>SSNP01000054.1:1861940-1920971 GCA_006937955.1 Pachypanchax playfairii
ATAAAATAAAATAAAATAAAGCCCATTCTGACCAGACTTGGGCAACAAACAATTGTTACATAATAAGTAGAATTTGCTAGTTTTGCAGTAAATCCTGATG
This sequence comes from Pachypanchax playfairii, assembly GCA_006937955.1. NCBI lineage: Eukaryota > Metazoa > Chordata > Actinopteri > Cyprinodontiformes > Aplocheilidae > Pachypanchax > Pachypanchax playfairii. The sequence continues at coordinate 1,862,041 of SSNP01000054.1, forward strand.
TTTTTAAGGGAAAACTATTTTGGACATTTCAAACACAAAAGAAAGGAAATCTGCATTTGTTTTTTTTTTTTTTTTGTAGGTTTAAAGTTTTCTTGGTTATAAATCTTTTGCCATAAAAAAAGTTTCTTTGTAAATGGAGTCACATTTAATAAAATAATTTGTGGATTGTAAGGCAAAGGAGAGTTTGTGGGTTGTGCAGAAAAAACTTACCAAATCTTCTCCGTCAAAAATCTTTTTTTTTGCTATTGACTCATGTTTGTGTCATTTATTGGACTGAATTATTGATTCTAAATAACATAGTGGATAAAATCACACACATCTTTGCTGATTCTCTGTGAATCCTTAATGGTTTTTACCAGTTGTACTTCTTCAAATGTTTAGATAAAAAACAGTATTACTGAACAAAATGTACTGGGCGGTTGTAGACCTACTTTGGGACATAACTTGGGAATAGAGAAATAGGTCAAGATAAACGGTAGTAAGCGCTGTCAGGTACAGAATTTGGATTATTAAGGACTTACTGTGTGTTTTCTTTTAAACAAGTGAAAAGTTTAAATATATGGGGCTCAAGATGAACCAAGACAAACAACAATGACAACAACAAATAAGAAATATAATTTCTTTACTTTGCGGATATGTGGTCCTCTTTTGCTTTTCTGGAAGAAGAGCTGAAATGTGTTTTTATTTCCTCTCTGTTGAGCTAAATGGACATTTATGATCACAAAAGGCCTTCAAAGTTTAGTTTTAATGACTAGATTTTTAAGTTCTGAACATTTTCTCCTGTTGTCTCCAGAACAGATTTATCTGAGCTTGTAAACTCCTCTCAGACAGTTTGCTAGATGATTGCTTAATTCATTTTTATAATGAATGCAGTGTAACTAGAATAAAAATCCTATCGTTAAAATGCAGATATGTCCTTTTTTTTTTTTTACTTTCTGTCCTCTATTGTTTTTGTGGCCTAGTTTAAATTACAGTGTGTCTTTTAGCCTGGATAGAAACAAACCCAGCTAATATTTAAATAAAACATCAGCAACAGTGAAATATAAACGTGAGTAAATCGTAATTAGGTAATTAAGTGCAACTTGATGGGTGAGTTTGCAGGTAAACCAAAGATAAACTTCTCCTTGTTGGAAGCTGTATAGAATGTGAACAAAATAAACTTGTTTCTTGTTATATTAAAAAGCTAACACAGAGACTAATTTCAATTTACTTATCTGCAGAAAAGATGCATTTTTTCAGGCTGCTGATTGTATTAATTATTTTGTATTTATGTTAGTAGATAGTAAAGTCTTCTGTTCGTCTTTTTCTGTAGTGCTGAAAGTGAAAATATCAGACTAATTATTAATATTATATAGACTGTAGGTTATTATGATCATTATTAGAACAATTTACATAAACTGTAGAAATTATTTTATTGGGATTTTTGAAGGATTTTTAATTTTGTTCTCTTCCTCTGCATTGAATCTGATTTAACTATAAACTTAAGGTAGAAACAATAACAGTCTGTTCAAAGCAATAAATAAAATAGACAGTAATAATGTTGATTGATCCACTTATTGACAACAAATTTCCCCAAACTGCGTTTCTTACCCTTGATTATGTGCATTCTGATTGCTGGAACTATCTGAGCTGCGAGGACCAGATGACTGGACTTCCGTTGTCAATACTCTCTAACTGGAGGGTACGAACCCTCACTGTAAAGCACCAGAGGTGATTTGCCAGCTGGTGATCACATGACATGGATCTCACCCTGCGGCAGCAGCAGGTTTGAAGAGCTGCTGACACAGCACACCTGAATCTCACTGAAAAAAAGACTGTTACTGTGTCACATGAAAGATGCAAGACTTGATGCAGAAAGATGTGTCGCTATGGAAACGCCAACATATGTTATGAACTCCTGACAGCTGGAAAAAGCTTCCTATAAACACGTGACTATAAAACCCTAACCTGTTAATCATCTAATACTATTTAAGGACAAATATTCTTAAATAATAATATGTTGCTACTGGTTGGTTGGATTAGACTGAGAATGGTGCAGTTCTGTTTAAAACACCACAGAGATTTGAGAAGTTCAGGAAGGTCAAAAGGTCAAACCAGCAGAGGAACCCTGCTCTGGTCTGATTGCAGCTTGAGTCAGCGAAACAAAAGCTTTTGTTATAGATGAGTTTATAAGTATGTTTCTTTAAATTTCTTTTAAAATCCCTGCACTGCTCACATGACACCAGGGGGTGAAAATTACAACAAAGTTAAATTATTTTTCACCACAAAAATTCTCAATACTCCTCATAGAAAAATGAGCTGAAGGACGACAGAATTTTAGCGTGATGTGAATATTAGTGGTGGGAATTCTTACATTGGAATGCCTCGTTAATCTGCACATACACACTTATGTCCACCCACTGATTCCACACTACAGCCTACTGCATGTGGGTGCAGAGACACACAGATCCACACATGCATATAAAGAACCTGCTGCCACTTTGCACACAAACTTATTTTGAGGGTAGAAGATGTTATAAACACTTTAATAATAAGTAAAAGCTGTTCAAATTTATAATTACCAAGATAAGAGAAGTTGAGAGTCTTCACAAACTTCACCAGGCTGCTCTGTACTTGTTTGCAAACAATTGATATTTTAATTTCAATGGACAATAAATGCATAAAATATATTAAAAAAAATTTAAATAACTTTTCCTGACCAAATAAAGAAAATCGGACTGCTAATTAGAATTGACTGAAATGTTTTCATAAATCTAGCTTTAATGGGATTTATTGTTTTTTATAAAGTGCCTTGAAATTTTATGGTTATAAACTGGTGTGATATAAATCAAACTACACTGAATTATATTGCTGCCATGCTTGTGAGTCTACATCTTGTTTATTTAACTCTCATCCCACACAATTTTCTTAAATACGTCTCATGTGAGATGTATGCTGTGTTTTCTGTTTTTTGGACGACTTTTATGAAACTTGATTCATCCGCTTCTTCACAGCCCTCATCCTCAAATGAATGATCCTCTGATTGGTCAGCTGACTGGAGGTAAGCAACGTAACTGCAGAATGCTAAACTAAGGGGGCGGGCAAAATGTACATGTGTTACAATGTTATGTAAATAAAACTTTGACTCCACTTATTATTTATATGATCTATAATGCCAAGAATGTTTGACACTAATTAGGTCACCACATGGTCAGATATATTTTACGCTGATCACAAGTTCAGAACAAAATTGATGTCCCAAATCTTCATTTTATGACGAAACAATGAGGATCAGTGAAAACTGAGCTTTGATGTAAAGGTGGGAGAGTCTCTGAAGTGTATGATTTCAGACCTCGATGTGCAGCATATAAATTTAGTCAAATAATGAAAAGAAAGGGACGTTTTCTAACAAGATCAACCTGCCTGCCCACATATTCCTTTCTAGAATCCAGAACAAAGTTCAAATTTTTATAGAAAATCTTCAAAAGAACAGATTTAATCAAGTAAAGTGAGCAGAACAGAGTGTTAAGCACAAACACAGCCTGCAAGGTGTGTCTCTCCTTCTGAGAACACACAACCATGTAGTAGTAATGACCCAACCTCCTGCTCCTAATCCCACACTGCTGAGCAGAAAACACCTTCTGGCCTAGTGCTGCTTGACAAGCTGCTCTTCCTGAACGCAGAGGAAGGAGGGGCTGATAGACCTGCAAAAGATCACAAAACTCTCATTCCTGAAAGTAGGAGGGGATTTCAGAACCACTCAGATGTGATATTCCAGGGGGGTGAAAAGATCCTTCCCAGTAATATCAAGTGTTGAGTAAAGGGGGATCTGAGTCTTTAAACACACAAAAACGAAGATAAACGACAGATCACGACTTGATAATCCACCCCCTGTAAAAAGGTGTTCCCCTCCTCACAGCTGACACTACTGCAGAGTGAAAACATTGCGCCTTTTTTCCCATATTCCCCCTTACGTCGCAGCCCACTCCGCATCCGTCTGAATCACCTATATTGACAGGTTTGGTGACAGGAGGTAAATGTAACCTCATCATAATCTCACTTAATGATTTTTATTTATTTTTTTGTCACAAACCAGAATTTATACTCTGTCAAAAAATCAAGTCGTGTTGCTGTGGGGTCTGTGTTGCAGCGATTGTCTATTTTTAATGTATTTCCGTGGGCAGGTTGTAGATACTGGGGCAATGCGCCTACACGCTGCCTATGCGGTAGCTTATTCCACTGGATATTACGCATAGAAACACTAAGGGCGTATTTAACATGGAGGAGCTCCTTCTACAACCATGAATTATCAGTGATCACGTGCAAATCATAAATCTACACACATAGCTAATAAAGGCAATAATATTTGGGTGGCTTTTATTCTGATCCTAACGGGGCCATAAAGGGGAGGTCCCTTTTTAATTTGACTTGGCCCGGCGAGAATTGCGCACTGAAACGCTTCGCTTACCTTCCCACCGTTTGGTTGGCAAGCTGTCGCATCCGATTGAATTGCTTCTTCATCTTGTAATTTCTGGTATTAACATCTATGATTGGTAAATATTCCGCATTGTTTCTCTCAACACATAGGTCCGTCCTCCAAAGAAGAGGCGCAGCACAAAATCCAGTCTCCCATATTTTCCGTCATTTTCCGTCATTGCAATCCGCCAACCACATCAAACTTTTTCCCCGCACGATTACATCTTTTAAAATAATATATGTTTTTGTTTTCCTCCCACACTTATATTTGCTGAAATGCCTGCGCAGGGATGCTGGACCAATTCACCGCGGGCACGCACAAGCAGAGAGCGACACAGCAGCGACAAGAAGCGGCTGCGCAGCGATGCAGTCTGGGAAATGTAGTAACCTCTTGAATCAGGAGTCCAATTAAGCCACTACGTACAAGACAAGCTGAAACATTTGTACTCTGTATTAATGTGTATTTAGTTGCCATGTTGTCTAGTTTGAATGGTGAATTATAGAAATACGTTACATGCATTTTAACAAAAAAAGCGGAAAAAGATGGGTGGATGGATGGATGGATGGATGGATGGATGGATGGATGGATGGATGGATGGATGGATGGATGGATGGATGGGTGGATGGATGGATGGATGGATGGATGGATGGATGGATGGATGGATGAATGGATGGATGGGTGGATGGATGGATGGATTTTAATCATCTGAATTGTTCCATATGATCCTGTTAGACAGACAAATTATAGGAAGTCGTAGGAGCAGAAAAGCATTTTGTTGTTCGAACATTTGAACTAGTTGGGGATGTTTATCATGTAGGAATCCTTCATTCATGGTTTTAATTTACTTTCTCAGACTGGTAAAATATTCACAAGATTTTCACTGTCAATTCACTCTGACAAACACTGCATTTTTATTTGCTTTTGTCTGATTAATAATTAATATAAGTACGAATAATTATGTTAATATTTGATTTACTATATAACAATTTTGGTCTGTGTAAATGTGTTATGTTACACACATGGACTTTGGCTCCAGCTGTTGGTGACTTTATGGTAGTACAATTATTTACACACATTGCACATCATGCAGACTTGCAAGTAGACAGAAGTCCTATAAACTGCAGGTATCAAGAAGATAAAGATTATTCCAGAACAACACTGTAGACTGAGTAACATCCAACAGGTCAGTTCCAGGTTAGTTGTTTTAGGGTGACAACATGATGGAAGAAATGTTTTTTTTTTTTGTGGTAGCTATAATGAAAATTCGAAGGAATTGAAAATTTGAAGGAAGGGAGGAGCTCACAAAGACATGGTGTGAGGGAACAGCTTGGATGTTCCTGCCTGTTTCCTGACTCTTGAGGTGTTCGAGTCCTGGATGGAAGATATTTGGAACCAGTGTCTTTATTGTCTTCTGCAGTTTCAAATCTCCTTTAAACCCTTTGTCTTCTTTTTACTGAGCAAGACACTGAAAACATTTTAATATTCTGGCTTTGTTTTAATGGGGTATATTTCTTTTCTTCCTTTTTTATCTTCTTCTTTTTTCAATGCTGCTATCAGATAAACTGTCCAGAAGGAGGCAGTCTTGCTTTTTAAATAAGACCCTCGATCCTGCAGCATTAAGCAACAGAATCATAATTTGGTTACAACTTAATCATCATAATGAAAACATTACTCATAACACATATGATACACATTTGTATCTTCATTAATGAAAAACTATTTCAGACTTATGTAGAAACCAGTTTACTTTGTGAAAAATGAGCAACTCCTGAGCCTGTAAGATTGTTATAATCAGAGCTCCTTCTGATTTGAATGCACATTGTTCAGTTATTCACACAATGAATATGACAATGACATGATTAAGTGTAATATAATCTGATAAACTGATGTGACCTTATCATTTGTTAGTCTTGAGCAACAGGAAATCACGATGCTGCATGCATATATTAATGCTTCGTTAATTAGTTTAGGTTTGCTTGTAAGAGAAACACTGATAACTAATTTTGTCTTGTCTTGTCAGTAGAGCTGGACTCGGGATGCCAGAGGAAAAAATTTGTGTAGAGCCTCTTAACAACAATATGTTGCTGTCTGTTCTGTGAAGAGGGCAGAGTAGTAACAAACCCCCTTCAGAGGGGATGCCCTTTGGCTCAGTGTCATAAGGCTTTAATGGACCAACAGGTGGGCTGCACACTGCTGCCATAAGGTTCAACGGCCTCAGGGGGTAAATGATACAGAGAAATGACTGTTTCTGCCTTCATTAATCTCTTAAGTTGGAAGTTGAGAGGGGCAGAGGGATCCTTCAGCCTTGATCTCAACCTTCCGACCTTGTCAGATCATTTGTTTTCATTAGTCTCCTCTCCTCTCAGATGAACTGGCCAGTCCCAGTCCAGATCCCCACCCTGCCCTTTTAGGCTCAGAGGATTTCTGCATATATTTCCAGGCATTTCCTTCAAAGCCTGACCCCAAACCGTACAGCTCCAAAAAGTCTGTGGACACATCTAAATCTCCCTTAAACAACTGTATCCTCTTGTGTACAAGACAGGAAGTGAGAACGTAAAACTACAAGGGAAATGCTGGGTACATTTCAACATCATTACACATTTCCCAGGTTCCTAGTCTGTTTGCAGCAACACTTGCACACAAAGGGAAACAGCATTGGACAGCAACTCTTTATCTGGCCTAGTTCCTTTAGGATGACTGAGTGCTCTTCCTCGGTCTCTAATGCTTCTTCTCTTGGCAGCTGGGGACTAATTGGATCCCAATTCTACTAATGAAGCCTTCTCCCAGGTCATAGCCTCTCCACCTGATGACCCATGGCTGCTACTGATACATGGGCCGCTCAGTGACCTGCAGACTGTTGCTCCCGTGCTTCCAGAGAGCTGTTTATTCCAACCACTTCTGCAGAGCAGTGACACCTTTTCGTGCAGCCACTGGATGGGTTTGGTCTTGCTGGAAACGAAAGGTTCCTGCATGTTAGTTTTGCTCAAAACAAACAAAGGAAGGGCGTTGAGAAGGATCTAATAGCACGTTATGAGCTCAGGTTAAAAGCTAGCCAGTCAACAAAGGCAAGATTGGTGGGGTCGGTCACATCGTGCTTGTGTTTTATCTTCAGACACAAAGCATCACGTTACGCAGATCAGTCAGCTTAGGTGTGACGTATGACTGCAAATAGCTTTTGGTCAGTCTTTAAAGAAACGTGTGACATATTAATCAAGGAGCTGTGGGCAAGTGAGTAAACAAACACAATTTTTAAAGCATGTATGAAAAAAAAGTTCTTGTTTCTTCAGAACTGATGTGGAAATGCAAAGTTCACTATAGGCATCATCATCAGCAACCTTTCAGCAGAGCCTGAGCTTCAAGGTCAGTCACTGTGATGTATCTTTAAAGACCTATCTGGGGCCATAATAAGCCTCAGCAAGCCGAGCGCCAGACCTAATGAAAACACTGTGACATCTAAGGGCTGGTGGTATTACAGGTCTAAACTCTGTGGTTGTTTTAACGTGCATCAAATGACACAAGATGATGGTTATCACAAACATGCTTCCAGACACACTAAATGCAGGCCTGCTGTCAAACAGGCCTTAAGTTTAAAGGCTTGAGCTGAGCTCTAAATATCACAGCGGTGCCACGGACACACCGAAACACACCCAGAAGTAAACAAGGTAAATATTTCAGTGAAAGATACAAAGATTTAATGCTTTGGATTGAAGTATACGATATTGGCTTTACTAATAATATTCATGGATACTATTTTTACTTTAAGGTGTGGACATGAACTTGACAGGTTGGTGTTAGCAAATCAGCTATCAAGGTGTTAGCTTTCACAGCAGTTTCTCTGAAACACACTATACTGTTATAGATAATACTTGCACTTGAAGATAGAATATGTTTAATTTAATTTGATGTTCCTCAAGCTTTGCAAACTGTCTATACATGTAGATGCTGCAATGTTAGATCTGCTGTTATCAAACCTCACATTATGCAAGTTTGATGACTCAAGAGATGATTATGAGTGCACAACATTATGCAGTATGTGTTTTTTTTTTTTTAACCACTCAATTAACATTAAAAGACAATTTTTCACTGGACTGACAGTTATTCACCTCTGGCAAACTCTCTGACGCATTAAGACTTGGTTTAATGCAAAGTTCCTGGCATGCAACAATATTCTGTTCAGTAACTGTTTGTCAGGGTGTGGTGAGCTGAAGCTGCAGCTTTGGACGAGCGTGCATGCACGAACATGCAAGCTCATGAAATAAATGCTGGGTTCTGATTGAAAGATGTGTTAATCACGGAGCAGATGTTTTTGATGAAATACATCTTTTTTTTTACATGCCGTTCAGGAAATTTGGTGTTAATAAGCTGTTTAAAGCCTCTTTCTTGATACATTTGAAGAAAGATTGTTTCACATCTTGTACAAGTTGGTCATTATGAGTTCTGTTTTTTTTTAAATACCAAAATCAGTCTGAGTTATTGTCCAGTAGATTATAATTCCATTATTCTGAGATAGACTGCAGCTGTTAACGCCAGACAGTTTGATATTGTTGCAGGTGTAGGTGGAGAAAAATTTTTATCGCAGAAATATATTCCAGCAGATCACTTGCACATGCACGCCCACGTACACCGGACACTTGATATGAGACCAACATTTGGACGCCACGGCCTTGAGGCAGCCTCGGCATTTCATGGACGTGGAAGAGAGAGATTGACCTTAGAGGGTTCAGGATTTGCGATGCGAGCCGAGCGACCCGAGGGACCAGCCAGCTCCTCGCTGGAGATGACGGCCACGTGTAATGGAAAGATTTACAGCCAAGACGTTACGAAACACGCTGCTGATTGCTCATAAAGAGAAATTAACATGCAACGCACTGATGGTGGATTCTTGGAGGGAGTTTGGAGGCTCAGTTACAGTAAATTGCCGGATCTTGTTTGATTTGTAGCCTGAAGCTTCAACAACTTGAAACTGAGCCGGCCAAACAGAAAGATGAAAATCTCCAAAACATCTGTATCATAAATGTATATTTTGAACAACAATTTGTGTTGTTTGTATAGATATTGTAGTTTCTACCCAACCAAGAATGCCCCTTTTCCTAAATCTTCATGTGTTTTTTTTTTTGCATTTTTAGATGCACATTTAGCTGAATAAAGGTGAAGTTGATATTTTATGGGTTTGTTTTTACAGATTTAACACTGTAATCAAACTGTTTTCCTGCTGAGACTGATGTGCAGGAATGCAGGAGGCATCACCTTCGTTGCAGGGGCTTAAGTGATGGACTGACCTTATTTTTCTCAACCCTGAGCTGAACTCCATTAAGAGCTGCCTGAAGTCTGTAATTTTACAGACAGCCTCTTATCCTGTTTGTCTTGTTCCCTCCTCAGGGGGTTGACAACTTGCCCACAAACCAGCTTTGCTTCATTTCATCTGCACAGATCTCAGCAGAGAATACAATCAACAAAAAATGACAACAACATGACGGAAACAGAAGTAGGTGGAAATTTTATTTCGTACCTTTTTTCAGCCCCCTTTTATAGCCGAAGGTATGATGGAGAAAGGTTTTGATTTATTTTAATGGTTCATCACTCAATGCCCTGAGTTACTGTCTCATACTGGATCAGAGCAGAGATAAAACTGTAAAACCAGGAGTTCTGCAACTCAAACCCCCCCAAATATCACTTGTTCCTCAGAAGGACTTGTTTTACAGCAATTTTACAGATAAATTCAACTTTTTCATAATAACATAAAGGTTGTCTGTTAATAAAAAACAAAAATACATTAATAATCTGACTGTTTTACAGGTGAAGAATACAAGCATGTTCCCTCAGTTGTCCCCTGACTGACCTTGTCATATTCTGCCTTTTGGTGACAGAGGAGCCCTGGGGCTCTGAGACCACACAGCCTCGTCATCTCATCCCAGATCACAGGCACCTCACCTCAGTCTGACAGGTGCTGAGGCTCTCGATTAATGCTACACACTGGGCATGGATTTTGGAAAGCACATGTTGCTCAAAACCAATGAATGAAGAAACTTTAGCTGCAGCACTGACTGAGCATGTTTTCCTGGATTCACTGAGTGAGATTCATGAGTGCTTCTGATCTGGAGAGATGAAGAAGATGAAAGAGGAATGAGGGATGAAGCACGTCAGGAATGTTGAAATAAAAGCTCCAGAAGGAAGAAAAGAGGAAAATGTGGAGCAAAAATTGATCTTTAGGAAACCTCAATCCAGACAACACTTCAGTGAGAATTTTTACTTGACTCCAGTTCCAATGTAGTTTTTTTTTTGATCTGAGAATACTGCTGATCTGCCTTGTTTCTCTGCTGAATACTGACTGAGAATTTAATCAGATGATAACGCCAGAGGAGTGGAAGGTTTGGGAGACGGTATAGAAACTTAATGACTTTAGCTCAAGTGTAATAAATATTACATTTATGACATGCCACTGTATAACATGCTTCTCCTGTTGTCTGGTCTTTAATCTGTAACTGATTTCATTAGTTTGATTCATTGTTATTTGGTATCCCTTTTATTTTGAAAAGCTACAATATTTGTGTAATTAAATATTTGCTTCATTTTCAGGAAGACTTCATTGATGCAATGTTTTATTGAAAGCATCAATTCTCAACTCAAACAATGAGCCACATTTTCCTCCAGGATAATTCCCCCAAAGGGACATTGAGCCTGCAGAACTTGGACAGTGTGACAATGTGCAGATGCAACTGTTACCAGTTAGTGTTCATTGTCTTTCAGAGAAAACAACCAGACAGTGGTGCTTTCCAGCTGGTGGGGGTCAGGGTGAGTTTTAGTTTAGATCAAATGGACTTATTATTATTTGTCAATAATATTAATATTATATTATATTATATTATATTATATTATATTATATTATATTATATTATATTATATTATATTATATTATATTATATTATATTATATTATATTATATTATTATAACAATAACAATAATGAAAACTCTTGTGATAGCGTAAGACCTAATGCCCAAAAATACATGGGTCATAACTGACTGAAATTTAGTAGCTGAATAGTTTGACTTTAGAAGTTTCATTGATACTCATAAAACTGATGACAATCTGCAGTAAATTGGTTATTTTTTCTTTAAAAAATGTCCAGTTTAAGCTGAAATAGACTTGAAAATGAGGTGTTACAGCTGTATTGTAGCAGACATACCAACCTTGAGATTGAGCGTGTGAAACATCTGGATGTTGCAAAAAATATCCAAACAACTTATTTTAGACTACACAACCTTTTCTCTTGACTTCTGCAGCAAATTCAGAGATGCTTTGAAAACTGTTTGTTCAGAAGCGTTTGCTCAGATCTGTTTGAAAACTGGAACAAATCATTTCACCAAATTGCACATGAACAATATGAAACCTTTTTTTTTGTTTTCTTTATGTTACAGTGTGGCACAAGTAGAAGGAAAAACATCTGAAAAACAACTAATATTTTTTACCATCACCTGCAAAAAAAAAAAAAAAAAGGAAAAAAGAACAACAGTCTTGTAGGACTTGGCAGAATCAGAACATTTAAACCCTTTTGAGGTTTCCAACCAGCCAAATGGCATTTTCTGTGTTTGGCAGGATCTAAGAGCTGGATAAGACTTTTTCCACAGGATAAACTGAGGAAATCCACTCAGACTTCATCTATTCCTTCAGAGAGGATAAGATGGTTTCTAGCAGAGCTCTGGAGAATTTATAGACATCTTAAATAGCCTTAGCTGGAGCTGAAGACATTGGTAGAAGACTAATGAAGTCAAAGCAGTCTTGATCTGTGTCTCAGCTCACCTAATAACCCCGTCATTAGGCCGAGGGCTTTGCGTGCTTAAGTCTTTGTCATCCCTGCTGTTGTTTGTTTGTTTGAGATCATCCATCAGTCCTCTTTACTCTCTAATTGGTTCAGATCTCTGGCATCTGGAGGTGGAGACGTCAGTTCAACATGATGTTTGTTTATGGTTATTGGTATATTTGACTATGTGTTCAAGTCACTACATGTAGTACAGTGCAGCACATGTGGACCCAGATGGCTTTCATTTCTGCCTGTTTTCTCATAGTTTGCACAATTGTTGGTTTCCTGAAAAATGGGATTTGAAAGCAAGCTGAGAGGACGAGGTGATAAACAAGAACAGTTTGTGCTGGCAGCTGATGTCAGAAAGACACGATCCTAGCAACAGTCATCTTAAACTATTGTCTTAGACGTTGCACAGGTGGTGGGGAAGTCCTCTCCAAGACCTGGACTCAGAGTAGAGCCAACAAACTCGTTTTATACTTTTACTCCATCATGTACCATCAGGTTGACAGACAGCTTTTTCAAGAAAACCAGACCTAATAGTGAAAAATAAACTCTTGAAATGAGTGGTTAAACAGCTCTTTTGAAGCCAAGAACTATTAATGTAAATGACAGTAAAGCTTTTCAAACTTTTCCACATTCAAATGTTTTGATTAAATTTAACCAGAAACGCTATATGCAGACTGGAAACCCATGCAAACTAAAGTTGTTTATCCTGTAGCGTAGACAACACATTGACGTCTACAGTATCAGTGTATATCCTGCTGCAGGGATTTTTTGCATTTACTGTTTGGCTTTTATGCACGAGCTGAGTGCCGTTTATGTCATCTGTTTAGGTTCCAGTGTCTTAAACGGGGTGAGTTGGTTTAATTCCTCTGCGGATGTGTAGAAAAAGCCAAACACTCCTTTTAGTGCGTCCGGTTTACTTCTCTTGGTGTTTGTGAGATGATACAGAGGGCTGAGTGCACGAGTCTGTGTGTGTGTAGGAAGTTTCATCTCAACGCATCTGGAAGAAAAAGAGAAGAAAAAAATTAGGCACACCTTGAAAAGATGGTTGCACATTTCATTTCATTTCATTTCATGCACATTTCAGGTGTTTTTTTTGTTTTTTTTAACCCAGAATTCAAATTTTCCATGACTGTGCACTAATTTGAATTCTGTTGCCCTGATCCAGCCAAACTAAAGCAAGAAACCCTTAAAAGGCAACAACATAGTGTTGCAGTGCAAAGTGTCTGTCATGAATAAATAGCAAAATCATTCTTCAGTGAAAGCAATGAATATTTATCTTAAAGATCTTCATTGTGAATACAAACAAATTTAATCATATAGTTTATGACCACGTCGGAGTAAAAATGTGTTTTCTGAACTATTTCTGGTTGTTTATGCAGCAATATGTCTTAACCGATGATGCACTCAACTAAATTGCTATTTTCTGTAAAAAAACAAAACAGATATGCAGTGTTTTGTGTTATAAATTAAACATTTAAAAAGCCAGTTGACATCTAAGTAATACATAAATGGATTTGTGCTTATTGCTTGTACATTTTTCTGTCAGATTTTGATTCCTATTCTTTTATAAGTTTAAATCAAAATGGCTATTTTAACTACATTTTAAATAGCAGCAACAATTGTTATTAATCATTAATCAACTTATTGTGAGACAGATTTGGTCCTGTGTTACATATTATTTAGGGAGATAAACAAACACAGGCACAATAATCTATATATTTAGTATACGTACCTGTAGTTGTATTTGAAGATATTTTTCATTTCGCAAACACAGTCAAGAAATATGGCACTTAAAACAAATTACAATGTTTAAAGGACTCTGCAGTTTTATTCCCAGGCAGATCCAATAAAACTTGGAACTTATACCTGCAATGTTTCAATGAAACACATCAAATTCAACTCAAAAAGTTGCAAACCTGCAAAGACAAACAGGATTTCTGCACAAAGCAGAAAGGGCATCACTGTTCCTGTCTAGGTCAAAGTAAACCCCTCGTTACACACATTTCCCTCAACAGGTTATCTTGTGCTCATGCACTGTGGAAATGGAACTATTAGGATTAGAAAACACACACACACACATGCACCATAAACATGCTGTATCATATATAACAGTGCCTGACATAGATGAGATAAGGGGCTTAGACGAAGGGGGCAGGGTCGTTTCTGGCGAATCTCTGAGTGACGTGGTCGCTTCGGGGTAATCCTGCTAATCCTCTGCTTGCTCAGGGGGTGCAGTGGGACTGAAGGCCTTTGACCCTGCGCTAAAAAGAAGGTGTTAACAAAGATGCATGGACTGAACTAGTGGCGACATTTCAGAATCGGTAATAAGACACATCCTCAGCAGAACAGAAACCTGCCGTGTCTGTGCCTTCATGTCCTTCATGAGTTAATGATTAACTTCTAGGACCATGAAAATCTACTGACACTTACTCCAGGTGAATATACGCTCACTATAGGGATAATTATGAATCAGCCACTCATAGTCACCTGACAATACTGCATGACTTTGAGCCCTGGAATGTTTTTTTTTTATGGTGTCACTTGATTTCTTGAAGATATCGGGTCATAAGTTCCAATAAATATGATGTTTTGAGGCAGAAACACAATGTGCTGTTCTGGTATCAGGTGCTGTCATATGTGACAGCAGTTACTTATCTATTTATTTTAGGAAATATCCAAATGTTTAAACAGCATAGGATCAGCTATTATTTTACTGTTTTGAACTCTACTACCTTATACATTTTTTTTCATTTTCACAATTTTTAATTTTTTCATGTTTGTCAAGACATTTTTCCCTGTTTCTGTATCTTACTATATGTGAAAATAAATTCAAACATATAACTAAAAATGGTGAAAGAGAACGATTTTTCACTGAAAATAAATTAGCCTCTAATTTTTTCCAATGCAACAGATACATCATGCAACAAAATAGTTAAATCTAAGCCTACTCAGGGATTTTTTTCTATTATATGTTGGCGAATGTGTCATGACATTGTATAAAAGCACAATCATTAAACAAACGCGGATTCTGATCATTTGTTTATTGAGTCTTTCATCGCTGCTGCGCTTGTTAGATACATTTTACTTTGAAAGGATAAGACCGGAAGAGATTTTTTTTAGATTTTGTCAGACTTAATGCAGCTGATAAGTGGTGCCTCCCTGGTTGAGCGCTCACACGCTGAGCGCGAGTGATGGGAGATAAACTCCGTTTCTATCGCGCGCAGGCTGACGCTCAACTGGGGATTTTCTATTTGTCTTTTTCTGAATTTTACTTTAATAAAAACATAAAATCCTCGTACGGTTATTCATCAGTCCTGTTGGAAGCAGAAAAGGAATCTTTTTTCTTCTTTCAATTAATTTGAAAACATTTCTTGTATCATTTTTTTCTTTTGGCAAATTGCGCAACGATTGTTCAGGATGCCTTAAAACTGGATTCTAACTTTCCCACTGAGTTCCTATGGAATGCAGTCAGGCTTTACACAGTTTACATGTTGTGCCATCATCCCACGTGAAGAACAAACTCTTTGTATTCTGCATCATGTTGTCCCTTTGGGTGTATATGATATATTGTTGTGTTGGCTACTGCTCAACCATCCCGAACCTGACGCACGGTTCTGCAAACAGACACGAGAACGACGCTGCTGTTGACAATCAGGACTCGTCTTTGGGAGCTTCCAGGGACTTACTGAATAATGAGAATGATTTGGACAGCAGAGGAGACGAGTGGGATGAAGTGAGGGGCGAGGCGAAGGCGCTGGATGATGATAATAATGCCATGTCAAGTTTTCTCAATGAGACGGAGAGTAAAAAGTTGCCTCAGGCGATCATCATCGGGGTGAAGAAAGGAGGGACCCGCGCGCTGTTGGAGTTTCTGCGCCTGCATCCGGACATCAGGGCGGTGGGAGCAGAGCCGCACTTCTTCGACCGCAACTATGACAAGGGACTGGAGTGGTACAGGTAAACAGTAGAGAAAATGTTCAGTGTGTGTGTTTGTATTTATATGATGTATGGGTGTATGTATACATTACATTATTCTCCTGGAAAAACACACACACACACACACACATATATATATATATATATNATATATATATATATATATATATATATATATCTTTAAATTCATTCCATCTCATCCACCTCTGAAAAATAAGTTATATATACTGTATATACATACACATACACATACATAGGTATATATGAACAAATGTATATTTTGAACAGTAATGTGATGTGCAGAATTCACCTGATACTAGACAGACCTGAACTCACATGAGCAATAAAGTGCTGTAGCATTTATTTCCACTGAAATAATAAATTATAGTTTACACAGGTGGGAGCATCTTGGATAAAAGAAAGAAAATTGACACTCAGCCTGTTGTTCAGCATCAGAATAAAAAAAAACAACAACCTGCTGATTGAGTGGGACATCAGGTGATAAGATTATCTAGATTATTCTACAAGCTGTTTGTTTATTGCAGCATTAAACACGTAACACTGAACACTGGACCTGCTGTTTAAACAGCTGCAGGTTCAATCCAACCGCACGTCCGTGTGCTTAATAAAGAAACTTGATTTTTCATTTTATGTTGACCTTCAGGTCAGTTCTTATCAGTTATATTCTTTTACAAAGTGCGGTGGGTTTTGTGCTTGTTTGCCTGACCTTCCCTCTGAGTAACTGAGTTCCTCTTTGTGGCCCTTTGATTGGTTGGGGCAGGAAAAGTTTAGCTTTTACCTGGATGCATTTTAAACTTTGGTTAATGATGTCAAATGAGGATGTCACATATTGTTTCTATCCTTGTGAAGCCTGGAGGGATGTTCAACATTCACGGAGCTTCAGGCTATTGATCCAGCTGGAGTGATTGTTCAAATCTTCAATCCAAATGGGTATCAATGTCAAAAAGGAAGCTTCTGGGCTCTGCAGCTGCTCAGCATTGTGTAATGCAGCATTTTTATTCTCTGTCATGGCAACTCGTGTCCTTGTGCTCAAGTTATTTGCTGCACAATCACTCAAGTTTCCACTCTTAGATAAAATAAACTATGTCTTAAACATAATCTATGAAAACTATTGATATGTTGAATTAAGGATTTGACATTCTTGGATTAACATCAAAATAATCAGACTTAATCAGGTGTTAATGTGACATCGAAGGGTTAAAAGAAAATATCAGAGGTTTTAGATTTTGTTTCAAAGCTGGCTCCATATTGATTAGAATAACAGATACATTTCTTACTTTTACCAAAAACACACGGGTAGTGAGTCTTCATAAATGATCTAGCTAATTAAAATGACTTAGCTTGACTTATCACAGTGAAACCTTTTTGACTATAACTGACCTCTGGCTAGGTTTCATGCATTCCTGCGTTCCCTTTGATCAGCATCATGAAACTGTGCAAAGGTGTCCATTGATTTGTTTCTTCATGTGTTTCACTTCATTGGCCCCAAACTAAAGACGAGCAGTCCCTCTGGGGGGGGCGGAGCCATCCGATGGGTGGGCTCGTCATTGCGTTGTGCTTTTTTTACACGCTGTGATTGGTGTATCTTTCCTGCTGGAGGTCTGCTGTGTCCATCACTTTGGAGGTCCACTGGTCCCCCTCACAGCAGGATGCCAGGCACATTATTGCATGTTTTCACCCCTTGGAAATAAAAAAGAGAAGCAGACAGACAATTGTGCACGCTTACAGAGCACAAGAGGCAACTCCTAAAAGCCGTGGGAACGGCTTCCTCTGCGGCCCCTCCTTTCTTCATCAGCAGCATAACTTCCTCTTATGCATCTTTTTTTAGACAGATTAACAGCTCATTTACTGAAATGAGACTCGGATCGAGCTCCTCTGGGCTCCATACAGTCGATGTGACTTAATTGCTGTAATCATGTTTTTCCTCTTGAGGTTCCACATAAAGAACAAAGAGGAGCTTTCTTATAAACTTGCTGAGGGTGTCAAAGAAGATGGCCTAATCCTCCGTAGAACCCCGGGGGAGCTTAGTGCGAGCCAGCGGCAGATAGAGGGCAGTAAATTTAAGGCGAGCCTTTTCTTACTGTTGCACTGTGGAGCTGAAGGAAAAAAGGGGATGCTGGAGAACCCCCGAGGACTGCATTAACCCTGACAATAAAAGAACAGACAATTAGTGTGAAACATGTTTTCTCTGCCTTCACTTTGTATGCAAATGTGCTCACAAGGGTGAAAGTGCCCTTTGACGAGGCTCAGCAGGAGTTCATCAGAAAAAGAAGTCTCTGAACCCCCCCCCCCCTTCCCAAAAAAGACTCAAAATCTACACTTAAGCTTTCGAGCCTCAAAGTTGACTTTCAGAGATCGCTGCAAAAAATGTGGCTTGTTGGAGTCCAGTTGAGATTTTTTTTGCTTACTTTTGCACTTTAGGTGCAAAGACACAAAGGAAGTGGTTGAAAGCCTCTGATGAAGGGGTCTCCCAGCCTAAACTTCTGCGTCAGCAACACTCTGACAGGAAGAGAGCAGGAAAGTGTGTTGATAACGAGATCCACCAAAGAAATGATCCACACAAGCATGTTGTTGTTTCAAACACTGATTTCCCTCCCAAAAAAAGCCTAATGAAAACACTTCAGGTTCTTTTAGATTTCTGTTAAATCAATCTTCTGCCAGGATTTTTGGAATCAGCCTGATGACGTGCACTTTTATGTTAATTTTTGCCTAAATTTGTTGCAGTAACCCTATCTTGAAGCAATTTGTCAAACCACAGCATTAAAACCAGCACTTTGGAAACATTGTAGCCAAACAAGGTCCCTCCATTAAATCCCCTGGAGTTGTTGACTGCTTCATCTCCCTATTTTGTCAAATCTTCACAGAGATTTTGTTTCCTGCATCTGTCTTTCTCTCCGCTGGACAGACAAGTCAGAGCAGCCTGTCTCTGTTTTGACTCTTTGAAGTCTTGTTTGCTTTTGTTGATCCTCTCAGACCCTCATGTCTGAATTACGTAATGGTTTCAAACCACTACACAAGTCAGAAACATACATTGAATGACTTGAGTTGTTTTTATGTGAAATGGAAACTGTAAAATCACAGCTGGAGATATTTGGAAAAAAAGTAGGTCTTTATGTAAAAGTTGGAACATGTTTTAAATTAACCAGATAAAGGCAACGTTTCTTTTTTTACAGTCATTTGCAGATTTTTAAAGGATTGACTCGGTTTGCTAGCTGTACCTTATATTTTCATAAAGGCTCAACTCAACCGTCTTGTAGTAATTTGGAATAAAGTCTGTCAGTTTGATTTCAATTTCATATCAATTGTATATCAGTTTTAACAGGCATTTTCTTAAAGAGGCCATTTCATACACATTTCAGGACTTTGTGGTTATTTCTTAAATATTAACCAGTAATATGAAATATTTTATACCTAAAAAACGTCAGGAAACACTGATTGACAGACCTTTTAATCTGTCTGCATTAAAATTCAGGTGGTTCCGGCTCCTTCCGTCAGGCTGCTTCAGCAGCAGCTCGTTCATATTCATTGTTCGAATTTGCTGGACTCTGATTTGCTAACAAACTAGCCTATGAGAGCAAGGTATACTATTTCCTGCCCCGCTGTGCATGGCAATGTCAGAAGTTGTGTCTTTCTGTTTGATACGTCTTATGCTACAGCTTTTAGCCAGCAGCATGATAGGCGTGGTTTCAACTGCCGATTGCTAACGTACAAAGGAGTTGTGACGAAACAGATACAGGCCGTTTGGACTCGGGAGAACTCGGGTTTTATCTCCATCTGCGTAGTTTGAGAGATAAAAACTGAAAGAGAAGTTGTTGACCTGTTTTCACACCCACTATGAAGGTAAGAACACCTGTGGAGCTAAAATATTCAACAGAAACTGTTTTTAATGGAAGGGCCTCTTTAATAACACAAGAAAGGGGACTGAAAGGCAGCAAATATATTTAAAAAATTGGAAAAAAATAAATCTGAGGTTGCCAGCAAAGTAACCACATTGCAAGAAACCAGGAGCAAACAGTCACAGATACAAACAAAACCCTTGAATTTAAGTACACAGAGGGATGTTTACTGGTTAAGCAACAGTTGGGTTGAAGAGTTGATGCAACACAGGTGTGTAATGAGTCGAGGAACCTGAAGAAAACAATAAACTGTGTCGCTGAAACTGAAATCACACTGAACACAAGAGAAAATAATAAAACAACAAAGAAAAACCTGATGTAAACAAATAACTCTGAACGCAAACTAAATCACAAACATTGTAACAGTTTTTTGGGTTAAACCACCAGATGCACTTTATACCTGCTTATTTAAGGTCACGGGGAGCTGGTGCCTGTCTCCAGCAGTCATTGGCTGAGAGTCACACCTGGACAGGTCACCAGACCATCACAGGAACACATATAGACAAACAACCACTCACACTTTAGACAATTTAGAGTTACCAATTAACCTCATGCATATTTTTGGACTGTGGGAGGAAACACGTGCATGCACGTGGAGAACATGCAAACTCTTGCTGCAAGGCAACAAAGCCACTGTACCACCGTTCAGCCCCCAGAAACATAACAGCTTCCAGCTCGCTAAGTGTTATTAGCCGAAGTGGACTACATGAGCAAACTTAATAGTTATCACCTCATTTCCATTTTCAATTTTACAGTTTCATTACATTTGACTAAATCTGTATGTTATATAAATACAGAATATTAATCTTAACTGCTACTGTATTTACCTGATCAACCAGGCCCTCACGTCTTTGACAGATTACTTTACAGAGACGTGAGGACCTGGAGCTGAACATGCTGTCTCTCAATTTTGAAGGCGGGCTTAGCCAGTTGAGAGAGAACCAATCACAGAACCGCAGAAGTGAGGCAACATATGTGACGCTAAAGCAGATACACACGAGGCGGAACAAAAACAAAAGGTTTAGCGAGCGGAGCCGTGATGGTAGCTACAGAGCCATGTTTAATAGAGGAGAAAAGACGAATATTAATGACAGTTGTCGCTTTTGTGTCAAAAACTTGTGAATACGAGGTGTCATTGCACACTCGGTTCACGTATTTGACCGCCCCAAGCAAACACTGTGCAAACACAGAAGTAAGCACTTCATCCACAGCCGAGTCTGCCATGTTGAATGTTGTGCTCTGGGTGGAAAACGCTAGTTCCGTGTTTTCAGGATGACGCACAACAAAGGTGATATGTAATTGGTCCGTCCTAAAATTTGACATGGAAAAGATTGGGTGCGGCTCCGATGTCAGACCCTTTTTGGAACATAATCCAGGAGGATCTGATTGGTCAGGCTACTACTATAAGTGTCAACAAAAAGCCCGTGAGGTTAATAACAAGGGACGCTGTAGGACATTCGTCCAAACTGCAGACACTGGACAATCCACTGTTCCACAGGTTGTCTTTAGTTCTTCTTGCATACTGTCAGTTAGGATTGAGGATATGGAAAAAAACAGTCTCTGTACACTATCATAGAACAGGAATGTTGTTCGGAGTCTGAATACTGTTCAACATCAAATAAGAGTGTCATTTCTGTGAAGTGTGATGACGATGATGACTTTCAGTACCCGATAAGATTGGCTGTGTGCCCCTGACTACACCTTCCCTGAAGATGTTTTCTCTTAACTTTCTGTCTGGAACCCATCTCCCAGTAAGATGTTCTGATTGTTCCAAGTGGCTGAATACCACCACCTCTCCTCCCTTTAAGAAGAGGGACCATTCCCACTGTAGCTCAGCCCCTCTCAGAGCTGCAGGACGAGATAAGAATGCGTCATGACATTATATCATGCAGAAGCTTTTTATGGAGAGGCTCTTTGTCACGGCTGTCTAAAAAGCTTTAATAGAGACGTCGATTTGAGTCAGTCAAAAGAATATTTTGGGATACAGGGAATCTTGTAGAAGTTTTTTTTTAAATTCCTTACTTAAAAAAAAAATAGTTAGAGAGGACATCATGCAAGAAAAAGAAGCACAAAGCAGCTCACCCTGATTGTAATTTCTACTTTCGAACCTGTTTCCTGATCGGAGGTAAACAAAGCCCGAGCTTTACATTCTGTCTCTCCTGCAGCTGCTTTAATTGGCACATCCGAATACCTGGTAGACAAAACAAAAGCGGCACAACACTAGTGATGCACAGCACCGTGCAAAAGTCTTGAGTCATCATTTTGTTCTGTATATTTTTCTTTCAATGGAGAAACACATTCATCTATCTATCTATCTATCTATCTATCTATCTATCTATCTATCTATCTATCTATCTATCTATCTATCTATCTATCTATCTATCTATCTATCTATCTATCTATCTATCTATCTATCTATCTATTTATCTATCTATCTATGTTCAGATATGTTATTCTCTCTCGCTTCCCTTGAGGCAGAGTGAAAGGCCGGCGGCAGCGTGTGTATCCAGGAGATGCAGAAGATAATTGCAGAAGGTTCTAATAGACTTGTTTGCGTGTCTTGTACCTATTGCCTTGATTAGGTTTGTGGTGTTTTCACTGCACACAATGGTTGCCAAGGCTCTGAGGGACAGGGAAGTGTAATAACAATTGTTCACTCAGAGTGGTAAATGGTCTGCACTGAAATCACTCTTTTTTAACCTTATCTTGGTTCTACAAAGTGTTTTACTGTGAGTTTCTCATTCACCTACTGACACATTCACACAGAACTACTCCTATAAATGTTTACTCTCTTTAGGCACTACATTTTGTTCATGTTAGCATTACATTGCATGTGCATATGGGAGGAAATGTGGTGCTTCAGTATGAAGCCCAAGAACAGGCCGAGTCTTCAATTTATTGCCTATAAGAAACCACTTTACCACTGAGCCGCCTCAGGAATGAAGAAAGGAGCAGATGACCTTATAGGTAATGACAGTTCACGAGAAAGAAAACCCCAACTGTATGTTTGTGTGGCTCAAATATAAAACATGTAACACCCACATAATTCTTTCAGCTTTTTCTTTTCCAAGTGCTCTGCACAGTCTTGCAGAAGAATTTTCTGCTTTTTTTTTCTAACACAAGTATTATAAGATGAAAGCTGCTGAGTTTGGAAAGAGAAACTCCTGGTGTGCACACCAGCATGAGGCTGAAGATCATGGTAACAACATTAATGACACAGATCCTCTGCTTTCCTGTTCTTGGATTTAGATCAGCCATTCAGTATCTGGACCTCAGAAATTCATCAATAATTGAGAGTTTGCGTAATCCTACTTGAGGCATGTTGGAAGATGACTCCTGTGTGCACCACATGTCACATTATGGCTTTTATCATTAATTACATTAAATAACAAAAAAGATCTCTGCACTCTGATGTCAGTTTCAGACATTTCTCAAATCAGCATGAGCTCTAATCCTCCAACATTCCCAGCAGAACTGCAGGGAATGAAATATATAATCTGTGTACAGATTTTAGACAGTACAATTAAAATGCTGTTTATAGATAATGAATGTTAAGATTAAGAATAAACCAAATATTTGCTGTAAGAACTGTAAATATATAAAAAAAATATATGAGCAAAATGATGATTTCACACTTTTACTTAGTTGTTCTGGTGGGTTTGATTGTGTGCACGTTATCCAGCAGTTTTTTTTTTCTCTATTTAACATCCAAAATCAAATACTACGTGTCATCATTAAGGCCATGCATGGATCTCCCCCTCCTTCTTAAAACAAGAGAGAAAGACAATTAGTGTCTTGTTTGGTTTAGTCTTGATCCCCTTTAGGTCAGTTTAGCCATTATCCAGCGAGGGCTGCAGTTATCAGGCAATTTTACAAATATTTCAAGACACCTTTGATCAAAATGAAAATCCAGTATGGAAAAATAAAGTTTTCTTTGACTGAAGTTTAAAAAGTTGATTTTGGTATTGAAATAGAAAAAATGCAAAGGATGAAGATAAATACCTTCCTGTACGTTGGACACATCATAATGTTTGGATCGTTAGACATGACTATTGCTCTAATTAATTTTTTCAGTGATTATATTTTTCACAGATTTTGTCAACGCTTCACAAGTTCTTATGTGGTCAGAATTTTTACTCTTATTTTTCAATTTTGCAGTTGATTGTTTTTGCAGGAAAAAGG
This sequence comes from Pachypanchax playfairii, assembly GCA_006937955.1. Classification (NCBI taxonomy): domain Eukaryota; kingdom Metazoa; phylum Chordata; class Actinopteri; order Cyprinodontiformes; family Aplocheilidae; genus Pachypanchax; species Pachypanchax playfairii. Next base: position 1,886,341 of record SSNP01000054.1, read on the forward strand.
CACTAGCAAAACCAAAGGTTATAAAAGGTTTGTTTACTTTACAGGGATTTGATGCCCAAATCCTCAGAGGGCCAGCTGACCATGGAGAAGACCCCGAGCTACTTCGTCACGAGGGAAGTTCCTTCTCGTATCTACACCATGTCTAAAGACACCAGGCTGATTGTTGTAGTCAGAGATCCCGTCACGAGGGCCATCTCAGACTACACCCAGACGCGCTCCAAGAAGCCGGACATCCCCTCATTTGAGAGCCTCACTTTTAAAAACACGTCAGCTGGTCTGATTGACACCACGTGGAGCGCCGTTCAAATCGGCTTGTATTCCAAACACCTTGAGCGTTGGCTCCAGTTCTTCTCCATGGAGCAGCTGCTGTTTGTCAGCGGAGAGCGTCTCATCACTGACCCCGCAGGTGAGATGGCTCGTGTTCAGGAATTTCTCGGACTCAGGAGGGTGGTCACGGAGAAGTATTTCCACTTTAACCCAGCGAAAGGATTCCCCTGCCTTAAAAGACCAGAGGGGAATAGCAAACCTCACTGCCTGGGAAAAACCAAAGGAAGGACTCATCCTAATATTGATCCGGAGGTCGTGCAGCATCTAAGAAACTTCTATAAACCCTTTAATAGGAAATTTTACAAGATGACAGGTCAGGACTTTAGCTGGGATTAACAGAAGAATAACAACAGACTTATGCTGGTCTCTTGTCTGTGTTTTTATTTTATGTTTTTTATAATTGTATCTTTCAAGCGGAATTACGATACAACGTATGTACAGTATTTAGTGGTGTGTAAAAAGGTCAGAAGTCTATTTTATGATAATTTATTGTTAAGATATTAAGTCACAAAGCTGCCTGATGAGGTTATTTGTGGTTTCTGTTTCCATGTCATGTATAATCATTTTTCTACAAGCACAGTGTGTTTTTACAGGGAATACGAGCTGCATCAGAGTCCTTTTTCTTATATATTTTTTTCTTTTTTGGCTTTTGTTTCACCTCTAAGCTGAATGAGATCCAGCTCCACAATAAACTTGTAATATCCCCTTAACATTTGTCTGACCCTCAGAGGACTGTGCACCCACTTAGTCAGGTCGATACGGGCCTCAGCTGATCCTGTGCAACTTGTCAGGTGGATCAATACAGTAATAGCTCCTCATCATGTCAATTAGAGCTGAGTGATGGCATCGTCTTGATCTCTTCATTGTCTCAATAAAACATTGATCCATCACTGGCACAATGTTTAGGGTTGAGCCTTGAGCCAAATTCAAGTTAATAAAAAAAAATATAATTTATGCTGGAGTTTTTCTGACTCCACTAGTATTTATATTGTTGATCCAGAGGGGATTTGAGTCACAACACTGGGATGTTAATATCATTTTTTTTTCAATACAGCTGCAGCTTCATAATACCTATAAGAAAAAAAAAAGATACAAAGTCAAAGGATTGACTCCCATTTATTGATCTGAACTGAAATTACTTGCATTGATCACTCTGTGCAACATTTATTTTATTTTACATCCAGGGATGCTTTGCGTGTTAATTACTCCAGTTCCCACGATGCATCTCTTTTTCTACTTTCAGCAGGGCCTGAACAGAATTAAAATCAGCTGCTCAGTTCAATCATTTTATGGTTGAGTTTTATTCAGCCTCTGCAAACATGTCTGCATTTTTTACATCATTTTTCATCATTCAGTGATGACGAACTGCTGATTGCTGAGGCAATGTTTTTGCTGTTTGCAGTGTTTTCTAATGCAAACACTTGACACAAAGTTGTTTTGAATCAAATGCAGATTAAATGCTTCAAGTTTGTGGTTTTCTTGAAGTGGGAAATAAATCTGTTTTTTTCCAGATTATTTTGTTGTTTTAAAAATGATTTGTTATATTGTTTTAACACAGATATGGTGATATTTGTGGTATAACATGTGCATGCATTACTATTCCTTGCATTACCTGTTTAGATTTCTGGATCCCTGCAGGGAAAAGCAAACTGCCGTGTCTAATTTACCATCTTGCACAGTATTGTGCTAATTAACAGAGAACTATTAACTACCTTTAGCTGTCTCAGCCTCCCACTGTCACCGCTGAAAGGCTGTCGTTGCCATGACCCCAGCAAACACATATTAAAGTGTCAGGTTTCTCATCTGGAAGTAACATATGAAAAGCATTGGAGCAGTTTTATGGCCCTGGGTGAGACTTGACAGCATGCTGTTAACAGTTTGTCAGTCATCAAAGAGCTGATGTTGCTCACAAACACAAATTCAGTCCCTTTAACATATTTGCCTTTATTTCACAAAAATGTAACTTCTTTATTATTTGATATGGTTGATTATACTTTATGAAGTTTGTTGACTGTCAGCTTGTTCATGTGATACGTTTGATCCATCATGACGCACAGCCGACGGCAAAACAGAAGGAACATCTTGAGAGGGATATGAATCAACTCGCTCTATTAACAAACAACCTTTATTTAAGTCTTTACCAAAACACTCTCATTTACCTGAGGCTGCCAGAGGTGATGAAACTGGTCTCCCCGGTGGCGGGCCGGCTGTCTGATCACCCTGCAGCTCCCTTTGCAATTAAAGGTAAAGAGGAGAAGAGCTGTAATTGCCAGGCTCCCAGCTGGGAATTTGCTGTTAGCATACATCCCTGCAGGCTGTTGTAAGGGAGGCTGCGCTTGTTTGAAGGTTGGAAAGACAAGGAAAATAGACACCTGGCAGCATGGAGAATTGAGAGAATTTCAACATCCACTTGACAGCTACCGCTGGAGAATAAAATTAGAGCTTCTGAGTGAAAGTGAAAGGAACTAAAACGTCTCGCATCCAGCCGAGTGTTTGTTTCAGAAAACATAGAAGAGAAATACTGAGTTTCGTAGCTTTAGATGAGGCACAAGATTAAACTTTACTCTAATTAAGATGTCCATTAAAACATTTATTAGCATTTAATTTATGCCTAGATTAAGCAAAACATTTGGCATGTGCCTGCAGAAATGCAAGTCATCAATTCAGTTGATTGTGTATCTTTTTGTCCAAAGTGCCACACGACATTCCCACTTTAGACTTTTAATTAAGTTAGATCAGTATGGAAATAAACCAGGTGAGAGAAAGACACGGCCAGGGGAAAAGAAGAACAATGGAGTCACACTGGCCCTAAACAAATATTTTAAAATAAATGACACCAGATAAGATTTGATCATGTGACCAGCTAACAAGGTAAAAAACATTCACAGGTGCAGTTCCGTGGAAATAAATCATCGTCTTTAGAATAAATAATATGTGATTAGTTGTGCTTCTTTCTACTGAATGAGCTGCGGTTAAACTAGTTAGCAGAGCCATGTCAACATTAATCAGGAACTTTAAACTGATTTGATGTGTTCTTCTCTCCAAGCCCTTGAAGGCAGGTTGCTGGGATGAAAACAAAAATGTCTAAAATCATCAGAACAGCCAAACAAAATGACAAAAACAATTATAGAACAATTTGTTTCAGGGTTTGATAAGACAGTTATCTTCCTCTCCAGCCCTCACTCTTTTATTGACCATTGTAAAAACCTTAATCCTAATCCGGGAAGAAGGGCAAGCATTAACCTGAGACAGTAGACTTGGTGTTGACACATGAAGGATGTGCTGACACGGTTTATTCAAAACTAATCCCTCCTTCGAAAAGAGCCTGTGGTTTTGTGTGGGACCAAGCTGACGTGCGTAGCTTCAAAAAAAAGAGAGAACAAAAACCATGAAATTAACGTGGATGTTTCTCTGAACTACCAGTTCATGAAAAGACACACACACACACACCCTGAGCTTTTAAGGTCAAATCTAATTACTGTATTATCTGCTGTCAGATGCTGAAGTGTTTTTGCTGTGAATCAGCATCACAGGATTCAGACTCGAGGATGTTCTGCTTCATGTTTGTCAAAAAAAAAACACATTGCATAACAAAATATTTTGTTGCGTGGTACTCCAAAAAATAATTATCCAGATTCCTCTCTTTATTTGCTCACATGCAGCAGGAACTTGATTCAATATCATCCTTATTTAATAATTGTATTTATGTTTTCACTAAAATTGATGAAACTGCTAATTTAAAGTGGATGTAACAGTGATGTTAAACCATCAAAGACAGAAAAAAGTTCTTTTTAATCTTGTTTCAGTGAATAATTGCCTTGATTCTAATTTGCTTTCAAACACTAGAATAATTGTTCTTGTCAGTGTTTCTGAAGATTGATTTGATAAGACCCGTTTTGTTAGCGTTTAATTGCTCTGGTGTAAAGAGCAAAACCTTTTATTCTTTTATTTAAACTGCCAGTTTATGTTCTCTAAAGTGGCTGCGCCTTCAGGTTTTTACGTAATAAGATTATAAGGCTTAAACATATGGCACTTAATTTCTGCTGAGCTTTGAACTCGTTTGGACCAAACATCCAGACATGGTTAATAGTTTATTTTGTTGCAAATTGGAGTCAGATTTTTTTGGTTCATGTAAAAAGTGCTTCACTCAATGTTGTTATGAGACACAGTGATGTCGTGAAGACTGTAAGTTGCATCACCAGTGGTAAAATCAGCTTGTTGTAACCAGAGATTCCCTGGAGGAGAGGTATGCAAGAAGTGCCCTCTAACCAATACAGGCAGTTTTGTCATTAATGCTCATTCTGTGGTCTCCCTGTGCTATTTATTGCAGTCGCCCGCCTGCCTGGTACCACTTTGGACTCTCCATTAGGCCAAACCTCTCCAAATCCCAGTGGTATGCCACAGTGATGACTTTATCACTGTACTTTAGAAAAGCCACTCTCTGATCACAAACGCATTCAGACTTCTGAAACACTGTCATCCACATTCAAAAACATAGATCATTTATGTGGTTGATCTAAATTACATCAGTCATACAGGAACTGCAAGAGAAAATCAATAATTGTTCGTGCACGATGCAGCCAGCTCAGACATGTCAGTGCTTGTTCTGTCTTGAGCTGGATTCATGCTTACGCAAAGGCAAATGTGCTCCCACACGGCGGCGTACTGACGGAGCCAGTTTCTGTTCATACTACCCCGACCCTGTTGCAAAGAAATTCTCCGCCAGGACAGCAGAAGGCGTGTTCAACCGTGAAGTCTGAAGAGGTCTCCCGGTGCTTTACGTGTGGTTCCAACCATGAAAGAAACTCAGACTACAGACTTTTCAGACCTCATTTTCCTCCATCACTTCGTGCACTCTCCAACCTCCAACTCAAAGGTTCCAGCGATCTCCTTCCAGGAGTTGAAGCTGAGTTGAGCATCCATGTACTCTTTCAGAGAGGAGTTGTACAAATGATCGTACTTCCTCACTTCTTCTGCGAGACATTCCTCGATCTGCTCCATGTCTTCAAGACACTCGCGCTGTTCACAATTTTAAAGGGAAGTTACGTCGTGCCGGAAATGATGTTGGGTTGTTTGGCTGACCAATCACAGACGTGTGTCACCCGATGCGGCTGTCGGAAAGTTAGAAAATAGAGCGTGACTCCAACCAGCCATCCGAGGCAGTTGGAGAGCCCGTACGACGTCGTATCATGGCGGTGCGTGCCTCCAACACGTCGGAGCTGCGTTACTATGAATCCAGCTTTACCCAACTGACTCTATAATGAGGTGTGTCTAACCCTCTGTTCTCCAAACACCAGTGTCACATCCATAATCCCAGATATTTACTTCAGTGGGGAGGCAGATATGCAGGATCTTCAGCAGGGTTTCCTGCAGGACTGTCTGGTCATGTGGTCTGTTGTCTGTCTCCAACCAGATGAGACCAGATCCTGAAGGATCTTTCAGCTGGTGGTAATTTGTTTACATGGAAACCTGTTTTGTCCAAAACAATCTATTTATTTGCTGTTTCTGAAAAAAAAAAATCCTCATCAACAGAATAACGTTTCTAGAAATGTCAGAATTCACACGAAAACAGTAAAATGACCTCATGTGGCACCATGAAGCTCCCTCAGAAATGCATCATATCCCGGAAGCAAAAGCTGTTGGGTTCTGTAAACACAAGACAATTCTATTTATGTCTCAGCAACCCTGATATACTGTAACCTAATAAACTCCTTATCAGCTAATGAGTGATATAGAGGAAATGGAGTTTTAGAGCGTTGACAGAAACGATGCAGCGTGTGTTCATAGACAGATATAAAACAACCTTTTCTTTCCTTTTAAGTCACAATTGCACTTTAATTCATTATAATTTAGAGCTTCAAATTGATCTCCAAAAAGGTTTCGATACACACTTCATATAAAAGTCTTACAAGCTTCCAAATTGTTGCTGATCTGAGTTGGCTCCACCCTCCCCCTGCTGCTGTTAGTCGTGAACATCAAGGTCCTAATTTGTCATGGGCTCTATTGAGTAAAATTCCTTGTGTTGTCATGGTATCGATGAAGTAAGAACCCTCTTAGAGATTTTCAATTCGTTTATTTTCTCTTTTAAAACAAGTAATTCTTCCACCTTGAAATGCTGAACAGATCAGATCATTTCTGCACTCAATATTTAAATGAAGAATAAAAAGTCCTCAAAGCACAGATTCACCAAATTGCAAATAATCTACCCTCATTTCCTCCCACTCTTCTCCCTGTTTCCATCCATCTGCAAGCTTGTGTTGTGTCACACTACATCTAAAAGCCTTACCAATTATCCAGTAATTCATTCAATACTTAACTCTATGCCAGCTTACCCTTTGATGAATTTCATTATGTCACAATGTGTGACAATAAGCTTTGCCCCAAAGCCCAGTTTTTCCGTTCTGTGGGTGAGTTCCAGCTGGTCCAAGTTATGTGGTTGAACCTCCTCTGAGCTCTGCCTTTTCCTGCCTTGCAGCACACTGAAACTGCAGCTTCATGGCCACAGACACCAAAAAGAAATCCTAAAACTGGTTCTGTTGGGCTCAGGTTGGTGCAACAAGATGCACAATCAAGCTGCTAGCTTTCTCTTTGTCGACTGGTACAGTGAGACTGCAGAAATTAATTTCAGTTTTTACCACCAGAGAGATCTTTATCTAGGTCATCCATCCCATCTACAGGACAGAAACTGTCTTTGTTCTGCCGTTTTCCCTCAGGTGTCTCTTTCTATTTAACTTTTCACTTACTGAGTGTTACGTTTGAATCCACGGCAGAGCTCGGGGTGCCGAGCGCTACTGCTGTGCAGGATTGAGAAGGTCAGGCTTCAGACCCATCAAGGTTTGTTTCAGTCAAATACCTCCAGTCTTGTATAACAGCTTACTGTATGTTCACAGACTCGGAAGTTTCCGCTCACCTGACAGAGAGAGTTATGAACAGCTTAAAACACAGCGGTTCAACATGAACTTCCCTGAATTGGAAACTGTTTTAGAAACATTCGTGTTCTCTACACATGAAACTGAGATGGAAAAAAAATAAAATAAAATAAATAAAGTGATCACAAATATTACCAGTTTGAGTATGTACTAAAAGCATTGCGGAAACATTACCTCCAGCTGATGTAGGAAACAGAGACGTGTGATATGATGGAGAAATATTGCATTTAGTGGAAAGTTTTTCAGTAGAAACACCAAGGACACTTTCTGAGCTGGAGGAGATGTTTTATACGCTCGCAAGCTCTGACTTCTCTGTGTTGTAACCTTCACAGCACACAGAGAAGTTAGAGTGGAAGGGATGCTAACATTCGTGGGTGGATGGTTCGGCTCGTAGCTCACATCTCCACTGCTCAAACACACACACTGTCTAGTTGATGTCATCTCACATTTACAGTACTAGGACATTATCACCACTATATCCAGTTATTAACTCGGCAGTTTGCATTCTTCTCCGGTGAAGCGTTTCCACAAACTCAACTTAAAGCTACAAAACAAGAGATGCACTCTTTATAAGTAGAAAGAAGGCAGATTAAGTTGAGATTTATTAGCAATCATGAGGCATTCAGGAAATAGGCAGAGCTAAACTGTCTAATTCAGTGTTGTTGGTTTTGAGTTAATGGTTTGTGAAATGTGCAGCGAGGCTTTATAATAATGTTAATGTTGTAAGCTGCGAGGCTTTCCTGTGAACTTTTATTGTGGATTTGATCGATACTTCTTCAGGATTTCTGGAGGGACTTTTGTTTCTCACAGAATTTTAGTAGCTTTTTCTCTAATTTTCAGATGTTTTTGTTTGTGAAACCACTTAACTCTGACCTATGAATCATTCAGACATAAAAAGACCTCTAAACTCATCAGCCAGGTTTGTGTTTTACACATAACAATCTTCCAAAGAACATTTTAAATTGGATCTTGTTGCGATTTGTCATGGACTGTTGCAAAAAGAGATAATTTTTGCCTCTTTCATTACTTCATCTTCAAAACTACTATGAATAGCTCAGTCTAACAGACATAAAACAATATTTTAGCTTCAACAAGGTTTATTTCTGAAGATTTTGTGGCCGATAAACGCAGGATGAGTCATTTAAGTTACCACGAAAGCAGGAGCTCCAAAACTTTTGAAAAGCATTTTATTCTCAGGTTCATTCACCTTCTCAAGTTGAGTTCTGAAAAAATTCTTTCTGAGAATTGCTTTGTCGTTGCAAAAGATGTTTGTGTAACTGTGGGAGCTTTTTGAAGTCGCCATTACTTTGACTAATAATAGAAGTTGTGAGTTGGATGACGAGATCAGGATCAGAGAGGGATGGACGAAGGTTTCGGATTCTGATGGAGCAAAAGAAGGCATTAAAGTGAACAATCAGCAGGAGGCGACCTGTCCAGATTATAACTCAACCTCTCACACAATGACAGCTGGAGTCTGGCACCGGCTCCCCGTGACCCTGTACAGAAACATGCAGGATAGAAACGACTGACTGACTTGAAGTGTCGACGTTCTGAGACCCTAAAACTTTTCAATTGTATGATACATTATTTTCCAGATAATTGTAATTGTCATCGTATTTGCCTTTAGGATTACATTTTCTTTTCTGATCCTTCATGTTTAAGAGAAACAGATTGTAGAACTGAGATGTGGAGTTTAGGAGATGTGTGTGGGAATCTCACTGAGTCTGTCAGCAGTGTCTAACTTTGAGGATTTAAAGCTGGGGTTGAGGATGTGTGTGTGTGAGTGATGCATCCACATCAATGAAAAACCAAATTCCACATTAATCATAGACAAATCATGGTGAACCTCTGGATCAAAGACCTGTCAGCTTTAAAAATGGCTCCGCAAGTTGAAAACTTAGAAAAATCATTTATAGTCCACCAACAATTGAATTTCTGCCCAGGGAGAAGATAAGTATGAGTCTGAAGGTTCAGAAGAGAAGTGCTGCCTTCAAGGAACTCCTCCTTCTCTCCTCTCTTCAACGACTACTGAATATACTAAAATAAAAGCTCATATCTGCCTTTACATTATAGGAAGCTGGAATGAAGCAATTAATTTTTCAAAAAAAAGGTTTTAAATACAGGAAGTAAACACAGTTTTTAATTTAGAATGAAAGTAATATATTAATAGAAATACTGTAGCTCCAAAGCTTCCACTGAAGGTGTGTAACTGCTGCACTAAAACCCCAAACTCATGTTCAATAATCTGGGTTTCACATGTGGAGTAAAATGTAAAGTCATTTTAAACAAAGATAATGTCATGTAACCAGGACAGGTGAAGAATAGAGAACTGAGTCCAGGCAAGCAACAAAATTCAGTTCAGTCAGGAAGCAAATAAAAAGATGCATGAAAGTAACTTGAACACGCATGAATACAAACAACACAAGGCAGATACAGAATCAACTCACATGGTACAATAGTCACTATTCACAGGTAAGAAGGAAGTATGAGAATAACACATAAATGCACTATAAAAAATGCTGAAATAATGTGAGGGGACAGGTGTGCTAACTGCTAATCATGATCAGGTATGGGGAGATTAGATGCAAATAAAGAAACAGTCAGTTTCTAGTTGGATTTTTGTTGGTTTTTGCAGACGTGTTGCGCCCCATCGTCTGAGCCTCATCTTTCAAAATGAAAAGTGCGGAGTTACCAGCTGGAAAATGGAGGCTGGAGTAACATGACTTGCATGACTGAAAACCTTCACCAGCCTAAGTCTATAGATGTTTCTCAAAGCCAAGGAACCTTGCCTTGATGCCTTGGTCCCTCCCTGGTTGCCTGGAAGATACGTCATCGGGACTCGCCAAGGCGCTTTCCAATGTTCATGTGCTACTGAGGCATCTGTACTCGGTTTGCCTGCTGTTTAGCTAACATACCAAGGATACATCGGACCTGCCTTGATGCCTTCCCTCAGTCACAAATTTTAAAAAATGGCGGTTGAGGAGCCGACAGCAGTTACTTAAAAGGCAAATTTCCTGTTTAAATGTAAGTTAACTGATTGTTACTATCGGGCTTATATTTAAATTTTTTTTTTTTTTTTAATCCAAAGCAGTTATACGGTTGGTGAGTCGCTTTGTAGTGGCAGCTTCGGTGGTTAGAAGGTATTAACTCGCTTGCACATTTATTTTATTTTTATTAACATTTGTAGCTCCATGGGCGATGGGCAGGACGTAAACAGTGTGCGTGAGCAGGCAGCTGCAGTCACGTGAGTGAAGTCCGTTCCAGTGTCCTCGTAAGTAAGACGCCTCCTCTACCAAGGCACTGCCTCGATAAGCAAGATGCCTTGCCTACTAAGGCAGTGCCTCGGTATAGGCAAGGTTCCTTGACATTGAGAAACACCCTATTTCTTCACCATATTTGCCTCAGACAGTTTGTAATAAATGCATAAAACTGAGAAAAAAAATCATATCCAGAATAAACACTGTAAAAAAATATGGATAGAATTATCTATCACTACTTTTCCTGTTACCTAAAAATATCATGACTTTTTAACATCAGTTCAGTATCAAAATGTAATTATGTATGAACTTGTAAAGGAATAAATCAAATGTTAACCAGTTTTAGCGTAATTTCAAACAGTATCACCCTTCTGTTGGTCTCACTACCACCACAAAACCTTTTTAAAATCCCTGATACAAACTCACGGACTTGACGAGCAAACACATACCTACAAGGTGAGCTAACACAACTTGCATAAATCCGCTCTGACATAGTGACAGTAACGTCACCACATCATTACTGTCAATGTCCATTTCATGTAGCACACTTTGTTTCATCCTAAGATGTGCCTTGAAGTCTTTTCAGCTGGCTGAAACCAGATCAGGCAGAATCTGGTGAGCCACAGCCGTCAGAGTAAGTCAGCTCCACTCGCACCACTTAGAAGTGGTGGAAAGAGAACCGTGAACCGCTGCAGAAGCTGCTGAGATTAGGAGGAGTTGTCAGGTGACAGATGCAAAATACTGAGTTGTGCAGTTGTTTTGGAAGTATTTTTGTTTACTAAAAATGTTTGTAACCGTGGGGGTTGGAGTCTTACTGCCTGGTCAGATGACAGATTTGTTTTTGGAGATTGGATGTGTGACACAATTCTGTTGTTTGATAGCTGAGAATTCACCAAGTTAATAAGACTTGAAGTTTCTTAGTTCTGAGTTTGTTTGGTTGATGTTTTTATGAAGTAATTTTATCAGGGATTTACAGTGATTTAGTTTTTTTGTTTTCTTCCTCTTTTTTTTTCTTTTGGTATTATTCCTTTTCAATTAGTGATTCTTTATTTCTGGTGAAGATTTTTCTTAGTTATGTTTATTCATGTCATCTTAGTTTTAATTTAACATCTGTCTGTGATTCCTTTGTGTCATTATCTCTCTGCTCCACATTGTTCTGTCTTCTTCATTTACCACACTGGTTTCTATTCTTCTGATCAGTCCCTTGACATCACTCTCCGATGTCCTCACTAAGTTATCACCTGTCCTGTGTTTTTATTTGTACCACAGTTTGTAAGAAGATTTTTGTTACAATGTGAGTTCTTTGGTTTAATTTACTAAAACAACTTTTATTTTTAAATAGTTTTTGGAGTTGCTGACTCCTGCCTCTTCCTGCGTCCATTCACCCCATACCACAAATATGTGAAGAAATGTATACGTTAGTTAATAAAAGGTACAGTATGGAAGAATTATGCCCCTTTTCCACCGACAAATCGGCACGGCACACTTGAGAGCGGTACAGTATAGCGCGGATCAACTCGCTTGAGGCGGTGGAAACATAAAGCGGACGTAAGTGGGGATATGGGCGTGCCCATCTGGCTATGAAAAGTGGCGCACAAAAGTCTTTGTCCGCGACGTCACAGCGTGTGAAACAACAACAACAATGGCGGATATACGTGTGTTTTTGTACTTTGCACTCTGTCTGTGGTTCATTTTGGTTGGTTTGATTTTTGGTTCTTGTGGAGGAAGTCGCCATTGTCCAAAGTTAATTGTATTTTAAAATAAAATATTTGTATAGTTGCTAGGAGTTTATTTTAAAGCCTTTTGCAGGAGTGCTTCTATATCACACCACGTGAACACCACACACAGCCGGGCCAATCAGGGGCTACCACTACGTAGGTAGTCATGTCACTGGTAGCAGTTTACTGGACCAATCACTAGACAGGTGGGCGGGTGGTCCCGCTTTGGGCCGCTTCGGACCACCGAGGAGGTGGTCTGAAAAAAGACGCCGGGTTGGCGCGGAATGACGCGGTTAAGACCCAAGAAAGGCGGTGGAAAAAGGTCCGCAGGGGGCTAAAGTGAACCGAGCCACATCGTGTTCTGTTGGTGGAAAAGTGGCATTAGACCTTGTTGTTAAATTCCAATCCTGCAGTTTCTGGTGAAAAAAAAAGTCTGTTCTCAGCCACTCTTCCCTAACCTGGCTCTGTCAGATCTATGTGTAGCTCCGCCTCTTCTCGATTCGGGGACACACATAGATCTGGAACTGCTCCTTTTGAAACCGTTTATAAAAGGGAGGGACGTCTGATATAATATTTTAATCTGATTGGAGGACGCGCCAGCAAGTGTCTATCTTTGATGATTTGTCTTTAGCCAATCACAGTAATTCAAGCTCTTGCAACTCCATTTGGGAGAAAAACACACATTGTTACCACTAAGAAAAGCAAAACATATCTTTACCATCAAGAAATGCACAAAGTTCTTACCTTTGCTCATTTTTCAATGAAGAAATCTTTTCTAGTCCTAAAACAGATTAAATATCCACTTTTATGCGTACATCCACCGGCACAGCCATGTTTGTTTTACTTTACCTGCCTGGACACTTGCTGCCAATCATAACTGAACTCCTGCCCAAAAGCACAATGCTAACGCAAACGTTTTTTTGACCGAAATAGACAGTTGTCAATGGAGCAGTACAAGATGGATTTTTGTCTTTTTGGAAAACTCCAAATCTCGCGAGAAACCATCTTGCAACGCAAGGCTAGGTCTTCCCCTCCCCTCCCTCATTCTTCTGTTGAGTTGCCAGTTCTGATGTTAATTCTCCTTTAGTTTCTCTTGTATTTGTTCCATTTTTGGGAATGTCTGAAGGCCTATTTTTTCAGCATTGAGTTTTCCTAAATGCGTTTGAACGCCCCATCATGTGCAGCTTTGATCAGTCGGAAGGACGTGGCGGTTTCTTACTTTTTACAGCTGCTCGTTATGGAATTACAGCTGATTGTGTTGAAGACTTGGCTGAGATCGAGATCTGTTACAATGTGACTTTATTTTCAACATCGATGGGACGTTCAAATTCACTGTACCTTTAAAGTGTATTATGAATTTATCAAAGAGGTTGTGTTTTTTTACTGTTCATTCGTAGGTAAGGTTGTTTCACATTGTTTATTTGTGCAAAGGTTGAATCTGTGCAGACCTCCTGTGTTTGTCTGTCTCTTCCCTTTCATCTCAGAACTTTTGGGTTGCACTGATGTCAGCTGGTTCCTAAACCAGGACTCTTTTTTTTTTTTACAAATTGGCATTTTATAGCTTATTGTATAATATTATTATTTATGGTAACTTTATGGTAACTTTAAACTGGAATACTGACATGAATTGGACTTGATTGTTTCTGTAAAATGTCTTAAAATTACCTTTTTATCAACTTGTTCAATATAACTAAAAATGAATGGACGAATTAAATCGTATTTTCTCTTTTTTTGACAAATATATTTGATCATGTTTAAACAAGCAGAATGAACTGCAGATTTATAGCTTGACAGTTGTGCCTCACCTCAGGCTTTACATGGTTAATTCAGATCGTCGAACACTGAAGCATGTTTTTATAAACCGTGAGCTGTTTTCTCGATGCTGATATGTTAATGGTTAGTGGAGTTGTGAGTGAGCTTGACAAAATGAACACGGTGTGAACTTTACAGCTGTCAGGCCTCTTGACACTTTGACAGAAAAGGAGAATTTTCTTCAGGGTTCTCAAACACACTCAAGGTGTCAGTGGAGCTGTTAAAGCACTTGTTGCTTCTGTCAAAAAGTCATTGTATATCTACAACAGCTATTTTTGACATGTTATACATCTGGTTTTTTTTTCTCCAGTTGCTTTTTTTCATGACTTTTTTTTTTACTAAGTGAAGTTTTTAATATCAGTAGTAAATGGAGAGTGTTGCTACACTGTGCTGTTTCTGAACTGGGTCTGAGTGAGTTCCAGTTCACTGCGGGATGATTCAGTTTAGTCATGATTCATGTTTAGTTAGGTTTAATGCATCACTTGCACTGTTTTTTTGAAGATCTGTGTATTGTACATTATAAAGTTCTGTGAAAGCCCTTATTTGGACTCGGGACTGCCAGCCACAACTTCTCTGAGCTCAGGTGAAATGGTGAAACAAGTGTTCACGCTTGACTCGCTGCATGTCCAGGTTAAAAGGTCAAGAGGTCATCAGGCTCATTTGTTAATACCTTTTATGATTTTGCTAATGACCCTCATTGTTTGCTATCGGCACATGAGGGTTTCTAAGATACCTAAAAATTTTTTTATTCTTTTTGACTCACGTTATTTGCTTTTCAGAATAGTTTTTTTTATTATAAACATTATTTCTCTTTTTCTGTTTTTGATTTTTATTTTTTTTTTTACGTATTTTCATCCACCAGTCTCTACAGAGCTTCATGTTCAGGTTATTGTTGTTAAGCTAGGCTTTAAACTTTAAATTGAAGAAGCAGAACGAGTGTTTTTTTTTTAAGTGATAAGCAAATTTAAGTGTTTTCTGGTTTGAACACATTTCACTCACCAGTTTAAGAGGTTCCAAAACATATTGGGAGGGTTATCAGCCTCTCATGGGCCTGGGGCACTTCTGTCTGCCAGACACCATGAATGACGAATTGCACGAGAGAAGGAATTTATAGATGTTTGGATTTAACCCGAGTGTTTATAGGGTGTTTTTTTTAAACCTTTCCCAAGACAAAACTTTATTAAGGACACATTTTTTAGAAGTATTCTACATGGAGTGACTATAAATGAAGTTTGCCTTTTAATTAGTTTAATCACATATTTATTCTGAAACAAATCAACATATAGGCCTATATTGCCGCTTTTCCACCGACAGAACACGGTGCGGCTCGGTTCACTTTAGCCCCCTGCGGACCCTTTTCCACCACCTTTCTCGGGTCTTAACCGTGTCATTCCGCGCCAACCCGACCTCTTTTTTCAGACCACCTCCTCGGTGGTCCGAAGCGACCCTTTTGCGGGCCTACACGCCCACCTGTCTACTGATTGGTCCACTAAACTGCTACCAGTGACACGACTACTTACGTAGTGGTAGCCCCTGATTGGCCCGGCTGTGTGTGGCGTTCACGTGGTGTGATATAGAAGCACTCCTGCAAAAGGCTTTAAAAAAAACTCCTAACAACCATACAAATATTTTATTTTAAAATACAATTGACTTTGGACAATGGCGACTTTCCACAAGAACCAAAAATCAAACCAACCAAAATGAACCACAGACAGAGTGCAAAGTACAAAAACACACGTATATCCGCCATTGTTGTTGTTGTTTCACGCGCTGTGACGTCGTGGACAAAGACTTTTGCGCGCCACTTTTCATAGCCAGATGGGCACGCCCATATCCCCACTTACGTCCGCTTTATGTTTCCACCACCTCAAGCGAGTTGATCCGCGCTATACTGTACCGCTCTCAAGCGCGCCGTGCCGATTTGTCGGTGGAAAAGGGGCATATGTTTATTCTGTAATCAGAACTCGACACAGACTAAGTTTACAAATGCTGAATGTCTAAACAAGTTGAAGAGGTAAAAAGAAGCTGAGAAATCTGCCTCAGTTTGTAGACACTCATCATGTTGATGCATCAAGCAGCCCGACCTCACGTGAAATACGACCGCATTGGTCGATTTTGAAAACGACACTATAATCTGTATGCGACACCTATCTGCAAGCCCTAAACTTAACCGATCTGCTTTTTAACGTTAAATATTTGACTTTACAGTGTGTCCATGTGTATCTTTACATTTTAAAGCTAACCGTTGTATTAAAATGAGACATACTGTATTGCTGCAGAATTCTTGTTTTGAGTGAAACTTCGCACATGCGTATTTGTCAGCTCCTAGTACTCGTAGTACGTAGTACGTCACTGCGGAGCCCGGAAAAGGCTCCAACAGGTCGTATTTTTTGGAGCTTTCAAAAAAGACTTATATGGTCGTATAATGTGTGGATAGGTTGCATCAACATAGTGCTGAAATACTCTATACTGCCAAAATTGCTGTTACGTGTGCCTTTGAAATTTAAAGACATCCTTATTCCATAGGATTGAATATGACAATTCTATAACAGCTTCTGATGTTGGATGGAAATACCTGATGTATCTGCTCCAATTCACCCCAAAGGTCTTGCCAGTCAAGTTGCTTCATGGACCTGCTTTGTGCTGTGGAGAGCAGTCATGTCAGAAGACATCCCAAAACTCTCTCACAAAGTTGGAAGCATGAAATTGTCCAAAAAGTCTTGGTATGCGGAAACGTTACAAGTTTCTTTCATGGGAATTAAGTGGCAGAGCCTAAACCTTGAAAAACTTGGCACAATGCAGTCAGGCAAGTTCTGTTCTCATGGCAACCATCAAACCATCAGACTCGTTCATCAGATCGTCAGACAAAGAAATGTGATTCTTCCATCCAGAGAATACGTTGCTCAAGCATCCAGTGCTGACATCACACCACCACACCCGACACTTTGCATTGCACTTAGTGAGATAAGGTTTGGGTGCAGCTGCTCATCCATGGAAACTCATTGCATGAAGCTCTTTACATGCTTTTCTTGATCTAGTCTGAAAGTCACATGACATGAAGTTTGGAGATCTGTATTTTTTAACTTTCTTTTTTGTGCCTAAAGATATAAAAAAAACTACTTTAAAAACATATTTTGACCAAGGACTTCATTATTCATGCATGAAAGGGTTAATAAAGAGGAAATTTCTCATATGGACATTACACATGTAGCAACCTATCAGGGTATGGTTCCTAGGATTGAATCACTTTTTTCACAAATGTCTAGGTCCTTTATTTTACACAAACGTGGCCATGGAAGTGATTGAAAGACCTGAAACCAGGGATTCAGAGGTGTTTCCAAATATTTTTGCACAGACTGGACAGTGACTACAACACAAGTTTTAATTTGAATTACACTGTAAAATTATATTCAATTTCACAGGTGAAATTTGTATAGAATAAAATTTTTTGTAAGGCTTGAATAAAATACATAGAATATTTTTTTTTATATTTCCAGTTGATTTAGACAAACATTAAATAATATATATTTCTTATAACGGTCAAAATCAAAGCTGCAGTCAAAACGATTAAACTGATGCATCATTTCTATATGAAGTTACACCCTATAAGTTATTTTAGCAACTAAAAAATTATTTATAGCAAAATACATCAAAAGTATACTTTTTATTTAGGTGTGACTTCCATCCATCTCCATATAAATGTCTTTGTTTTACAATTGTTTTGTAGTTTTTTTTTTTTAAACTGCATTGATAATAAAATAAATAATTATTCACATTTTTAACTTGCAAGGTGATTCTGCAGTGTGTTCTCAGCAGTTTTAAAGCAGCCTGGATTTTTTCTCTGTCCAAGTCAAACCGGAGCAGCTGTTTGGTCTCTTTGAGCTGCGAGTAAAAAGACAGAGTAGATCGGCCGCGGTCATTAGGTGAGAGGATGGAGTCCCTGTCAATATTTGCTCTTTGCAGACATGTAGGAGAACCTATTAACCCCTTCAAGTGTGAACCAGGGGTCTCTCTGCTCAAGCAGATCTCTCTCTGTTGAAACTTTGTCTTTTTTTTTGTATAAAAGTTTAAACATTCCTGCTGGCAGGATTAACAGCGAGAGAACAACATTTAGACTAACTTCTTATGACCAGGAATCCTGTGTTTACAGGTTTATGCCAGCAGCTTTAAAAAGGGTTCTCTGACCTTCGCGGTGCTTACATTGTCCATTCGTCATCACATCAACATTTCTGGCTGCTTCAACTTGGATTATTTACTCACTTTTAGACCAAAATCTCTCCAACAAATGACTTATGTGCTGCATCTTTTGGAAATTAAACAGCCATGCAATAAAAAGTCTTAAGTTTCACACAGAGGGGTCACACAACACGACTTGGTGTGCATCACATGGTCTCGATGACTAAAGTGAGCCAGCTGCTACGTGTCAACAGAAGATAAAAATTTGGTGACAAAGGAAAGAAGGAGAAAATCTGTTGTTGAATCCAACCTGAACATTAAATGAAAATGAAACCAGTATTTCACCAGGTTGCAGCAATCGCACTGCTCTGCAGGGAGTTTCCACATGTCTTGAAACATGGCAAAGGATTCTGAATTTGCTTGTGTGAATCACAGGGTCTCTGATGTCACTGGAATTTTGATCATGTTTGAATAATTCACAAGAAAAAGTCTCTCTTACTATAGTCAGTCCTGAACTTCTCTCAATTTAGTTTTCATGAAACAGAAAGTCCAAGAAAAGTAAATTAACTTTAGGAGTTGGTGACTTATGAAACTAAATATTGACTGACTGGAGACAAAAACAAGAAACTGATATTCTAAGTGTCAAAAACAAGAATAAATTGCCAACAAATTAAGACGTAATTGAGACTAAATGTTCATATTTATACTAATGTAACAATTTCTACACATTTATAGTTTCAATATGCTCAAAAAAGTCATAAATATGAAAACCAGTGTGATTCAGACTGAATTTCATGCATTTTCTTACAGTTTGCAACTTGTTTCCAACGGTAACCTGGTTCAGGTTTTGGGATTTTACTGCAAAGAAAAAGACCCTTTTGACCACCCATGAATGGGGTCTCCAAGGTGCAGCTCTTGGGTCTTTTGCAGACCTCAAAGTGATTTTGTTTTGCCTGAGACTGGAAATAAAGAATATTATCATGTTGGTCACCAGTTCAAGTTATTTTCTGAACTTTCATGGAGAACTTTAACTACTACAAGATCAAACAGAAACCAGGAATAAAACTAAGCTGAATGTTTTGAGCATCTTCATAAGGAAGTGATCCATTTCAGCTTTTGTTCTTTAAACACACTAAAACATTTTTTTCAAGCGTAAGAAAAGAAATAAGAAAACCAAAACATCAAAGTGATTTATTTCATGTCTTCAAGGTAAAGAAACAAGCTTTATCATGTTTCTGATCATCAGCAATTAGCAGACTGTTTTCTTGAAAAATGAAAACATTCTGTTTTGATGTTTTATTAATAACATATAGCAAATTTATCACAGTTTTCTGATGTTAAACTCAGAAAAAACATTTTTATTTATTTTATATTATTTTATTTTCTGACCTGACAGTATTTTCAGCTGGAGTGTTTTTACCTGCATTCCATAAAGTTTGTACACCTCTGATCTATAGACTTGACTAAATAATGAAAACCATGCTGGCATCAGTTTGAAAGGTTTGTAGCTCGAGTGTTTGCTAAAGGTGTAATTCTAGCTTTCCTCTGGTGCCGCGGACACCAGGACCGCCATCATCAGTCACCTTCGAGTAAGATATTGATTTTGGGAAGACAAACAAAGACACCCACTCTAAACACCTCTAGATGAGCTGCTCTCAGTTCCCCATCCACTCTGAAATCCACCAAGGAGACCGACGGGGGCCATTATGTGGGGTCACGGAGGTTGAAATAACACAGCTACTTCAGTTTGACCCACCCAATTAAACCAAGACCGCCATCCTTCATTTGATCTGCCAGCAGATATCACCCTGTTCCTCTTTGTTGGTCCACTGACAGATGAGCGGTTGGAATGTGCATCTTTCAATGTATCTCTGCAGCTTTGCCCCTTGGAAACAACTCAAAATGATCAAAGACCTTTACCATATTTATTTTCAGATGATCACCCATTCATCAGAATCTCTTTGCTTTTTGTCCTTTTTGTTTGTAATTATCCTCATATGTGCAAGGTCTCACAAGCTCTCCTAAATTATCTGTTTATTTTCATCACCAGCTCAGATCAGCAGCTGTCTATAAGTACTGCTCCGAGTTTTCCTGCACATCTCTGCCACGCTGCTCTTTAATTTAGAGAAGCTCTACTCCGACATGAGAGCGACAAGGATGTGTCCAATTCAGTGTTTTCTAATTAAATGAGAACTGTTTGCCTCAGTAACCTCATCACACCATCACAGAGACTCTTGTTAACCACCAGCACTGAATTAGAAGACTCCTGTTCGAGGTCAGTACATTTTTAAATCCTACAAGAGTTTTATGTGTAAAAACAAAGAGAAACATCCTGCTTTGATGAATCAAATGTTACATATATTTTATTCTTGTGCATAAAAGTAGAAATTTCCAATATTTTTTTTTTATCTAATAAGTTCCTACGACCTTCATTCTTCCTACTCAGTGATGGTGGCAGGTTGGATCTTGCTGCCAGGCACTAAATTATTAACAATACCGTCTTTTAATTAAGCCACAAGTTTGAGTAGCAATGCCTCGAATCAAATATTATTCTGGGTCACTTTTGATGAGTTCTGGCTTTTTTTTTTTGTTTTTTATCTTTTTGTACCTTTAATCTGAAATTTCACAGGAAAATGTAAAGAGTATATATAAAGTTCTGCTATTATTTCCTCTGGTATATCAGTTTCTGATATGTTTATGTGTCTCGGTGAGGTTTTCAGCAGGAAATGGGGTTGGAAGATTCCTGTCCACAGAGAGGGTTTAGTGACAGGATGTGATGGCAGGGGTCGCGGGTCAAAGGTGCCTCCAGGTTCCACATGTGCAGCTTTGCCCAGACTGTGCCGACTGCTGTCAAAGAGGGCAGCCAGCCGCACTCTAATGTGTATTAGCAAGACAAATGGTGAGAAGAGGGCAGGGCATAAAGGGGGCTTTGATTTCTCTGAGATTTATAGGCGTGATGAAATCAGCTTTGAATAAACCGGGTCTGCCCATTTCTTCTGTCGTTTAGAGACTTCTGAAGACTTTTAGGTTTGTTCCAGGAGACAAGCGCCAAATAAAAGAGAACAACAAGGGACTCAGGGACTCATCAGCTGGCTCGGATTGTTCTAAGTTCTGCTTTGCAACTATTACTGCCCAACTGCAGGAAATGATGCTGATCTTTTCCTGAGATACCAGGAAAACACTTGGCAGCCAACAGATAAATGTCCATGGTTGCTGTTTAACATTCTTACCCTGAGGAGAGTCAGACATACGGGTGAAATACGCCGGCCTTCCCCATGCAGTAAAACTGTGCTGATGTATGTATACAACCATCACAACACCCAGAGGATTGTGATAACGGTGGCTTTTCTCCCAATTTCCTCTCCTCCGTTCTGCATGTCCTGTAGTAAATACCAAATGCCCCTCCGTGACCCTCCCGGTGATAAATAACTCTTAAGGTTAACTACATTTCAAATGGAGCAGTGAGGCCATTATCGGCCCCCAGAGTTTTCCTGACATCCTCAATATGTTATCTGTGTGCCCAGGGACTTTTACCAGTCGAGCATCACTGGCTTTTCTTTCATGTCGGGGCTGATAAAGTTAGGAAGAACTGTTTTAACCTGCAAACCTCATGTGCACTCCGTCTGCACCTTCAGCTGCTTTAACAACTTGTTACATAAACTGCAAACATCTTGTGTCATGTGTGACATATTTATGTTTTGTGTATGTTGTTTCAAGTGTTGTTGGAGAATGAGTTGTTTACTTGGATGTTTTTTGTTTACACTGTGACGACTGCACTTTCCTGTTTGCTGGTGAGAAAAATAAAAGCAGTTACTTCTTGGTTTTATCTGCTGATACTCTGATTTTATAAAACTCAATTTAGCATCAAAGCTCTCTGAATGAATAAGAAGTGGCGGGTGTTGGACTTTTCCAGATAGTTTCAAGCTAGTACTATGGTAGATTGGTGTTTTGGGCATGTTACATGTTACTGTAAACTTTCCACCACTGCTAAGGCATTTCTCAAAACATTTTGTGCAAACTGCAAAACATGGTGGATAACCTGCAAAAGTGAGTCACTTTCTCAAAATTGATAATTTGTTCTTCAAAAGCAAGTATTTATGTCCATGAAAGTGTCAGTGCCATCAAAAGGTATGAGTCCCCAATGGACACAGTGGAATCCTTCCACTTCCTGGGTGCCATCATCAGAGGATGTACTTCCTGCAACAACTGAGGAAGTTCAACCTACCTACACAGATGATGGAGGATTTCTACACCTCCATCATGGAGTCCATCCTCACCTCCTCCATCACCTTCTGGTCCACAGCAGCTTCAGCTAAGGACAAGGACTGCAGCATATCGTCCACTCTGCTGAGAAGGTCATTGGCTGCAATACCCCCCCCATCATGGACTGGAAACTGAAAATACTGTGAAACTGATGGTGCTGCAAATCAATCATGGACAACTAGATTCTCTCGTCTGTCTGACCACATATTTTCATCTACATCACAGTAAATATCAACTCTCTAAATGCACCAAGGAAAGTATCTTCTTGAGTCTCAAATCCATCCTCTGCAGGACTCTAATGGTGCAGAGCAAATTAGTTTGTGCTGAATAACCCTAAATTACAGTCTGCTCACCTGTTATTCTGACAACATGTCTGAATAATCGAAGTGACAGTAGTTCTCCCAACATCTGGCTGCACCTTCGACCAGCTTCAGCCACTGTGAGGCCATGATTTACCACATGATCCACAAGTGTTTCCCTGATTTCATCAGGAATCTGTCTATGTGGTCGGCCTGTTTTTCTTCTTCTTCCCCAGTTTGGTCCCCTTCCTCCCCCCCATCCTCACCCCTCTTCCATGAGTCTGACCTTCCATGTATTGTAGTTCTGTAGATACAGTATGCACCTCAGGTACTGTATATACTTGTAAAGTGGGGGCTCATGTGATTCAACAGGGAAGAAGAGGCTTGTTATTGTTTGCAACTAATAATTCACTCTCATCCTTTTATCAGTGTAAGATAAGATTCACCTGAGAAAAGTTGTTTATGGACATTTTCATGAAAACACAATAAAAACATTTTTAAAATGAATATATAAAGTGTTTAACAGTTTTGTGTGCAATGACTCAATCAATGAAATAAAGATTATTAGTTGTATGAACAATGATGTAGCTTGTACAAGTACATTTAATTTTGATAGACATGATGAAAAGCAGGTCAAAAGTGATCATTTTGCTGATTTTTGTACCTACTCAACTGCTTCATGTCCAAAAGCATCTGCAGTTGGATGAAATGAACATGAAACTGCCACTAGGTTGCACCCAAATGACAACAGTTGCTATACAGGACCAGGGCGCCTGTTCTGATGTTCAGCATCTTGCCTTGTGACTACAAACGTGTGTTGCAGTCGCCCCCTAGTGGTGACACAGACTGCGTTGCAAATATTTTCTGTCTTTTCTGTTCGATTATTCAGTTGCTTCACAACGCAAAAGATGTGCTGTAGACTTCAAGGACACGGTGTGTAATGTTTATGAGGTCATTCCTCACGTGAAAGACCAAATAAATGCAACTATTCATGAATACATGGTTTACAGGGAGTTGCTCATTATTTCTGCTTTTTTATTCAAATCAGCATCAAGTTATTTTACTGACCAGCTGTGATGATACAGAGCTGTTAAACACGTGTGTTCCTTCTAGGAAGAATCTGCTGGAGAGAGAGAGAGTGATGTGCAAACCACAAATTTGTGTTTGTCTCTTCAAGCTTCACATTTCTTCACCAAATATGTCCAGTGATGTAATTTGTTTTTCCTCATAAAGATGCAGTTTGGACTTTTTTTTTTTTCCCCCAAACAACATGAACCTGTTTTCATTGATTTACGCTGTTTTGCTGAAATAATATCTGCACATCTGGTGCCAGGTTTCCAGCGTGTCCTCAGAACATACCCAGATGGTGCTGTTTGTATTTCTAAAGCTCGTCTCTTCAGAATCGACATGCTGCACTGGGAATGAAAAGCTCTTTGATCAGTTGTCTCAATGAGAAGCATTTTTTTTTTGTCCATGTGAACATGAACTTGACTGTTTAGGATGTTGTAACATCTTGTATTTCTACAACGTGGCATTATGGGAAAATAATCTACATCCTGTTAAAGAATCTGATGCAGACATGTTGCTCCTTTTTAAATGATTCCTTGTGTTTTGTGTATTATAGCGCCACCAAGTGACAGACTGCACGTACTGCAGGAAACGTCAAATTCTAATAAATCGTTCTACAGGTAAATAAATTAGATTACAAATTTTGACAAATCACTTGATGGTTTGAAAACAGTTTTCTTAACAATCTGAACAAGAATATAAATCACTGAACCTTTTAAATCATTCATTTCAACGTGTTTATTCATAATACTGACAAAAAAGTTAGGTTTGTACAAAGCAAAGAAATTACAAGGCACGACACTCGCAGCACAAATAAGAATACATGTTTCAAGACTAGTAGGTATTTTTTTAAAAAAGCACCATTTTCAAAATGAAAAAAATTCAAAACATTTTTTTTATTTGGAATATCAAGTATAATAACGAGAATAAAAAATAAAAAAAAAAGACTTCATGAGTTTATGAACACTTTTTTAAGTGGGTTTTCTCATTTCCCTACATACAAACACATTCTAAGTAAGGCACGTTGTTAAAAGCGTTTTGACATAAAAGAAGACAAACAATAATGAAGACGACTAGCTTGACGATCTGGAAGCGACATCTCTTTGGTACAGCTGCATGATTGGTGAGCGACACACTATCACGTCGACAATGTTAACTTGACAACACTATGTACACAATGTATGTAAAAACTGTTATAAATATGTCTTTAAAAAAACCACAGACTCTATGTACATCTTCATACTGAAGAAAGACAGAATTTTCGTATCACACAATGGATTTGTGGGATGTCGGGATGCTTTGCCGAAATATATCAAACAGTCGCAGTGAAGGTGAATCATTGTTAGAACAAATATGAGAGACTCTTTCAGCATGTGATGGGCTGCAGTTCAGTTGTTAGGATCTCAGTCCGTGGTCTGTGGGTGCAGTAGGCACAGTGCGATGTTGTGGTAAGGGGCCCCCTGGTCCCCCCTCCTCTATCCTCCCCTGCTCTCATTCTTTCTTCCTCAGAACGATATAAATGAGGCCACTGATGAGACACAGAGGGAAAGCCACCCAGGCCAGCACGTAAGCGTAGCCAAACTCCGCGTTATCCGGACTCATCACAGTGTAGATGATGGCCCCGCACATCACGAACACGCCTAGAGAAAAACAAGAGGAGAGACGATGAAGAGTGTCGATGACCTCATAGTCAGGGTGTGACCCTCTCAGTGATGAAGTCATACTCACTTGCCAAGATCTGGAAGATGGCGGTGAAGAAGAAGCGTCCGCCCTTCACCAGTTTGAAGAGCTGATACAAAAAGGCAATAATGGAACAGAAACAGAAGAGCACTGATAGGATCATGAGGGCTTGAACCGCTTGGATCCAGTCTATCAGAAAACACACAGACGGTGACATTTAAACTCATTCATGAATTGTTCCACTGATATTAAACACGTTTTCTCAACTACAGACACACCTTCATTGCTGGCTTGCTTGCAGTGGTAACCTTCAGAAGTTGTCATGCAGTTGTACCATAGATTAGTGCTACTTTTCTCAGCTACAGTCCAGGCCTAAAAACACAAACACACACAATCAATTACTTCAATAAATGCAAATTACCAATCGAGCACTAATTAAATAAAAATCTGATATAACTTAATGACGTAACATCTCTACACTGATTTTTTTTTTCATGATTTTAAAGTGAACTGATAAAGTGTTACTTACACTGGCTGCTGTAGAGACAATGAGGAGGATAAGAATAATTAGGTGCAAGACAAGCACTCCGAGCAGGACGAGCAGCATTTTGGAAGAGGCTCTAGAAAGAAAAACAAAATTGTAAAGGAAAGAAGAAAAAAAAAAGACTTTTATAACAGTGATTCAAGACAAACACGTGTGATAAAGCGGCGCGTCATGCTTTCATTTCACCATCAGAGGGCGCTATTGCCTCACTTCTGCACCAACCGCAATGTTTACTTCAGTGTCAAAGTGTCCCGTTACATTCAAACAAAAAAGAAAGAAGAAAGTAACTCAACTCGCTTTAAAAAGGATAAAAAAATGAGTCAATATTGATTTTCACATTAGATTTAAGTAATGTGTTCAAACAGCACCCCGTGAATTTAGAGTTGAAACATAATTAAATGTAAAATCTAATTCATTATTTACTGAAGCGCTTCTTTGCCCAATAACCTGAAGGAAAAACCTTATGAGAAAATATTCTAGATGAAAGAAAGACTGATTCAGGACGAGGAAACGCACGCTGCTGAAAAGACTCAACCCATCTGCGAGGAAAAACATTCCAGCAAAGCGCCGCCATGCGTAAAGCTCCGCCGTCACTCACTGCTTTCTTTCGGTTTAAAAAAAAAACTAGAGAGAATAAAATACGAGAACGACTGAGAGGTAAACTCTGCAGCCACGAATCGATTTTTGTCTGAGTCATTCAAATAAATCCAAAGTTTTCAATCCAAGGTAAAGTCCTGTTGTCTAAGAGAAAAAAACAAACTCTAAAAACTTTAAATCACCGATTAAAAGAAGAGGAAGTAGATCCGATAAATTAATCCAACTTACAGGAGGTAAAGCAAAGAGTTCCTGTGAAAAAGGGCGTATTGAAGAAGTGCAGTGAAGAGTCTTTCTGCTCCTCTCGACTCCTGTGTAGTTACTATTCCAGATGTGGCTCCGTCAGTCTGTTTCCCCGCCTGAGACCTCCGCCCCGCAGGCCCTGCACGTCACCAGAGGCCCGTGCGCTCCTTTGCTTTCCACCCCTTTTTCTTCCCGCGGCTGCTTGTGATATCAACTAGAAGGAGGATCGCATTGGACGTGGTGTCTTGTGGTATTCTTGTTCCACAGTGAAGACTTAAGAAATGCAAACTGTGCAGCTTTGATGCAGTCAAAAATCAAAGAGGGCAGGTTGCAGCTCTGATATTTTATGATTTTTTTTTTTTTTTTGCATATTTATTGCTTTTTAAAACACTGAAAATCAGCATCTCAAAGTTTAACTGGACACATTAAATATTCTTCTTGACAATCACAACTTTAACTCTTTTTTTAAAATGACTTTTCACACACTTTTAAAATAGTTGAGACATGCTGACAGAGCCACATGTCCAACAGTGTTCTGCCTTCTTAGTGTGTGTTTGCACGTGAGTGTGTTTGTCTGTGAATGGGCCAACCCCAGAGGCCATATGGTATGCCCAGAATGTGTGTGTGTGTGTGTGTGTGTGAGAGGCAGGGCCCCTGTTTATTCCCATGTCTGTGGAGAGAAAGGAGAGCTTGTCCAGTGCCAAAAACGATTCGTGACCGCACGATGTTTTGGTCATGCTAAATCGACTGAAGGGCTCTGCATCTCCACACAAACAAGATTTAAGGATGAGTGACAAAGATTGGAAGCTACAAGCGGCCCTGCATCCCTCTTTATAGTGTGGTCCCAGGCCTTTTTCCTCACAAAGTGACGAGGCTGTCACAACAAAAGAACAAGCACACCGTGTTGCTCTGAAACTAACCCCCCAGTCTAAATGTGATTGTGATCAGCTGCTGCAGTCAGTCAGAGAACTGAGCCCCCTGCCTCTCCGTCCCGCCCTCGCCCCTGCTGTTTTTGGCTCTTCAGGTGGATTCCTGCGGTCTGTGTTTGCTAACACTGAGAGGAGTGAAGCAGCGGCTGCTGTCCAGGTTCTCTGTGGGCTGCCAGGTGAGGTGATGATGTGTGTCCTGGCAGAGCTGCAGGGGTTAAAAAGGCAGATCTCTTTTACAACCTGAGCACTCAGCTACAAGTGAATCTGTTTATGAAGATGTAATTGAGGAAGCGATAAGGAAGGAAGCAGTGCCAGCAGCAGCAAGGTGAAGAGACACATTAGCTAGATGGAACAATATGTGCAGTGTATAAATGTCACTCCTCTGTAGTAAAAAGAATATTTACACAAAGTGGGCAAATAAATCAAAAAGACATGCAAGTTTAGGTCTCAAAATGCAAAATGGATTCAAGAGTCTTAACAAATTTGTTGCAAACTCTCTTAAAAATGAAGTTTCATTTCAGTAAGCAAGTGTGTTTTCTTCAGTATTTCATTTAATTAGTTGTGAGATTGTAATAAACACACCAATATGCCGTGGTTGTTTTTAATAATGTCTAGAAAACGTGTTCATTTTGCTTTCATAATGAATCTTTCGTACAACCATTGACAGTTTGTAATGAACTCTGCAGAAACTCATTCTTTGAATAGAAAAAAAGTTATTAGAAGGATGGTGGACAAGATATTGCCAGCTCTCTCTGACTGATTCCTCTGCTCCTCCAGCGTAGCCGTGATGACTTATAATCTTTGTTACATGGCTGGGAGCACAACGGAGGCCATTCAAAACCAATTTCACCCCAAAGCCATTAAACAAAAACTCACGACTCCTATTTCAAAATGAGGGATTACAAAACAAACAGGCGAGAACAGCCTTAACTCTAAACAAGGCTGTTGTGTTAAAGCTCCAGCTGAAATTCAGGATCAGGTGCAGCAGCTCACAGGTGGGTGTGAAATGTGATTATCCAAAACACTGAACGATCAGATTTCTGGACAAGAAGCTTCAATTTTGTTTTATGCCTAAATATTTTGTGCTTATTGATCAACATAACTTACAATTTTGTTAAAGCGTTACCTCAATCAAAACTATGTATTTCTTAACACTCCAAGGTTCTACTAATTTCAAGGGAAAGATGTATTTACATCTAAGTCAAGCTTAGTTCTCAGAAGAAAAGGTTTTTAAAAAAATGTTGGAAATATCAAACAACTAATTTCTGCTAAATGTTTCAGAAAAATAAACATTTGCACACACAGCGACACGGTGAGAATGACGTGGATCAGTGTGAGATGCTTTTGTATTTTTTATTCAGGAAAAAATCTCAATTGTTAAAATGAAAGAGGGAGGGACTTAAAACTTATTGTTGAACCTGCCACTCAGTTTTACTATTTTGTAAGTTATTATAATTATGCAGCCAAAGTATTTCCATGTGTTCAAAACAGCCTGGCACCCAGATGGCTGAAGGCTTTGTTATTCTGTTCCAAGTTCCATACCCCACTTTTAATTACTTAATTTGAATTAGTTTGTACAATTTTGCAAAATACAGAATGCAATTCCTCTGCATTGATAAAATATCTCCATATTGCTGATCTGGTTCTTTTTATTGAGGTTTGTTAAAGAGGTCTTTTCAGACAAATTTCAGGACTTTGTGGTTATTTCTTAAGTATTAACCAGTAATATGAAACATTTTATATCTAAAAAACATCAGGAAACACTTATTAACAGACCTTTCAATCCGTCTGCATTAAAATTCAGGTGGTTCTGGCTCCTTCCGTCAGACTGCTTCGTCAGCAGCTTGTTCATATTCATTGTTCCAATTTGCTGTACTCTGATTGGCTAACAAACTAGCCTATGAGAGCAAGGTATACTGTTTCCTGCCCCGCTGTGCATGGCAACATCAGACATTGTGTCTTCTTGTTTGCTACGTCTTATGCTACAGCTTTTAGCCAGCAGCATGCTAGGTGTGGTTTCAACTACAGGAGCTGCTGAATACTAACAAACAAAGGAGTTGTGACGAAACAGATACAGGCCGTTCGGACTCGGGAGAACTCGGGTGTTATCACCATCTGCGTAGTTTGAGACATTAAAACTGAAAGAGAAGTTGTTGACCTGTTTTCACACCCACTATGAAGGTAAGAACACCTGTGGAGCTAAAATATTCAACAGAAAAACCGTTTAATGTATCAAAAGATGTGAGTAAAGAGTAGACTTCAGTGTAACATTGTTTTAATCTGCTGTTTTTGTAGCAGAATGAGTCAAACTGCGTCTCCAGAGAACACAGCTCCGGGTTCCACCTGCAGGAGTGACCAGATGACTCGTTTGGAATAAATAAATCTCCAACAGAAAACACTGGAGTGATGAAGAAGTGAAAAAAATGAGGGATTCGGTTTTGAATGTGTAACCCAGGCTCGACTGTCTGGAGGACATCGTAACACGACAGCTTGACAGGGGAAATTTATTTGAAGGAATGAAGGAACGCCCCGTAAACTAAAGAGGGTTTGAACCAAAGTACAAAAAAAACCGAAACTGTGAATCCTTGACATCACTTTGCTGAAATGAAACAGAAAATCAACCTCAAGACGTCTCACAGAATGTCCAGCTTGTTTACATTCTAGATAAGTTCATGTCAGATGGTTTAGTCGGTGTACAGTAAAAACAACATTCCTCCTGCAGATGGTTTCTTTTATTTCCTGGGTGTGAGTGATGCTTTTCTTCTGTTGCCCCTTCCTCAGGGCTGGGCTAGCGTAGATGTGCTAGAGCTGGTGTTTGTGTTTCATTGGTTACACACTATCAGATAACATGGTACAGACCCCTCAGGAGGAGCTGGAGAGTGGATCCTCGTAGACCCGGAGCGGTGTGAGATCATGTTAAATTCATGGTTGACAGTGTGAGCAGAATACATGCCAACAAAGACTGTAAATATGCACAAAGTTTCTCTTTCACTGCACGTTTCAAACAAGACCAAGCCCATAACATTTAATGTTACACAACAGAAACCAACTGCAGCTCTTTCCTGAAGACATCCAGGGCTTCATACCAGTTTAAAGAAGTCTGACATTAGATCATCCCTGATGTAGGTCCCACATCGCTCTTTTTAAAAACTAAAACTTCAGAATGAACCATGACTGAACTGAAGAGCTCCACTGACTAGAAACAAAACTAGAAAAAGAGAGACAAGATGTGTAAAATGGGAGAAAGTTTTGTGTTTCTCCTCCAGATCTGTCCTTCCCCTTGAAAAAAATAAGCAAATAAGTCACAGACGCACATTGTGACAAACTCTAGGTTGTGGCTCGCTAGTGATCCTCAACATGTGTTAATCATTACGTCCTGGCTTCCTGTTCAAATTGATGTCATAAGCACACGCGTCCCAATAGGCGTGATCGGTATATAAACTGTTGCTTGGAATCATATCAGTACTGGCCTCAGGAATTCGGAATTAAACAAAAAATAACAAAACGAGGATTTCATTTGAGTCAGCTTGCTCTCATTTCTGTAGTTCTCCAGGTTTTGTTGCTAATATCTGAGGTGTATCTGACGCACTCTCTGCTGGTTGGTTTTAACTGCAATCTGAGGTTGATTTACTTGGAAATCTGCAGAGAAATTTGCACCCATCTCCCCAGGAAGGGGCATCTACTCCTTATCAGAAGTTTTCTCATTCCTACTGTTGTGTTATCTTCTCCAACGAGTGTATTTGCACTCCTTTTCACAGTTTACATTCCTTTCACAGGTTGCCAGATCACATTTTTAAAAAGGGTGTTTGCCAGCGCATTATAGTTTCTTTCTTAAAATGTTTCCAGCTTTTTTGTGTAAAAGGGGATATTAGCTCACTTTTCAGCTAATCTCTGATAACCTGAAGTTATTAAGAAGGTCTTTACAGATTACTGACTTCTATTAGCGATGAAAGCAAAAGCTACAACAAGCTTTCATTTTATCGCTGTCTAGATCAGACTTACTGCTCAAGTTATGAGTCATCTGAAATTTGATACATGACAACACCTAGGCTTTGTTTTGGTTTCCTTTCAGGTTTTGTCCTGAACGTCTTGATGTCAGATGAATTGGTGGGAAATGTGGTGATATATACATCCAGATGTATTAGCTGGCTTGATGACTGTGCTGTTGCTCGGCCAAAAGAAACTCTTGCTTTGTTGCAAAACCCAACTTGAATCTGGAGTTGTGTGTTTTCATTTGTCGGCATCAGTTTTGGACGGCAGCCCAGAGCGGACACTCACACTAGAAATCTGTGCCAAACCCACTGATGGCTCCTCTCTGTGGTGAAGCAAAGGAAGAAGAGAAGATGGATTAACAAACCTCACATTGCTACAAATCAACTGCTCCTAATCCTTCACTTTAAATTCAATTAAATAAATACAAGTAATTCCAAATGCATCTTTAACCCTTTGGATATCTATTTTCATTCAGACGCAAATATCTCAAACATGTTTGAAATGTTCATAATTAAGAATTGACAAATCTTAAAAAATTTGAAATTGTCAAATATCATCATCCTGAACAGGAAATCTGATCAAACTGTCTCAACAAATGTGAACATGAAACTCAACAAACACATCTGTGGTTTTTATCTGCTTCTTATCAGAAGTTTTCTCATACTTGCTGCTGTCTTATCTTAGATGTGTTTGTGTTGACAGCTTGTATTTGCCATGTTTCTTTTGCAAGCTGCTGTATCCCATGTTTAAAAGAAAAGGTTTAGATGTATATGTTTATTGCTAAAATGTAGGTGGATGCAAGGACTCTTTTTTTAAGCCCACATTAACTTTGAGTTAATCCATGATAACCTCATGTTATTATGGAGGGTTTTTTTGCATATGGTTGCACTTCACTGACTTCTTGTAGTCCTGAGTGCAAAGTCCCTCGGATGAACTTTCATTCTGTCTCAGTCTCAATCAGACTTAATGCAAAAAAGAAGGATTTCATTTTGAACTTTGCTGATACATTTAACAAATTCCAAACATGGGAAAGTATTTTTTTAAACAAACAGTTGTTTATTATTATTATTATTATTATTATTATTATTATTATTATTATTATTATTATTATTATTATTATTAGAATGCAGCTGTTTGAATTCCAATTTTACTGAACATGCAGTGGAACAGTGTCTAGCTACTACTGTAAAGACTTTCTGGTTAATTTGTTGCCTTTGTGTTTTTAGTTGATATATTTGTTGTTTTTTAAGATGATTTATGCTGCAATGATCATTCAGAGGAAGTGAACTCACTGGCTGAAGGTAAAAACAGGTTGCAATTCTGTTAATCTTTCATAAATTGTTAAATCCAGTATTAATAATCAATAGAAACATTACAATTACATGAAGTAAACACATTGTACAGATCCTTCTGATATGCACATGCTAATAGAAGAAAAAAGACTAAATTAACAGAAAACCCCTCTGATGCGTTCAGGGAGGACCGTTTATCTCAAACTCAGCAGGTCAAAGTAAATAAAAGAAACACCAACAGACCTTGTGTGATTTGGGTCAGACAAACAGAACACATTCATCAGTTTATATCATTATTTTTAATGATTGTACAATTTAAATAGAAGTTGGTCTTTTAAATCGTTTTAAAATGTAGATAAAGTTAGAGTTGGTTTGACAGACTTAGTGTTTAGCTCATATAGTGTCTGGTATTACAAACACTGATACATCAAACTCACTGGAATTACTTCTCTGTTTTTTGATGTGCCAGGTCACTTCCTGGTATTTATGTGAAAAGTGTTGATTGTTTTAAGGAACAGAACAACAGACACTGCCTTCAAAACAAAACCAGTGGTTAAAATAGGAACCTTGAGTTTATTTCTGATCATGTATCAACAACTATTAATGTGGAAGTTAAATCAGCCGCACAGAGACGAGAGCTCAATCTAAAAACAAAGTCTTCTTCTGCACTGAAATAAAAAATGGGATAAGTATCACTAGACTGAAAGTATTGAGCTTTGTGTCATTTATTCAAGCAGTGAAACACCAAATACTTCCTGAAACTGAAAATTTGTCAAAGGACAATCCAGGAAATAGTTGATATGAATGCTCATGATGTTTGATTGGAGGATCATATCTGTGACAAAAGAAAAGAAACAAAGCAAAAAATACAAATGCAAAACACAGATCTTTGAAATTACCACTACAATCATAAGTCAGACTAAAACACGTCTTCTCCATGCTACTTGTTATTCACATACATGAAGAGAAGCACAGAATAAAAACATCTTGATGTACTGTATATCTCATCCAGCGTTTTCCCTAAACTATTCCTCCCGGATCCCACCCACTCCCATCCCAGCTGAACATTGCTCCTGGGGGATGATGGGATGTATTGGCTTTCCAGAGACCTTAGCCTGTTCCTCCACCCACATTAATGTTTCAAAACATATGTTTGACAAAGTTTTTTTTTTTTTAAGTAATGGATTCAATCTCATTTTCTCAAAAAAGGGGCGTGGTCCAGAACAGTCAATTTAAACAGCAAGGGAAAAAAAAACACAAATTTCTTAAAATGAAGTGACTTTATTTGAACTGAAAACATTAACAATTCTATTTTTCATGTTAAAACATATTTAGAAAAAGAATGACTAACACTACAGCAGTGGTGTTTCTGAGACAGGGTGGTAAAAGTTACATTTCATGTGAAACAGGCAAGTGGTGATTTCAGAGGAGAAAATAGAGCAAGTTGAACTGAACTCTCCACTTCTTCATGTTTTTTTTTTTTTGGGTGGGGGGGGGGGGGGGGGGG
>SSNP01000054.1:1930955-1974770 GCA_006937955.1 Pachypanchax playfairii
AAAAAAAAAAAAAGCGAAGATCCTTCCTTAATGCTCTTGCATCTAATGCCGGCTGTGACCGCTTTTTGATCCACACCTTCAAACAAATTGGCACAGATCTTTTTCTAAGATAAAAAAAAAAAACATGTATCAAACAACAAGTACTAATAGTGTCTGGTTTGCTTATCAGCCAGTACACTTGAATTTTGAAGCCTTACTTGAATGTAGTGATGGAGTTTCTTTACATCATGCAACTCTCTTGACTAATAAACAACCACTTATTATGGTCTGGCTGTTGCATCGCACTTCATTGGACATGAAACACACAAAAAAAGGAGGAAGGAAGTGGTTAACAGCTCTTGTGTTTTAACATGAAGTGAAGGATGGAAATAATCAACACAAAGCAATCTGTTCAGAGAGAAATTAAATCGACGACTAACTATGTGTTACACACTTTTCTACACACCTCTGGTTTCCAGTGATAACGCGTTTCTTTACAGCTAACCCAACGTATGCCTTTTCATCTTAACCAAGTGTGAGTCTGGGTGGCAGCCAGTAAATTAACAACAGATCAGAATTTGGGTTTTGGCTTTGTGGTCTTGAGGGACAGCGGTCTAGGAGCGGCGTCACGGGGACCCTGAGTTACGTAAGTCAGAAGAAGAGAGAAAAGTCTGAGATCTGTTGCTCTGCGATAATATTTTCTGATGAAAGAGGCTTGATGCAGGGGCCTCGCACTCCAGCGACAAACACAGCTCTCTTTATAGTGACAAGACACCCACCGGTGATCTGCTTGTGACAGAGGCCTTCTGTTCAGCTCAGGCCTCATGATGTCCCGCAGCCGGCGAGAAAAAACTCAGAGAAAAAAAGAGGGAAGAGCGAGATAGAAGGAGAGAACGAAGGGCGAACTGGGTTTTAGTTGTGGGAATTATTAAAAGTTCCTTTTTAAACCAGAACTCCCTGCTCATTTCTGGAATGTTATGCATTCAGAAAATGTTTTCTGATTCATGTCAGTTGCCTCAGTGTTCAAAGGAGCAAAGCTGAGCACCTCCTAAGGGACTATTCACACTTTCCTCTCCATCAATTTAAAGGTTTTCTTGTGAAAACTCATAAATCAGCCAAAGAGCTTGATCATTTAGAGGTGGATCTCATCATCTTCATCATCCAAGAAAGAGGAGAAGTTGCACTCTTCTTCTGGTGGGGCGCTAAACGTGGCGCTGTCTGTATCTCCGGCGTAATTGTGACTGCTCGGTTTCTCGTCCAGAGCAGCCGAGCCAGAGCTCGACACAGAGCAGCTGTCCAGGTGCTGCAGGTGTTTGGGTCGGATCTCAGGAGTGTACTCTGGAGTGTAGGGACCCCCGTGCTCAGTCACTTCTACAGAGCAGGACTGCTGCTGCAGCTCCTCGGCTTCTCTGCTGGTCTCCATCTGCTGGAGTCCGTCCTCGTACTCCTCCCTCTCTCCACCGCCCTCTTCCTCACCGTGGGCGCTAAGGGGTGGTGAGGCACGACCCTCGCTGCTCTTGCCTTCCTCATAGCCGAGGTCATCGTCCTCTTTCTCCATGACACCTAGGATCTCGTTCAGCATTGAGGGTCCCAGGTCAACGTGGAACGACATGACGGACTCTGCGTGTTTCATTCCACCTCCGTACTGAACGGAACTCTCTGGCAGCTCGGTCAGTTCCCCGAAGCTCCGTTCCTGCAGCTCCAGGAAGTTCATGGCTGCAGCTGCACCACTGCCATCCAGCTCCTCGGGCTGCCTGAATGGACTCGACGTCAAACTCTTTGACACCGTGCTGTCCCCTCTCTCCCCATCGTTGAGAAAAGGCAGAGACATGGCATTTTTTACAAAAGTGGGGGACCCTCCAGCAACCATCAGGCCATTGTCCCCCTGTTGGTCCACTCTGCTCACCGACTGGGAGCGCTTGCTGCTTCTGAAGGTGCGTGCCAAGAGACCCGGCCGGGGAGACCGGGGAAATGATGTGGTCTCAGGGGAAGGTTCTCCCGATCTTGAGCTCAGAAAAGACGTGTCACCAAAAGCATCGCCGCTGCGACCGACATGCATAGTGTGGCGAAAATCTCCTAGAGGGGCGCTGATCATCTCCCTGGTCAAGTCCATACGTGAGCGACGCTTCGTCTGGGCCGAGGACGACACAATCTGTTTTAAGATTGGCATGGCGGCTGATCAGGCGTAGAGATATGTTATGATCTTTGAAAGGAAGGTTGATGCTTATTAACTCCAGTCAACTCTTGATCCTGAAAAGATAAAAAAAAAAAAAAAAAACTGTAAGTTTTACTGAAGCTACACAGAGAGTAAAACTGCTCTCAGCAATTATACTAATGTATTTAATACATCGCAGTTTTTTTTAACCCACAAAAAGGATTTCAAGAAATTAATGTCCCACTAATTGCAGAAGCTGAAGCAATCACACAATTCTTTAATGATAATCAGAGCTATTCCATCACTTGAGAGACAACCAATAAAACGCAATCAAAAGATCTGGGGAACGCCACAGGATTCTGTTTCTAAACTGAGTAATAAATAAGAGCAAAACATCATCCAGAGAGAATGTAATCAGCTGATGGCTGCTGGGAACTGGGACTGCACATCACGCATAAAATGACCAAGACTTGGACAAAAAGTTCAGACATCATGAACATGAATGTTACAGCAAAAGGAGTCTTAAAGAGGCCATTTCATACACATTTCAGGACTTTGTGGTTATTTCTTAAGTATTCCGGAATAGCGCTATAACTGGTGGCAGCTTGTAGGAGTAGCTCTGTGACTTAGCTAGCATTTGCTAGCATTATTATTCTTTTTGAGTATTTCTTGATGGTTTTTTCTTCTGGAAATATTTTCTAAATACTTTTCTTCTGATTGTGGGTGCTGTGCTGATCGAGTTTTTTGTTTTTTGCTGGATTTGTCACTTTTTTGCCACTTGTTATGATGCGTAACCATGGCAACAAGAGACTTGTTTACAAGTAAGAACTGACATTTCTGGCTGAAATAATCCTCAAATTGAAACTCTGGATCCCTGATGAGCTCAAAAGAAGAAGATGTGGATGCAGAGCTGGAGCAAAGTGAAGAGAGAGAAAGAGGAAGTTTAAACCTTCGCTTCCATCAGTCATATTGACAAATGTGAGATCTCTTCATAACAAAATGGATGAACTTGAAACTCTGTTGAAATGCAGCATCATGTGTTTCACTGAGACATGGCTAAAGGGACATATCCTGGACTCCAGTGTGTCTTTGTCTGGCTTTCAAACAATAGCTACGAGCAGACAGAGATTTGAAGAGGAGCGAAAAAAGAAGAGGAGTTTGTCAGTTGATCACATCTGCAGTTACCTGTTGGGGGCGGAGCATCAGAGTATGTGACACGAGGAGGCTGAACAGATTGATAAGGAGGACTGATTCTGTCCTGGAGACTGAACTGGAGTCTCTTGAGTTGATTGTCCAAAGGAGGATGAAGAACATGATGGAAAACCCTCATCATCCTCTTCAGAACACAGTAACTAGACAACAGAGTGTCTTCAGTCAGAAGATTCTTCATAATCCGCTGCAGCACAGACCGCTACAGGAGATCCTTCCTGTCCACAGCTAGAACCCTCTACAGGAGATCCTTCCCGTCCACAGCTAGAACCCTCTACAGGAGATCCTTCCTGTCCACAGCTAGAACCCTCTACAGGAGATCCTTCCTGTCCACAGCTAGAACCCTCTACAGGAGATCCTTCCTGTCCACAGCTAGAACTCTCTATGGCTCCCTGAAGAATAACTGAGCTACAACAACACTTGAATTTCCCTTCGGGGATTAATAAAGTATTTTTGATTTTTGATTTGATTAACCAGTAATATGAAACATTTTACATCTAAAAAAAGTCAGGAAACACTGATTAACAGACCTTTCAATCTGTCTGCGTTAAAATTCGGGTGGTTCCGGCTCCTTCCGTCAGACTGCTTCGGCAGCAGCTCGTTCATATTCATTATTCAAATTTGCTGGACTCTGATTGGCTAACAAACTAGCCTATCAGATCAAGGTATACTGTTTCCTGCCCCGCTGAGCATGGCAACGTCAGACGTCGTGTCTTCCCGTTTGCTACTTCTTATGCTAACAGCTTTTAGCCAGCAGCATGCTAGGCGTGGTTTCAACTGTGGGAGCTGCGGAATACTAATGAACAAAGGAGTTGTAACAAAACAGATACAGGCCGTTCGGACTCAGAAGAACTCGGGTGTTATCGCCACCTGCGTAGGTTGAGAGATAAAACCTGAAAGAGAAGTTGTTGACCTGTTTTCACACCCACTATGAAGGTAAGAACACCTGTGGAGCTAAAATATTCAACAGAAACCTCAGAAAAACCGTTTTAATGGAAGGGCCTCTTTAAACTACTTTAAATGATCTCTGTTTATAATCGTTAAATGAGGTAAATTCCAATTCATTTAGGGATTTCTGTTAGTGATTTTGACTGTAACCCTTCAACACATCAAGAACAGCTGTAGAGCAATGAAGCATATTAACATTAACCTGTTCAAAGCGCCTAATCTTAACTTATTAAAATTAAATATTAAAATATTTTACTAACTGTGCCAAAAAAAAAAAAACAACATATGCAACATCTTAACCTAAATTCATTAAATTAGAACTCTAACAGAAGGTCTTTGGATGAACTGATCAAGATAAAAACTCTAAGAACGATCAAAATAAATGTTAAATGTGCTTCATTCACATTTCAGAGTCGTTCTAGGAACAGATTATTGTATGTTGTGCAGGTTCAGCTCAGCAAAGACGTTTCGGAACAAAAGAATAAAGAAAAAAGCTCATGTAAAAACCCTGCTGAAAAACTATATGAGTGAATTATCATGACAAGTCTGAGGAACTGTGATCAATAGACTTATTCTATTCCCATCTTCTTCATAAAGCTAAATGTTTAAACCCCTCAAGGTTTGAGTGACAGCTTACGGAAAGTGTTTATGCATTATTAAAAGCTCAGACAGAGGAAACCTCACAGCAGGCAGCAAGGCAGACACACTTACTTCCTCCTCTTCAGGTGCTGCACTGGAGGACGGGGACAGTGGGCCTCATTAACTATCCAACCCAACAGAAAACACACATGAGAAGAAAACTGCCTCGGTGGTCTGCAAGATGAAATGCGAGCAATTTCCTCAGAAAATCCTGCAAAAACACTCGAGGGTGGAAACGCTGACAATAAAGTAGACCAGAGGAACTGCTTACCTTGCTGTCCCAACCGAGCATCTCTTTGTCTTTCACGTTGACTTTTTTTTCCTTTTCTTACTCACGCTAACACAGTGATGATCAACTTAACATTGACTTTGGATTCCAACCAAACACGCTTTTAAAAGGAAATCTAAGTGAAGCATTGTTTTTGGCAGAGGTATCGAAAACTCAACCGTTTTTTTTTTTGTGGCTGGTTTTTTTAGTACATTGACCTCTTTCCTCTGTCTCCTCCCTCTTCTCACCCCCCCCACAGATTTTACCAACTGAGTCTCTTCTATTCTTCCTGTTAGTGCAGACACCTGCTTTGGTTCACATATTGCTGCTAGCAAGCAAGCAGAAGCATTTCCTGCCAGAGGCTGCAGACAGCTTAAGGGCCACGTCGTCATGCAAGCATGCGATGCATGACCTCGTCGTT
Organism: Pachypanchax playfairii; assembly: GCA_006937955.1. Taxonomy (NCBI): domain Eukaryota; kingdom Metazoa; phylum Chordata; class Actinopteri; order Cyprinodontiformes; family Aplocheilidae; genus Pachypanchax; species Pachypanchax playfairii. The sequence goes on from SSNP01000054.1 coordinate 1,936,575, forward strand.
CATTCCCTCCTTCAGAACTGTTGTTTTATGATTAGCTATCAAGGAAAATAATTAAACCACTTGCCAGATAAATATAAAAATGTTCCTTGGAGTCCAGGAAGCTTCAACATGACTGTTTATTTTAAAGATTCTTCTTAATGAAACAGCCTGTTATATTCTTGTTATGGGAAAATAATGATAGTAAAACTTTCACACCCACACACACAAAAATGTATTGACTGTTTCTGTTGGACTCTTGGGTGGCTTACATGGGGAAAAACAACTAGCTGATTAAAAGGAGCCAAGATGGCGAAAGTCCCTCCCTCCCAGGATGACGACTGAAAACCACTGTGGTGTCCGTTTCACGCCACCAGACGGGCTGTTCTTCGTCAGCTCGCCCTAAACCAGATCCAGACGGTGTCAATATGACTCTGCACCTTTCGAAGCTGACAACGGTGGTAAACTGTGAAGACGTATGCTCCAGTTAGTGCACCAGAATAGAAAGAAAAATGCAAAAGGGCCTGAGAAGACAGAAGGAATCGTGGGAACCACTGGGTCACAGCCTTTGGGAGTGCATGTGTGTGTATGTGTGAAGAGGGGGGGGGTGGAGGTCTGACATTATAAACAGACTCCTGATCTAACTGTAACAGACACCCCAAACGGGGGTGGTGGGGGACAGGAAGAGAGAGGTAGACTGGCTGAGGCCCATCTGCATCCTTTCATTTTGACAGCGATGCCTCTCAGAAACCAACATACGATACATTAAGCTTCAGGTCTTGAGCTCTCTGAATGATAAGTGCAGATTACAAGGCTGACTGATGTGGATGTGGTTTTTCTCTGCCACTGAGTGAAGGGCAGCAGCGCGTGCATGCATGGAAACAGTGATAAACATAAGCACGCTGGGAATGATCCCAAACTGCCGCCAGAGAAATGCTCTCCTTCTACTGTCACAAAATGATATTTTTACCCATTTCCCCAGACGTATTCCTGCCACGGGAATGTAGCATTAGCTCCGTTTGTGTGTCACACATCTTAATTATCCGTGTAAAAGCCTAGCCGGGGTCTACAATGTTTCTTTTTTTTCCCTACTCTAAAGTCTTGGAGGTTTCTCTTCTCGACACGCATTCTGTTTGCAAACAGTTTTATGAAGAAAATTAGCTTCATTCCATGTGAATAAAAATCTGTTTGATGGTAATTGAAATTCATTCTTTTAATTCAACTGAATGATCTTTTGATTCACTTTTCAGTCAAACAGCAACCCCGGAAAAGCTGCAGTAATTTGTTAATGCTGCAGACTGATCCTGAATCAGATGAGGTGAACAAACAGTGGCTCAGAGCTTAAGCTATGAGTCAAATAACCCTCCTATAATTAACAGGCGGTTCAAGTTCACATGAAAAAAAAAAAAAAAAAAATTGACTGTTGGGATAATTTGTGTTTAAGACGTTCATAACTTTTTACTCATTGTCAATACTTTAAAACCAGGCCATTCAATACTAATACACAAGAGATTACTCCCCAGAGTGACACGCTAACTCTCCAACATGACTTACGGTCTATTTCCAGAATGAGGTATTGATGCAGCTTGCGTGTGCTTAATTTGTTCTGTGTATATTCTGCTGTCTGAGAGAAGAAGGCTGCTTCAGCAGTGCTGTCTGCATCATTTAGAGTCAGTGACCCGGATGGACAGTGACCCAAGGGTAAAAGATTTAAGGATGTCTGAAGCCAAATGCGGGGAAGACTGTTTGGAAAGCACCCTGTATGACAGTAAAAGCTCACGATTAACACCATCAGAGGCTGTTCTGTTGTTTAGTAATAGACTAGGACTGACTATCGTGCACATATTCCGGTAATTAGGAAGATAAATGGCTCCTAGTGGATGGTATCTGCCCTGCAACCCAGTTAGTGGGCCTGAATGTTTCATTTAGGAAGGAGCAGCCACGGGACAAACAGTGGAAATCACATTATGTCTCAATCACACTAAATGGGAACAACAGGCATCAAGCGGATGATGCCCTCTGACATAAATAAAGCAGGAAGGACGCATGCTGCTCTATTGATTATTTACAATTAAAGCACTTTTTTTACATGAAAGCCAAACTTGGCTGTTACTTAAGCGATCCAACTGGGGGTAAAAAGCCATTTTCAGAGTAAATCAATGTACTTTTCCCTCATACTAGTTGTGCAACTCACACGCAGTCACGACTTTTTAAAAGAAGGGATGAATGCTGAGGTGGAACAGATTTTATTGCAGAAAATCCAAAGTAACAACCAAATTCTCCAGAAGATTCATAGTCAGTGAGTCTTTGTGTTCTGATATTAGGATTAAAGCTTCTTTCTTCTTCCTTTCAGTGTTGCAGGTGCTTCTTTATATATGGCAACTTCCACAAACTGAATATGTTCAACACTGTTTCAGTCTTGCTGCCCAGCCAGGTATAGGTTCAAATCAAATTTGACCTTTGTTGGGCAATTAGTTAATGATAAATGGATAAATTAAGGAATTATCAACTGAATATTTTAATCTAATTTCTTAAAAATTGCAATTTATTTCGAATTACTGAGCTGGTGGGTGGGTTGCTTTTTTCAACCTAATATAGAGCTCAGATTGCTGATTGAGTAAAACAACTAGGTCTGGTGCTGTTTTATAAACTGACTGATAAAAAAAAGGCATATAATTCATCAATGAAAACATTAGGCAGCTTTATCAAGTCAGGAAATCTGGATAACCATCTCAGAAACAAACAAAAAATAAAAATAAAAGCTGATGATAAATGATTTAATCAATAAAGACAATAATAAGGAACAAAATCTAAGCAGTAATTTCTTCCTTTTATTCCACCTGTTTTGTCTTGCGAGAGCTGCAGGGGGATCTGAGTTTACCTAAGCTGACATCAGACCAGAGGCGACATACAACAGTCTGTTGTCCATCACAGGACACACAGATAATCGTCTTTGCTCTCATTCACACCTTCAAGTCCCTGTTTTACCATAAAGGACATCGACCCAAACACTCAGAGACCCCCCCCCCCCCAAACCACAGTGAGCTGCACACATGCAATCAACTCCTTCCAGAAACATCTCCTCTGAGTACAAGGAGAAAAAAGAAGACTTTTAGTTTGGATTTTTCAAACAGAAAGAAGAAAAACCTCTTATATCCGTTTTTTTCCCAGTGCTTACTTTTACCTGGAAAGCTGGCGCGGGGTGGTGTTTCATGTTAATGCTGCACCTGACGCAGCAGTGCACTCTGCTCTGCAGAGCGATCAAAGACGAAAAAAAAAAAAAGGATTCTTAGAGCTTTACTGCTAACAACACCACCACTGCCTCTGGGTGACTGAATTTGTATTCAGGTTGGTGATTTCTCAATCTGTTTCTATCCTGGGGTCAGTGAGTGGAATATCTGAAGGAAGCTGCACTGACTGAGGACACAAAATGACAAAAAGGCAGTGTATAAGAGGGGAGAAAATCCTTTAGCTATATGGTGCAAAATAAGCTAAAATAAGTAAATAAACAAAAGCGGATGATGGACCAAGACAACAGGAGACACCAACCAAACAGTCAATAAACAGTTTCCCTGTAGAAAGGCAGCCCAAAGCAAGTCAGTTAGACATTCACTGATCGACCTCCAAGACCCAGACAGAGATGACTTGTCAACCCAACCTTCAGACATGACACTTCATGTCTTTATATTTTTCACAAATGTTCTCTGCTGCAATGAAACTGACAGCTTTTTTGATTCCAGACACAGCGAGCGGATTGCAGAGCAGCCTTCTTTATTCCCTCATTCATCACATTCAAGAATGAAACCTTTTCTGCATGTTAAACCAGATTGAGAAACATCCCCATTGTGGTCTTACACTGCCTTTGTATACAAAAACCAACAGTGTACATCCCAACCCTGCTATCCTCTCTGATCTACATTCAGACCCGCTACTGAAAATGCAGCCATTAATGCTCAACATTTGCGTCATCAGAGAAATCAGAAAAAAAAAAAAGCTATTGGCACCACTTTGGCATTTAGAGTCTCTCAACATAATGGGAGGGAATGAGCAAAAAGCAAGCTCGCACTGGCAATATCAACACGAGCACAGGCCAGAAACAGCCTCTTAAGAAAACTTTGAAAGCTTAGAGGAATGAGGAATAGCTTAAACCCCTCCAGATCTGGAAGGTCAACAATCACCACCAAGTCTGCACAAAGAGCACTCTTTAATATATACTGAAATATTGCAAATTGATACTGAGATATAGAGAAAAGTTACATAAAAACAGGAAGAGTCCGTCGGGAGAGCTGCACAAACAGAAATGGCAACATTTTTTATGGAAAAACAGGAAGAGCAGAGAAAAATGAAGCTCCTAACTCTCCCATCTCTCCGGAAATCAGCCTGCCCTTCCTGGCCACTCACAGAGTAAACAAGGCTTTGCTCAATCATGCTGGATTACAGAATGGCTGACCAAACAAACAACTCATATCTCCATCAGCGCTCTGCTTTAATGAACTAACCAGGATGGGAGTCACACAATACGTCCAAAAGCTGCTCATAACAGAGTGTATCAGCGCACGGAGCGGCTCACAGTTATTTAAATATTTTACAAGATGAACACATCCGGATCTGCTCTGCAACAAGCAGCTGAGTCACACCAGCTGATGACAGGTTGAACAGGAGGTCCGGGTGTCTGCAGGGATGCTGTCTCGGAAGTGCTGAAGAAGAAAATTGAGGTTCCGCATTAAAACATCCAAAATAAAAGGAAGAAAACACACTCGCTGATAGAAAGAATGCAGCAAATTTATGGTACTCTGAGACCTCGTTTCCTTTTTAAGTGGAGGAGAGTCATAATTATAAGGTCGAAAAAGTAGCGACTGATGGGAAACCAAAGAATTCGATTCCCTTTTCTGTCAAAAGGCAACCCTGGATGTTAAATTGTGCGAGCAGAGGTGACATCAACAGGCTGGATTCTCGTGAACTTTTCAAGATATCAATCACCAGAGCGCCATCCTGCCTGCCCCAGAGTCCACAGCTCTGACTCTGTGAGGCAACATGTTCAAAAACAAATCTTTGAAACTCTTATGATGATATTTATTATTGGATTGTAAGTACGACCAACAGAATTTAATCTGGGTTATTTTGCTGCTTTATGAGCAACCGTTTATTAAAATATATTTTAGCAAATAAATATGAGTTACTACAGACGCAGACACTCAGAGAATACCCACAAAACCCCAATAAAAACAGCTAATAGGTCTAATGTGAATGATTCTGCTTTGAAAATGGTGTTTGTTAATATCTAAGTAATCAGCACAATCCACTTTTTATTTTTAATATTTGCTATTTTAATGAAAGACATGCACAAAAATTAGGTCAGTTTATGATTTTTCTGATTTAAAAAGGACAATTTTTGAGCAGTTCCCAGATATGCTTTAAAGAGGCCCTTCCATTAGAAATGGTTTTTCTGAGGTTTCTGTTGAATACTTTAGCTCCACAGATGTTCTTACCTTCATAGTGGGTGTGAAAACAGGTCAACAACTTCTCTTTCAGTTTTAATCTCTCAAACTACGCAGGTAGCGATAACACCCGAGTTCTCCTGAGTTCAAACGGCCTTTATCTGTTTCGTCACAACTCCTTTGTTCGTTAGTATTCATTAGCTCCCGCAGTTGAAACCATGCCTAGCATGCTGCTGGCTAAAAGCTGTAGCATAAGACGTATCATACAGGAAGACATGACGTCTGCTGTTGCCATGCGCAGCGGGGCAGGAAACAGTATACCTTGCTCTCATTGGCTAGTTTGCTAGCCAATCAGAGTCCTGCAAATTTGAATAATGAATATGAACGAGCTGCTGCCGAAGCCTGACAGAAGGAGCCGGAACCACCTGAATTTTAATGCAGACAGATTGAAAGGTCTGTTAATCAGTGTTTCCTCACGGTTTTTAGATATAAAATGTTTCATATTACTGGTTAATACTTAAGAAATAACCACAAAGTCCTGAAATTTGTATAAAATGGCCTCTTTAACAGCTGATGCTCCATCAGGTTTATCTTGATGCTTCTTTTACTATAAAAAAAACCTCTTCATGTTGGACTATGGGAACCCCAAAAAACTAACATTGTTGCTTGCATGTGTGATGTCATCTTCTGTGGTTGCCTTGACTCTGGTGTTACCCACAAAGCTGATGGGTGAACGTAGTTTGCAGGGTCAGATTCTGACCCTGTTCATCTATAAACACTTAAGTGGTAGCAGACGAAGCAAAAATCTGGATTTAATCATTTATGCATTTTTCACATTCTAAAAAAAAAAAAAAAAAATCGCAAATGTAATGATTAATTTGTAATGATTTGATCAAGTTTTATTCACCTGTTTATGAGTCATAACAGATGAAACTTCATGAAAGTTGACCCACGTTCCAAGTAATCAGGAATCAAGATAAACTGTGTGCAAGCTGGTTCAAACCGACCCGGGTGATGTGCAGATGCATCACCGATTCACTGAGAACTTTGACTCGAAGGTACACAGAAGCAAAAATACGATAACAAGAACAACAACATGCCACAATTTAAAAAGTGCACACCACTTACAGAACTTGCAGAGCTATCAAATTTGCCCAATTATTGGTCACATGTTTTGGTCTGTGATGTAATGAAGAAAAGAACAAAGAGCTGAAAATGAACCTTTTACCACAGGTTATAGGTGAGCTGGACATATTTCAGTGAATAAACCAGGATTCTGCCATTCATGCACACTGGGACAAGGACATTATCACATGTATGTGCACATGTTTGCAATCTACAGTCACACACATGAGTTCGAGTTTGTTGAACATCTTAGAGGGAATTACTGGGAAACTATATAATCAGGACAGACATTTTGGGAAGCAGAACAGATGCAGACTCAAATAATGAACGAGGAACAATCAGAAAACTCTGTCATTGTCTCAAGCTTCAGAAACATGAACTCTACACTGCATCTACATCTAGTTACGAGGAAACAGGACGGCACTGGAGAATAAACATTTCCTTTAACTAACAAACCCCTACAGACGAGGTCATGAAGCGACGTGCTGGAAAAAAAACAAAACAGAAAACAATGCAGCCAAACAAAACATGCAGGAACAAACACGGTGTTCAAACAGACACATGACACACTCATAGAAAACGTCGTTTGGACGCAAGGATCGAAAAAAATGAGTAATATCCTGTTGAAGTGGGAGTGTTTTCTTCTCATGAGCGGATGATTTTATAGAACATTGTTTGAAACTAATGAAATATTTGATGTTACTTACATTAAAAAAAGATAAAAGTTACTTTTAGACTCAACAAATTCACTATCATCTTTCTGACAAGAGTTCCAAGAGAAAAAAAAAAAAAAAAACTGTTTATATTGGTATTTCCTGGAATGTGAAGGGTCTGAACACATACACATTACCTCAAATGAGCACAGAAACTGCAAACATGTTCAAACATGGATGCACGACCATCCATCCAGTGGCCACAAACAAACCTGATTTCACTCCACCCCGACCACAGCTGGATCCTGAAATGTTGATTATGTCCAAATTAAACAGCAAACAGCCCAAATTTACCCACTTTTCCAAACACAATTATGGTCAGGAAGTGTTTCCTGGGATTTGCAAAATCTGTCTGCACTCTTCTGCTTACAGAGGAATGAGTGGTTGGCACGAGGTCCAGTACCACAAGGAATAACTTTTACCTTCTGGCACTCCTGTGTGAAACTGGATGCTTTGTAATTTAGAAAACACAGAGCAGAACCTGCATGTTCTGGTTAAAAAGTGTTCCACTTGTTCTGGAAGACATTCCAGAAGCACCTTTAAGAAAAGGCTAAACAATTTGCACATTAATTTCAGCTTGTTTGCTTAAAGCCATCAGACTTTTCAAGCAGCACAATGTGACAAAACACTGGTGTTTTAGTTGAAATGGGTCAAATATCGACCTACAAAAAACACTCGGTTTGTCTGACAAATAAAATAATTTAGGAAACCTCGCCTCCTCTAACCAGAGTTCTATCAGTGTTAAAAAGGTGATGATCCTCAAACCTGAGATCTGTCCAAATACACATTTTTACCACAAAAGAACAACAAGAAGTGGAAAACAGCACAAACGAGAGTGCAAAAGCATGCAAACAAGTAACCTCATTTAAACTACCTGCAGAATCAAATGAATACATGTTTGAATTTCTGCTATTATGTAAAGTTTACGCAAATATTTCTCAAAATACCACAGCTGAGAGAACTTGGACGCTGTACAGGAAACATGATGCTGGTTTTGTTTTGACTCACACTGACGTTTAACAAGTTTTTGATTAAGACCTTTTAAAGAAAAGCAGGTAAAGAGAATGAAACAGTATTAGAAGTAAGTTCATTTCAAACATCCCCAAACGAGGAAATTGTGAGAATAAATATAAAACTGGATTCTTGTCATTTTCTCCAACAAAGTGATAATTGAACGCGAATTAGAAACAAAACAAAAACATTGTTTAATGAATTTCTCATTTAACTCGCTAATTTGGTCATATTATAATAAAGTGCTGAGTCTGGACTATTTTTAATAGGTGTATTTTAGTTGACCGCGCGTTCTGAATAAAGATAAATACCTTTCTCACCGCTCTAAAAGGATTTTATGTTAATAACTGAGGGTTTATTTGTAAATACAGACACAAAGCACCCGGACTTACCGAGCATCCCATTCATAAAAGCCGGCTGCAGCTCCACGTCCAGGCCCCCAGCAGGATGAGAACCGGGGTGCGCTCATGAAACTGGATCAGACGCGGTGCGTTCACATCTGTTCTTTACACAAGAAGCGGCTCCGTTTGAGCGTCCAGATCGACCTTTTTCCAGCTCCAGGGATACAACAGCTGCTGTCACCGAATCCTCACAAACGATGCTTCTGCTTTGAAGCGCAGGAAATCACTACAAAGCCTCCTGCTGTAGTGCGTGTGGACACGCCCTCGTTCCGCGTCTGCTTAAAGACGCAGGAGGCCGATGTGACTGGCTGAAATCCTCAAGAACAGACGTAATCTGCGTCACGTAGACCTTCACAGGAAATAAGGCTGGTTTCAGCACCTCGTCATGCTTCAGGCCTGTAGGCACCAGGACACACACACAACATTCCCTTTGTTATATTTATTCTAAGTCAGTGTAACGTGTAAGGACATCAGCTTGTTATTAAATACAATAAATTACTTGGTTAACATTATAATGTCAAGGGGTTCAGGTGAGCGAAATGTCAAATCTTATTTATTGATCAATGAACCATCTTGCAGAGACTAAAAACTTAATAATCAATCATTGTGCAACCTTTAAAAGAAGGGTGATCTTTTATAACAGTTCCTTCATCTCTTCCTTTACTGGAGGAATCAGATAGTTTGTTTTTAGGAATTATTTGAGACTGAGTTTCCTTTAGTCATTCTTGACTCCTACATACTGTAACTTTGGCCAGGTGACTACATTCCTCTCAGTCTGGCAACACAAGAGACTTTGATGAGTGACTGTGTGATTTTGTGTATTTCAGCTCGATCAGCTGCCCTGAGACAGACACCAACCATCAGTAACTTTTATGATGGAAATGAGCCGAAAACAGTCAAGATGGAAACCAGATTCCTGCATAGAGTATAATAGGAAAGTGTGAAGTGAAGTATCAGATTGTAAAAGCCGGTCAGGGCTGAATGAATCTATAATTTTGTCTGCTAAAGCAAGTTTTTCAGTTATGTATCTTAATCAGTCCCTGCTGTCTTTCAACCTCCCCTTCCCCACCCCCACCCCTACCCCTCTCCTGTTCCTTCTCTGAACTGCCTGTAGAGTATCACCCAACTTCTCCTTCTGGCTTCTCTCCCAGAACGCTCCATCCCAGCAGCTGATGGGAGAAAATGACTCTTTATGATGAGAATTCGAGAGCAGTGGCCTTTTGTTCAGACCCAAGCTGCATTTAGAGTTGAAGTTATTTTTTTTATTTGGCCTTTCCTCCTATTTATCAGCTGAACTGCTCTCTTCCTGAATAACTCACACAGACTTAAAATGAACATCATAAGACATCATAATAAGACGATCGAACTCACACACAGTGTGCTTATTAAAATCAAGTTACAACAGGAAATTGCATAACACTCATTCTCCGTCTCCCATCCTGTGTAATTCTGTTATGTCACATAACAAGACAGATTTTTAGTAATGCAGGACTCTCTGTGGGGGAAAAAAAGATGGAAGTTCATGAAGAGGGCTCTACAGTTTCATAATGCCCAGAAGAAGAAAAACCTCAATATTACACGATTGTAAAGAATCTGAATAATTAAACAAAATAGCAGATTCCATTGAATTCAAGTAGAACGAAGTTCTAAATGAGACTGTTGTATTTTTATGTTTTTCTTAAACAACTTTAAATGTTCCTCCTCTCAAAAACTCGAGAATTAAATTACGTGAATGCCATCAGTGTTTCCTTATCTTGTGCATTTTAGATTTTTAGTACTTATATATATTAAAAAATTCCCCTCTAGCTACTGGGCGGGGTTTTTTCCTGTTCCAAGCTCGGGTCCTCTACCAGAGGCCTGGGAGCTTGAGGGTCCTGTGCAGTATTTTAGATGTTCCAAGTGCTGCACTTTTCTGGACTGAGATGTCTGAGGTTCTTCCAGGGATCTGCTGGAGCCATTCCTCCAGTTTGGGGGTTACTGCCCCAAGTGCTCCAATTACCACGGGTACTATTGTCACCTTCATCTTCCAAGTCTTCTCTAGCTTCTCTCTGAGCCCTTGGTATTTCTCAAGTTTCTCATGTTCCTTCTTCCTGATGTTGCCACATCCACCACAACTGCTTTCCTCTGCTCTTTATCAACCACCACAATGTCCGGTTGATTCGCCATCACCATCCTGTCTGTCTGGATCTGGAAGTCCCACAGGATCTTTGCTCGGTCGTTCTCCACCACCTTTGGAGGTGTTTCCCTCTTTGACCTTGGGGTTTCCAGCCCGTACTCCACACAGAGGTTTCTATATACTATGCCAGCCACTTGGTTATGACGTTCCATGTATGCTTTCCCAGCATTTTACACCCTGCTGTTATGTGCTGGATTGTCTCAGATGACTCTTTGCACAGCCTACACCNCCAGAAACAAAATTGTAGACCTTCACCAGGCTGGGAAGACTGAATCTGCAATAGGTAAGCAGCTTGGTGTGAAGAAATCAACTGTGGGAGCAATTATTAGAAAATGGAAGACATACAAGACCACTGATAATCTCCCTCGATCTGGGGCTCCACGCAAGATCTCACCCCGTGGGGTCAAAATGATCACAAGAACGGTGAGCAAAAATCCCAGAACCACACGGAGGGACCTAGTGAATGACCTGCAGAGAGCTGGGACCAAAGTAACAAAGGCTACCATCAGTAACACACTACGCCGCCAGGGACTCAAATCCTGCAGTGCCAGACGTGTCCCCCTGCTGAAGCCAGGACACGTCCAAGCCCGTCTGCGGTTTGCTAGAGAGCATTTGGATGATCCAGAAGAGGATTGGGAGAACATCATATGGTCAGATGAAACCAAAATAGAACTTTTTGGTAGAAACTCAACTTGTCGTGTTTGGAGGGGAAAGAATGCTGAGTTGGATCCAAAGAACACCATACCTACTGTAAAGCATGGGGGTGGAAACATCATGCTTTGGGGCTGTTTTTCTGCAAGGGGACCAGGACGACTGATCCGTGTAAAGGAAAGAATGAATGGGGCCATGTATCGTAAGATTTTGAGTGAAAACCTCCTTCCATCAGCAAGGGCATTGAAAATGAGACGTGGCTGGGTCTTTCAGCATGACAATGATCCCAAACACACCGCCCGGGCAACGAAGGAGTGGCTTCGTAAGAAGCATTTCAAGGTCCTGGAGTGGCCTAGCCAGTCTCCAGATCTCAACCCCATAGAAAATCTCTGGAGGGAGTTGAAAGTCCGTGTTGCCCAGCGTCAGCCCCAAAACATCACTGCTCTAGAGGAGATCTGCATGGAGGAATGGGCCAAAATACCAGCAACAGTGTGTGAAAACCTTGTGAAGACTTACAGAAAACGTTTGACCTCTGTCATTGCCAACAAAGGCTATATAACAAAGTATTGAGATTAACTTTTGTTATTGACCAAATACTTATTTTCCACCATAATTTGCAAATAAATTCTTTAAAAATCAGACAATGTGATTTTCTGGATTTTTTTTCCTCATTTTGTCTCTCATACTTGTGGTAGACCTAAGATGAAAATTACAGGCCTCTCTGATTTTTTTAAGTGGGAGAACTTACACAATTGGTGGCTGACTAAATACTTTTTTGCCCCACTGTATGTGCTGGATTGTCTCAGATGACTCTTTGCACAGCCTACACCTTGGGTCTTGTCTGGTGTGGTAGATCTGGGCCTCTATCGCTTTGGTGCTAGAGCCTGCTCCTGTGCTGCCAGGATGAGTGCCTCTGTGGTGTCCTGTAGGCCGGCCCTCTCCAGTCATTGGTAGGATTTCTTGAGGTCAGCCACTTCAGTTATGTTCCGGTGGTACATCCCGTGTAGGGGCTTGTCCTCCCATGATGGTTCCTCCTCCAGCACTTCCTCATCTTGCCATTGTCTCAGGCATTCACTGAGTACATCATATATATATTCTCTGATAGAAAAAAACAAAACGAAAAAAATGTGGGAAATTAAAGTTTTGTTCCCATGGCAAACAGATGCCTGAAGTCACATTGATTAACAACTTCAGCATTTAAACAAAATCAACTGCTGTAACTTTGAGTTTCTGTTTTCCGCTCCATCATTAATATGCTCTTATTCTGGAGTCACGAGTCAAAAGGAGTTAGCTGCGGTAGGAAAATGTGTTCTGATGCGTTCCATCAAACACAGTCAGAATTAGGACGCATTAAGTGGCTCCCACGAGGAGACACTGAAACCTAACACAGAAATGTGACAGATTTGTTGATGTGAAGCTTCCTCTGTGTCTCTCTCCTTCTTTTCGGTTTTTGGGGGCTGTGAGTGAGCGACAGATTTCTGTCCCCTTTCAGAAGATGAACAATACAGTTTTGGCTGCGTTTGGTGAAATAATTCCCATAAATCTAAAATACAAAAAAGAATAAGAATGAAGAGAAAATGCCACAAATGTAATATTTAGTTTGCAAAGTGAGTTTCAGAGTTTGCTGTAGTGTTGTAATGTATTCATAAAACAGGCCTACTTAGGAGTCAAAATAAAACTTACAATCAAATCATTCACTTTACTGAAATGCGTCTCAATAACTGATCAAATAATCCACCTTCTTCTCCAACTGTAACATTTTATGTATTCGATTTATAGTGTTGTATTTCCCATAGAAGTAGTGGAACATCCATCTTTTTGCCCTTGAATACACATTTGCTTTAAACCCATCTGCATGATCTCTCTTTGCCATATAAAATCAGTCTCCGGGTTGAAATAAGCAGATTATCCTTCTGCACCTGTCCCACCCTCCCCTCATTCTTCAGCATGTCTGCACCAGATCAGTCTCTTCTTCAAATTCTTCCCTTGAACTTGTGCTCTTATGCATCCAAACCATGTCTCCGCCATTGCTGAAAGAATCAGGTCATCCGTGCACCGTGGGATCGAGTGTCAGAAATCACTTGATGTTCCCCCGACCATGCAAAAAGGTCCACAGAGGACTGACCCTGCAAAACGGTTGCCTGCAAAGTCCGATATGGTTTCTGTTTTCTTTAAAATTATTGTTTATACAACAGCTGTAAAGCCCTACTAATCCTCTCATATGTCAGCTTTATAAATCCCCTGACTAATTTGCCAGTGAATACTTTATTCTCTGTAATTTTCCATCATATTCAAAAATGTTCTGATGATTCATGTAGAACAGTTGCCATAAAATATGAATACTAAAAAAAAAAAAAAAGACGTCCATAATGCTCTCTTCATTGCATGCATATTCACACTGCACATTGTTAGACTAAACGTCTTGACCGTGAAGACCGTTTTATTCACTTTGGGTTCAATTCCAGCACAGCAATGTCCCATGAAACGTTTGTGATGAACCAGCATGTGCAAAATTGTTGTGAAAACTACCAAAAAAATACTGCATTGATATTTTCTTCATAGCAATAATAAAAAAAAAAAATCTAAAAATCAATTAAATGTTTTGCTACTTTGCAACATGTTAAATGCACATATATTGTGACAGTCCTCATTTACACATTTGACGGATAAAAAAATGCTTTTAAATATCCATATTTTCATAACTTAAGAAAAAAACGGAGGTTGTAAATGTACAGTACAAGCTGTTGGTGCTTGAGATTTTAGTGTTTACAACAGACAAATTTAAAAACATTTTTACAAAAAAATATATATTAAAGAGTGGAGAAATGAGGAAAAATCAGAGTTTTTATCTAAAGCTGGAGTTTCTCTGAGCTGCGACTATTTGCCACTAGCATGAGATGCAAAAGTTGAATCAAACTTCATTTGGGACATTTTTGTGCACATCAAAGCGCAAATACATTGTAACATTTGTGCAAATGTTTAGCTCATTTTTCTTGTTAGAATTTAGTCACAAAGTCCATCAATCTAGACATTCTGCTTGTTCCTGTTCAGGGTCGTGGGGGGAGCTGGTGCCTATCTCCAGCAGTCATTAAGGGAAAGGTGGAGTTAGTCACAAAGTGTCTTTATTATGTCTTAATTTGTTCACAAATTATCTGAACTTTTTTTTGCAATTTTGCAACACTTGAAATGTCAATTTTTTTTTTGCCTCCTGAATCTGTCACACATTTGTCCCACTTTTCTGTCTCACGGACACTAAACTGAGAAGAGCTCCAGAGGTCTGCACAAAAGTTCAAAGTTTAAAAATCTTTGGACATGAAGGTTGGGACCCTGTGACTGGAAAATTTTTTGGAAACTCATTTCAAAATGCAATTTTTGCAACAGTCGCAGCTCAGTGAGAAACTAGCTTAAGCTATCGATGTGAAACTTTAAGCGCACATCTGCACATGTCTGACTGCACATATTGTGCAGCTGTAATGTGATGCTCTCATTTGATTTGTGCATTTGGTCCTCAGTCGTTTCCTGTGAATAAGATTACAGAACATTGCACATTATGAAAGTTGATTTATCTTCTGACACCGGAATACAATCAACATCCTCAGACTACTAAGGTGCCACAATGCTTTAATGTGATTCATAACAATGTCACTAGTGATGTTCGGGAAAAGTCTGAGCTTGAAGCTGATTGATATAAATATCTGGTAAACAATATGAGACAAGTACATATAGTAAACACATACTGCAGCTCCAGCAGCGAGCAGAGTGGGAAACTCAAAGGCAGCCGGGGGCCACAGTGACCGTTAGTGTTTCTCTCGTCATCAGAGTCCATTTCTCACTCTTATTTTGTCCTTTCGTCAAACACAAATTGATTTTTTTTTTACTGTCCAGTCTCAGCAAGCCAAGTGGTCCATACTCTATATGGATCTAAAGTGGTTGTTTTTCATAAAGCTCTCATAATAAACAATAATACACTATTTTTAAAACAAGGATTTGTTTTTTTTTTAGAACTCACAGTTCTGCATTTCCTTGTTTACATCCATCAAATTAATTTAACTAAGCAGAACACATAAAAATCCTCAAAATGATTGTCTTTTCATGAAATATAGTTTACAGCAATTTACCCACCAAACGCGCTAAACACAGTCATACACATACACTCTTCACAGAGGAGAAAGCACTATTTAAGATGCTTGCGATGCCTAATGTTGAGCAAAAACTCTGTCGTATTGACAGAACAAAATATTCCAAAAAAAAAAAAAAAGGAGCGCAAAATAGATAATCCAACAAAAACAAAACCTCGTCTTCAAGTTCCTGTTGTTACTGGAAGGAGAGCTGCGGGTCAAACAAAGGAGGAGAAGCCCGCGGTAGGTGCCTGAGCGGCACAACCCAGGCTGCTGGGGGGTCGGTACAGAGTGCTGTGCTGGCTGGGGGGTTCGGAGGACAGCAGGGAGGGAGTGGGAGTCCGGCTTCCCTTGGGCCTGAACAGAGTGCCCTGGACCTGGGGCTGTGGGGACGGGGCGCTCTGGGGGAGGAGAGGGGGGAGAGGAGGTACAGGTGGCGGGTGCTGCTGGGACTCCTGCTCCACCAGGGGCTCGGGCTGCGAGTAGCTGTACGCAGGCGGGCGCGACACACCTTTCTGCTGCCGCCGCCAGGAGTTATAGTAGGTGGGGTCGCTGATGTAGTGGTTGACGAAGGAGTGGGTCTTCTGCCGGCTCTGATCCATTTCATATTCGCTGTCGCTGCCCTGCGAGTCAAAGAGAAGTCACTTTAACAGCAACGACAGCTACATTTTCATGCTCTCAAATCAAGGAGAAACTCACGTCATTGCACTGAACTGCTCAACGACAAACAACAGCACGTGAGTCACGGCGCACAGCAGGAAACCTCTACTCACGACTCTAAATCTATTAATGCATGACATATTCTATAAGAGGGAGATAATCACTTCTATTGAGAATCTGTCAGACACACTGTGGGAGCTCACCCATAGCTGTGTGGAGCACAAATATGATAAGTGTACACAAGAGTATCCTAGAATTGGACAGAGATAATGTTTACAGGATTAGTTAGCTTCTCTTATAACAGTCTTGATGGTGAATCCTGCTGTTTCACCACATTGTACTTGCTCACAAACACAAACAAGGGAAAACCAAATAAATTAAAAAAAAAAAAACAGCAAATTACTCTCCGAGACAACATTAAGCTTTTGGCACAATTGCGTGCCTGACAACTGCTTTCTCGTCTATCGGTCTATTGAGATACTGCAGCTTAGCAGATGTTGAAGCACCATTTATTTGGACAAGCAGCAGGTAAACAGTGAGCGCTAATGCAGAGGAAAAGAATAACACCAGGTTATGTCTCCGGGGGAGAACAGTGTTTGTTCAAACCAGCTTGAACAATGTTTTGTCTGTGCAGCTACCAGATAAATTAGTCAAGAAGACCCTGTGCGAGGGTGGTAGATGGGTGTAGGAGAGGGGGGGGAGGGGTTTAGGAGGGTAGATACATGTTCAGAATCTGCAACAAGCTGCTTCTCTGCCTTCCTGTAACCCTCGTCGTTTCCAGCCTCCTGCGCTTTACCTATCCCGCACATCCCCCAATGAGCAGAGACGCTTAAATGAACAAATTATTAATTAGTTCTGATGATATAATAGCACACATGGGGCATGAGAAGTGGCTGGGAACTTACTTCCCTGTTGAGAGGTCGGTGTTAAAAGATTCAGAGAATGACTGAGCTATTCTAACAGAGGACAATTAGTTTTTAGATGATTCACTTGAGGCAGATTGTCTCGCAAAATGTCACTAATTTATTCCCAAAAATGCTGCTTCATAATCACACAACTGTCTAGTGTTTTTCGTTTAGAAAAATGATAATTATGACCAAATAGGGAGATTATCAAGAGGAGAGACAGCAGATAAGATTAAAGTGAAATAAAGTGGAATAAAATAGACATTTTTTTTTTTAGGTTGGAACTTTGCTTTAGAGGACCTTGTCACTTTGAGAAGTTCTGTAAGTTGAATTTTACTTTTTAATTTGGATTCATTGCTGATTCCAGACAGGGGTATCGGCAGTGAGCCAGAGTCACTGCTTACCTGCGAGTCAGATATCTCAGAGGGTTTTTCAGTCAGGCTGCTGCTCTCTGCTGGAATCAGGTCATTATACTTAGTACTGACATCCTCATCTGAGTAGTGCAGACTTCCAGGACTTGGCCTTGGAGGAGACCTGAACAGATGGAAAGTAAAGCACAGAGAGTGTGAGTTCTATAATATATATATGTGGAATCTCTCTTATTTTGGAAAGCAAACGGGAGCGACATAATATTAACAGAGATCAATGAGAGGATACTGAAAAAAAATAATAAATAAAACAACAAAAAACACACTTTTAAAAAAACCCCAGCAGTGATTCTGTACAGAGACATTGAAAGTAGAAAACGAAGAATGATGAATTAATTCGGAGAAGTACAAAATGGGTTATATATCGATTCCTGGAAGCAGGTAATTCAAGGAGGAGAATAAAATTGGTCTCGTTCTATGATTTGTTCCTCTTATCTTTGCAAAAGGTCGGCTGTGAGCATCTAGCGGGCAGATTCAACTCACTTCAGTCTTCATGAGATGTACAAACAGCATCCTGCATTAAAAAAAAAGTATATCTGCCCCTTTATGAAAAGCTGAATGAGTCTGCAAAATGAGTCAGAAAGAGATTTGAAATTCCTGCAGAAAATCTGGGTAACTAAACACCATGAGCACCAAGTCAAGTAAAAAAGACCCCTCGTTTCTTCTGGCTCCAGTCATTAAGTCCATGAAGTGAAGCAAAAAAGAAACATCTGCACAAACAATTTTTTTCCTTCTTCCGAAATAATGACTTCGGCTGTGTTTAAGGTCTGCTGGAATTGAAATGAACCATAAGAAACGTAAGAGTCTAACTACCTTCACATCGTTAAGCAACATCAGTGAGTCTGGTATATGCATTGAGCAAACAGAGATTAACAAGCGACATCTGAAATATTCTCTTCTTCTGTGCTTGAGACCATAAAGGTGCACGGCAGTCACAACCAACAGGATGAATATAAACAATCCAATATACTGTCTTTGATTTACTGTAACTTTTAACCTCAAATCCTGGAGGTCAAATCGCGGTCATTGCTTTTTAATTTGCAATTTTTTACAAAAAATGCATCCACTGATGTATTTAATTTCACTGATATATAATTACGCAACTTTCACTTTGTTGTTTTGCAGTCTCAAATATTTTTTCTTCACATTTTTCCACAGTTAAAGGATAAAATTTCTAATTTCATTTTGAATGTAACAACAAATGGACTTTAAAGGTTCTTATTACGAACAACTCTGTAGCAACATTTAACAATAAATCTTAAAAATGTAAGAAAACACAAGAAAAACTGACCCACTGTGAAGCCAAACATTTAAAAAGCAGATGTGTGATGTAGAAAATACAGTTGTGGCCAAAAGTTTTAAGAATTGCACAAATACTGGTATGCACAAAATTTGCTACTTCATTTTTTATGAGAGTAATTTGCATGAACTCCAGAATGTTATGAAAATCAGATGAATTGCAAAGTCCTTTTTTGCCATGAAAATGAACTTAATCCTAAAAAACTTTCCACTGCACGTCATCACTGCCATAAAAGGACCTGCTGAGACCATTTCAATAATCTTCTCACTAACACAGGTGAGAATGTTGACGATGAAGCTGGAGATCATGGTGTCATAATGGAGCAGACTGAATGTGTTATCATTGTTCTTCCTGTTAACCTGGTCACCTGCAAAGAAACACATGCAGCATCATTTTGTTGCATAAAAAAGCTTCACAGGCAGAATATTGTTGAACCGAAATCAGATCATCCAGAACTTCAAGGAAAGAGGTTCAGTTGTTGTGAAGAAGCTTCAGGGTGCTGATGAAAGTTCAGCAAGCACCAGGACCGTCTCCTAAAGATGATTCAGCTGGATGTGGGATTGAAGTGTCACCAGTGCAGCTGCTCAGGAAAATCTGCAGGTTGGTGTGGAAACATCTGCACAGTTAGGTGAAGACTGTTGGAAGACGGTCTGGTGTCTAGAAGGGTAGCAAAGAAGCTGCAGAGGACTGGAGACAAGTCATTGTATCTGATGAAGCTCCTTTCTGATTGTTTGGAGCATCTAGAAAAAATGATCCTCCATAGAAGAAAAGATGAGCGCGACCATCCGTCCAGTATCACACCAACAGTAAAACATCATGAGATCATTCATGTGTGGAGCTGCTTCTCATCCAAGGTAGTGGGCTCAGTCACAGCCATGAACATAGAACATTACCAAAACATCCTCTAACAGCAACTCCTTCCAACCATCAGAGAACAGTTTGGTGAAGAACCTTTTTCCAGCATGATGGAGCTCCGTGTCATCAGAACAAAGTGATAACTTAGTGGCTAGGGGAACAAAATATAACCATTTTGGGTCCATCTCCAGGAAACTCCTCAGATCTTAATTTAATAGAGAACTTGTGGATAATCTTCAAGAGGCAGGTGGGAAAACAAAAACCCACTAACTCCAGTCATTGACTATTAAAGAATGAGTTGTCATCAGTCAGGACTTGGACCAGAAGTTGATTGACAGCATGTACCACAAATTGTAGAGGTCTTGAAACAGACAAGCCAAACACTGTAAATATCGAGTCTTTGCATGAACGTGATGTAACTGTCAATAAAATCCTTTGAAACTTATGACGTGCTTGTAATTAAACTTCAATACAGAAACATCCAACACACAGTTCTAAAAACACAAGCAGCAAACTTTCTGAAAATACTCGGGTCATTCTCTAAACTTTGATCCTTGACTGTATCACAAGCGCAGTTGGGTGATAAAACACACTGAAATTTTATAACGCAACTCAAAAAATAAATAATTGACAACTCTTAACACTGACACTGCAAACAAGAGAATTAACAATAAAACCGAATATTTAACTGCTTTACAACAAAACCACTTTATAGTTTTTTTTTTATTGTTTTGCAAACACTGTAGAAATCATTAAGTAATGTTAATAAGTATTAATACGTTTTTAACTGAATGTTTTGTAACAGTTTTTATTGGTTTATAAAGTGGTTACAGCTTAATTAATTACTGGATTATTACAGATTTATGATCTATTTATAAGGAAAGTCTTATTGCATAGTGGTTTTGCCACGTCAGGTGAACTTATGTGAAAACGGCCACCTGACATGTTCAGCAGGTGAGAGGGTGTGAGTAAAGTCTGGAGTCTCACTGCACTCCCCCAAAACAGCTCAAAAGATCATTCTAAGAAGGCTTTGGTACTGTAATCCTGTTGTGTTCAGACCAAAGCATTTCACAGTCATTTCATTAAGATCTCAAGAAATTGCATCAACTTGGGGGGAAAAAAAAAGGGGGGGGGGAGATCATGTGTCTCCTTTAAGAGAAGAGTTTGCTCAGTTGGTTAAAGCAGCAATGGCATGAAAGTAAATGTTTAAACGATGTGAAATGAAAAATTGCTGTGTGTGGGAGCAGAGCAGACAAGCGTAAAACGCTGCGCTGTCGAGTGTAATATTAAAGCGTGAAGCAGACAACCTTGACACCTTCTGAAATAAAATTTAATATGTGCTGAGATGCACACGCAGGAGTTAAATTACTGCAAACGTCGAGAGAGAGAGAGAGAGAGAGAGAGCTTCGAAGACACAACATGACAACGACCATGAAGCAGCTGACACAACAAACGCCAAGCTGCTTTAGGTTAAAGGCGACAAAGTGAAGAGGTTGGACAGTAAAAGCCACGTGAGTGTCAGAGGAGGAGGCAGGCATTGATCCTACTCTTTGAATTATTTAGGAGAACTGTATTTTCCCCTTTGCCTCATCTGTCCAATTTATCCCTCTTTCCTTCATCCTTTCAAACATCCCATAGGGAGCCTGCTCACACCTTCTCCTTCATTAGCAAACAGTGTGGGACCAGATTTGACTTCTTCAAAGAGAAACAGCTGCCCTGCGTCCTTTGATCCTTTTCTGGGCCTCCTTGGTCAGAGAGCAGATCAACCTAGATTTTTATGCACCAAATGTGAATAAATACATCGTTTTTCAGACTCTAAACTTGCAAACACAAACAACTCATGATTTGTCCGGCCATGACCTTTGTTTCGCATGCTGCAGAGTTCCTCTTATCTAATGTTTACCTCAACATTAGCAACGATCCAGCCCACCAAAGTCCTGCTGCCAGAACTTCATGTGGTGATAACTTTCACAGCCCTGCACCAGAGGTTAAAGGCCAAAGAGAAATAACCAGTTTTGACCCACAAGCTCTAGAGCAGAGTTGGATGGACAAAGAGCACAGGCAGATGCTCTTGAATGCTAATCAGCTTGTATTGTCCTTTCTCCTTATGTAGATTGGTGCCTCCACACACAGAATATAAATCAGTTAAGAGGGGAGGCTCAAATCAGCAGCTGCGCTCCTAAAAGCCTGTCAGTGTAATGAATAGGACACAAAACATGAACAGGAAACAACAATGTAGTTTTTGGAAACGGATACAAGGAAATGAAAGATTCAGGTCAGCTGTATACCACGACAGGGAGCAGTGCAGACGACGTGTTTAAAACAGGAGTTAACTCACCGGGTGTAGATTCCATTTTTGCGACAGAAGGAGTTTTTCCCAGAAAGGCGCCTGTTGTTTAGCTCCAGGGCCGGAAAACGTCCCTCATCCAGTCGTACCATTTCTCCATGGGTCAGTGGTAGAGCAGTGCAGTTGGAGTGGTTGCCTAGACAGAAGGACAATCAAGAAATGAGAGATTTTTTTTTTTTTTAGGTTCCAAGTTTAAATGTTGGGATTGAGATTCTCCTCATCAGACAAAAACAACATTTTAGGAGACAATTCAAACAATATTCGCATAATAATCGGATTTCTTTTCGATTCCTGTCGTTGAAGCTTCACTGTCTCTCTATGTAAAACTATTTAATAATCAGTCTGACCCAGTTTGTGGAATGACTCCTTAGAAAAAAAACTCACTACTGCAAAATTTGGAGAAAACTTGAGATATCGAGAGAGACTAAGAAGAGTCTTCTGTAGTACCCACATCTGAATTTTTTTAACTTTCCCTGGTGCCACATTAATCATGACTGCAGTGAAAACAGCTTCAACTCTCCCTCTCTTCTGTCTTACAGCTCTGCCACTTCCCTTTCAAACTCCACGCTGTTGGAAAATGGCAAGAATTTAGGCCCAGATTCATATTATTATTACTGACAAGCAATTACTAATTAACAATAACCATAAAAAGTCTTACTAACACAGATTAATGTCTTTTTATGTGAAAAATGAGTCTCTAGGAGGAGTGGTTTCAACTGAGATAATTGACAGCCTTGCACATTCACCCCTTAATACAACGGGAGTCACTCGTGCTGTAGATATATAATTACTCTCAATCTAATTAATGACCCCAACATTAAAGCTTCTGCCAAGCCATTTATCCTGCTATTGATCCCCACTGCAATTCCAGTTAGACGATAATATTTGTCTACTTCAGCTCCCTTAGCGATAACCTTTAGTCTCATCCTTCCCCCTGTCAGCCAGACAATGTTGGGAAATCTAGATCATTTGTTTAACTGTGTACACCTTCACATTGCCATTTTATAAAAATGGACTGCAGATGCACAATGATTTAAATCTGGTTCTCTACAGATTTGTCCAACTGGTTTCACCTGACGTCTTAAGACTCGTAAAAAAAGACTGATTGGGAATGGTTTTTCCTACCTGAGTCAGTTTTCTTGGTGTACTTTTTACTTTGGCCTCGAATGATGAGGATGAAAATCAGAAGGAGGATGAAGATGAGGCCAACCAAGGCAATGACAACCAAAAACCACCACTCCTCATAGAAGGGCGACACTTTCTGAGCTAAAAACAAGAAGTCAACGCTTAAAGTCAACAAACGTTTTAGAATCAACAAAAAGTTGAATACAAAGTTTATTTCTGAGTACAATTAACCTGAAATAGAAGGGGAGGGGGCACTAGGGGACCCATAGCCATAATCGTTGACAGCAATTACTCGAAAGTCATAGGTGACCCCTTCTCGTAGCATGTCGAGATTAAGTGTGTAGGATGTCACTTCTTTGGGAATGTCTTTAATAAGAATGTCCCACAATCCTTCATCTGTGAGGACAAAATGAGAAAATGTTCAGATAAAAAAAGCAGTTTGTCGGACAGACAACTTGGGGTGAGGAAACTCACCGGAGGGTCTGGCCTCAATCACATATCGGGTAATGGGTGCACGGCCTTGATCCCCACTCGTCCAGTGCAGTGTGAGGGCAGTGCCATGTCGCGAAATGAAGGGCTCTCCAGGAGGACCTGGGGCTCCTGAGAAGATAAAAAAAAAAATAGGTAGAGAACATGACATAACAGACATAAAAGAGAAAAATCAGCATCTCAGCGCTATAGGGTCCTACCTTCTCCAGGGCCAGTAGTGATGTTGGCCTCAATCTCGGGGCCATAAGTGAGTGTTTTAGCCCGAATGCGAAAATTATAAGTGACGCCATCAGCCAGGTCTTTGATCTTCATCCACAAAGGAGCGCTGCCCTTCACATCTACAGTCACTATCTTACTGACACCTGGAGTGCGAGGAGAGGAGTCTGTACAAGAAACACTAAGACTCTAGATACTGCTTTCTACAAGTGACAGAAAGCTAGGCTTTGTGCAGAGGAGCAGAAATAGTAACACAAACAAGCAACTGGAGACACAGATCCTTCCACAAGAGAAGAGAAAATGTTTTTCCTTCCAGTAGCTTTTGAGCTGTTAGGACAGGAATAGACCAGCTGATATTTATGTGTTTATTGCTCTGCTTGGTGTGCTTCATGTCTGTTAGCACAGGGACCTGAACAGCCTCCGTTCAGCATTCTTCATCTGCTCTCAATTTCTAGACAATCTGGTCAAAGCAACAACACTTAGCCAGCTATTAACCATGTTTCTCTCAGTGAGAGAAGAAGCTGTGCAAAATCTCACCAGAGCATTCCAGCATAATTTATCAGCCTTGCCATGTATGTTACTGCGGGGCCTGTGCCCATCTGTAACAAATTAGAACACAAGCTTAAACAGCGTGAGTTTAAAAAAGAATATGGTTAAAGAGGTTAGAGGCTGTAAATCACTGCCTGAGAAATGTCAAGAAAGCGGAGAGCTGTTAGGCTGCAGGCAGAGTTTCTCACCGTCGACCGGAGTGCAGGGCTCGTAAACCAGACGGTAGCCTTCGATGATACCGTTGGCCTGTTTGGGTTCTCCCCATGACACGTTGACCGAAGTGGTTGTCAGCTCGCTGAAGTGGATGTAACTGGGAGCAGTTGGGGCTTTTAGGGAAGAAAAGAAAAGAAGGTTTCTTATAAAGTGCTGAATTAGCATCATGCACAGCTGGAAAAGTTAACATTAACATATGCTAGAAAATCTCACATATGTTTATTTTTTGATAAAAATGCATGTTATTTGCAGGACTTCATTATCTGAGCATCAATGTTTTAACACTTGTAAAAAAAATGTGACTGATTTAATTCTTTTTAAAAAAGAAACAGAGAGACAACGATAGTAGGAATATACGAGCAAAGGAAGCTGCTAGTGGATAAAGGAAACAGAAGTTTAGCAAAATCACTTTGTGACCTTCGAGATGAGCTGTGAGAATTCTGTCTGCTGATCCAACCCAGTTTCAGCTAAGTGTCAGGATTTAGCTACAGTTCTGCATTAAAAAAAAGCACAAAAGCTTGTGCTGGCTCACTTCCCAGTATTTTGTCGAGCAAAGAGCCAAAATTCCTGCCTGTGTTTTTAAGTTCTCAGCACTTTGTACCCTTCACCAATGTCACAGCCTTCAAGGCAGCAGAAAAGAAGACATATTTACACTGTAAACTATTTTTGTGCTGAAACCACAGAGGAGAAACTGTCAGTAGCTCCTAAACACAGATGGGCAATGGTGGGCCAAAAAACAAAAAACAAATCTACATTTGTTTCTTTGCACTTTGTATTTCCTCGTCTTCTGGCTTTGCTAATATTAGCCTTGCATCCTCAGGGCTTATCCTGTGGGAGGCGCTAAACAGGGTCTGATCTCTCAAGCTACATCTCAAGAGAGGAAACCAAATTCCTCAAAAGATAAAAAAAAAAAAAGTTTCATTACTTGCAGAATCCAAGAAGCAGTTTCACACTAACTTAACATGAAAGCGCTCATCAATTATTCTTTTTGGGGGATATCTTCAGCGACTAGTTACCTTTCATGCACAACTCATTGGAAACACCTGCAAATCTGTTAGTAAACAATAAAAGAAAGTATCTCCCGAGTGACTGAAGGGAGAAAGCAAACTGTGCAGTGTTAGCAAAGGATGACTGTGAAGTGCTAAATGCTGCTTAAATTGCCGACAGCTTGTTTTGAATTATCCACATCTGGATTTTGCACCTGCTTGCTGAGTGCGCCCTCTGGTGGGCAGGGAGCGAGGCCCGTCCCCTGCAGCATTGAAGGCTGCTACGCTGATCAAGTAAGTGGTGTAGCCTGTCAGGTTTTTAAGCTTCACTCCGAGCTCTGGCAGGAAAAGAGTTCGCACTCGTTCAGTCTCATTTTGGAGCTGAAACTCCCAGAAGTAGATCTGTAAGTTAGAAAAAAATAAGCACGGGATGCATTTTTATAGAACATTTCTTAAAAAAAATCTATAAATATGATGGATAAGGTACAAGTTTAGGAAAAAAAGAAATGCTAATAATACCTTGTAGCCTTGTATGTCTCCATTCTGAGCATCCAGAGGAGGTGGATCCCATGTAACATCCAACTGAGTGGCTGTAGAAGATTGGACCAACACATTTTGGGGAGGGGCTGTTGGGACTAGAAGAATAAATTAAAGCATTAATATGGTAAAAAAAACATAATAATAATTATTAAAATCTTAAAAAGTAGAATGTTAAAAGAACGACAAATATGCAAAAGAAAAGTAACATACCTGCCTCTCCGACAAACACTTCCTGTGGAGCACTGCTTGGACCCTCCCCAACAGCATTATACACACTGAGACGGATCTCGTAACGTTTGTGTTTACTCAAATCTGCAACAAGAGAATACATTACAGCATTCCCATAAAGGAGTTAAGATAAAAAAAAAAGATACGCTGAAATGACACAGTCACAAAAATGTCCATGCTAAGGCAACATCCTACTCTGAAAAACAACAACAACAAAAAAAAACGGCAAACTGATGAAAAAGACTGGGTCGTTGTGGGAACATGTGGGAAGATTTGTCAGTGATTAAAAAGAAGGAAAGCATGGTGGAAAAATGACAGGGCAGCTTGGAGAGATTAAAGTCATATACAGACAATAAAAATATGCAGTGGCTGCTCTGTGGCTTCAGCTGAGTGGGAGGATGGAGCGTGATGTTGCTGTAAAATATTATACAAATGTCCTACTTTGTGGAGAATAAAATATTGCAAATAACATGCAAAAACAGATGTAGAAGGATAGAAAGGAAACAAAGGAAATGCAGGACTTACTGTCCAACTCATACTGTGTTAGAGAGGATTCACTCAGGTTCCTGATGCTGTAAGGAGCTGCAGTTTAAATGGAATTTAGTAAATAAAATTGGGAAACAATTACACATTAAACTTAAATTGGAAAACAACATAATGCATGAACTCACCTGTGAAATCAGCCCAGTTTAAAGAAGGACTGTTCACAGTGCGGACAGAGAAGCTGCGAAGTCTGTCATAGAGTAGTTCCCGGTACCGGACCCTGAACCCCAACAGAACTCCATTTATATGATCCTCAGAAGGAGGCTAGAACGAGGTGAAGTCATGCAACAATTATCTGTTATCAGCCAATTTCATATTATTTCTTTCACAAAATAAAGGAAAAAAAAGTCTTTCAGTAGTGTACCTGCCAACGGACCAGTACAGATGTGGTGGTGTGAGGAGTAACAGACAGTATTGTCGGGGCTTTGTCTGGAGCTGGAGGAGATAAAAGAAAATAATGATGTTAGCGTACCAACGTCGCTATGGAAACGTACATAAGACTCAAACAGCCCGAAAATGAACACAAGGCTGATGAAAAGTATTTAATGAGAAAATACAGATCCGAAGCATGAATAAATAATCAAAAGTCAAGATCTCACACAAATTGTTTACACTCAGTGTAACACGTATTGTGAATGACTCTCAGATTCGGCTCAGATACTGTAAAACTGACTGAGCTGTAGCCATTTTTGGGTGTGATAGGGTTGATTAACTGTGGGATAAAATTGAATCATTTCAACTCCAAGAGTTAGTCAGTTTTAGATTTTTATCCAGTGGAGATTTTCTGATGGTTTCATTAAAGCTTGAGGTTTGTGTTGAATATTTTAGCTCCACATGTGTTCTTACTTTCATAGTGGGTGTATAAACAGGTCAACAACTTCTCTTTCAGTTTTAATATCGTCACAACTGTGTTCGTTAGTATTCATCAGCTCTTGCAGTTGAAACCACGCCTAGCATGCTGCTGAATAAAAGCTGTTAACATAAGACGTATCAAATAGGAAGATAGTACTTCTGCTGTTGCCATGCGCAGCGGGGCAGGAAACAGTATGCCTTGCTCTCATAGGCTAGTTTGTTAGCCAATCTGAATCCAGCAAATTCGAATAATGAATATTAATGATTGCAGCCCGAAAGCCTGAGATATTTGGCTAATGAACAAACAGGGTTGCCTTGAAAAGTTGTTGTGATTTAAAGAGGTGACTCTCAACTACTAATACTAATGCTAATACTAATACTGAAAAACTGATTAAGTTTTTGCCATTTTTGTGTTTGTTAATGGTGATTAAATGTAGCAGCCATTTTTAATTGTTTGACATAATCGAGCTAATTACTTTCATCGGTGGGGGTAAAGAAAATAATGATATATTGACTCTGAAATATGTTACGTTTATGTTTTTGTCACAGCTTTTCGAACTTCTTACAATCCTGCAGAGTAGTAATGGCCTCGCTCTCCTCGCTGTATTCACTGTCCCCAATGTCGTTGGTGGCTTTAATACGAAACTGGTAGGAGGTGAAAGGCTTTAACCTTTAAAGGGATAAAAAAAGAGTATAAATATGGATTCTGCATATATACAGTACAAACAAGACATGCATATTTTTAGAACTACCTGTCCACTATGTAGGAGTTTGTTTCATGGCTGACAGATGCGGAGTGAACCGTCCAGTTGCTGTCGGGCAGCTCTCTGTACTGAACTGTGTAGTAACGGACTGGTGACAGGCCATCGCTGCCTGGTTCCCATGACAACAGCACTCTACGAGCATGGACTTCTTCTTGAGGCACCGTGGGACGACTCGTAGGCTGGGGTCGAGCTGGAGGACACAAACACACACGTGCGCACACATGCTCCCTGTCAAGCATTATATTCTAAGGTGGATGCTTTAACTAAGGCATCTGCGCAGAAATATTTTGCACTCACCTCTCTTTTCTGTTGTGACCACCAGAGCCTCAGCAGCCTCACCCCAACCTTTTCGTGTTTGAGCGGTGAGACGGAATACATAAACGGTTTCTGGTTTCAGTCCGGTGGCTGTGTACTGCCGCGCGCTGGGGCTCAACACATCCACGGTGGCGGCATTGCTACTTGAAGAGTTTCTTCTGTATGTAATCTGATAAGCTGTGAGGATCAAATCATTTGCATTCAGACAAAAAAGATCAGAAAAGATGACAAATCTTTACTTATGGGGAAACATTTTTCTTTTTCATTATAACCCTGAATAGAAATTTGCCTTTTACCTATACTTTAGATGCAGTTAGTTTAGTCTGAGACTTCAACTCATCTTCTGTCTCATTTTCATCCTGTTTTATGTCTGGCATCAAATATGTCTTTTTACATTAGCTTTACCTTTTTTATGTCTTTTATGTGGTATGTGCAGCCCTTTTAAATTCCCTAGCTATTGAAATGTGATACACAAATAAATCCCCACTGCCTCTTGCCTTGATCTCAGAATGTAATCTCACCCAGTATAATGCCATTGGGCTGTGCAGGAGGCTGCCAGATGAGTCTGACTGATGTGGTTCTGACTTCTGGGAACAGGATGCCGATAGGGGGGCCTGGTACTGTCAAATGAGAAAAACACACATTTAATGATTTATCAAGGAAAAATCAAGGATCACAAATTTTTTTATCAATTAAATAAACAAACAACAACAAAAAAACGAAACTAAAATGTCACGTTTTTCTTGGACTAATGAAACTTAGCATTATGAGCGTGTGTATAAACATTTACTTTAAATGCATAATATGTTGAATTTTCAATATTATTATTATTCCTTTTAAAATAAAGTAACCATTATTAAAGAGCTGAACATATTGTTTGCCATAATTCCATTTGTTTATAATTTCAATTGAAAAAGTTATCGATCTTTATTTAACTTGTAGTACTTTTTCCCACCACTAGTGTGAGTATAAGTCAGTTTTTGGCTGAGCTCCTGATCTGATGCTCCATGCTCGTTCAAGGACATTGAGTCTCTTGAATGCTGCCACTCTGTCTGACAGAGTGAAGAATAATACTCGTTTCTGCCACCCTGTGGTGGTTAGTGGAAGTGACGAGGTTGTGATTTGGCTCATTACTGCCACCTGGTGATGGAAATAAAAGCTATTATTTTCTACATAGTATACCTTTAAGCAAAAAAAACTTTCTGGATACAAACCAAGAAACAAATAAAACATTTAGAAATATTTTGGGTTTTAACAACATTTTGTCTAAAAAAAAATCATTAATTTGGCTTGCAAAAAAGAAATTTACCATCATCCAAGGTTCGCTCTAGAATGGGAGGTGAGCTGCTCCTTCCATCTCCTATTCGTGTGAAGGCCAGGACCTGGATCTCATAGAGAACATACTTGCCCATACCACTTAGCTGAACACTGTGGCTGTTATTACCCTCTACGGTCCAGAAGTTGGGTGCTGTGTCTGAATCCTTCTCCTTATACACAACCTGAAATATGTAGGTGATTTTGTACAACAACATGATCCTTCAAGATATAAAAATATGTTGCATATATGGAGAATATAGATGATTGAGATGTGAGCTGTGACCTTATAGCCAAGGATGAGTCCATTGCGATCTGCCTCTTGGACTTCTCCCCACCTGACAAGGATGCTGCTGGAAGTGGTGGCAAATGCTGACACGTTGGTGGGACCACTGGAGGGCACTGCGGCAGGAAATCAACGTGTTTTACGTCAATCTGAAAATAAATCTGTGATTTTAATTATATAATCTATCTTTACCAGACTCCCTAGTCCTGCCGTGGACTGCCTGGCTCCAAGGTCCAGACCCAATCCCATTGACGGCCTGAACTCTGACCTCGTACTCAGTCCATTCTTCCAAGTCCTCTATAGTGAACTCCCTCTCCAGTCGATCCATGATAATGTGGGAAAGAACCCCGCCTTTTGAGCCGGCTTTTGAGTACTGGATGCGGTAACCGACGAGATCTGGGTTGCCATTGTACTCCCACTCTGGAAGAGGCTGAGAAGGTTTCTTCTGTTTTATGTTCTGCTTTATTCCTCTCATTCAGGCAAAATCCATATAAATTACAGCACACTAGCATGAGTGCATAATGAAGTAATAACCCACTTTACAGGGATTTAACAATAGATAACAGGCACTGACAGAAGGAGTAAAGAGCAATTTACAATTTGTTGAGTAGTAACAGAACATTGTGAGGAACTTTATTAAGATTTGTTTTTATCTAAATGCAAGCATTCTTCAAGTGAATGGTTCAGTTTGGGGCCTCAGTTCCACAAAAAGGCCCAAATATTTTATAATCTAGCAATAAGACAGCCACAATCACTGAGCTTTGTCATCAATCTGTAAAGCAATATTGCAGTGCTGACACCGCTCTGTTTTTAAATCCAGGTATATCCTCTTTTTTAATCCTGCAAGGGCTGCGGTAACATGACGAGTCTCTGACTCACTTCTTAGGCACTGCCAAGATAATGATAAAAGACAGATGTGGTGAAGAATACACTGCCAAACGCTGATGCAGAAAGCAGCAACACCAAGGACACTTTGTGTTCAGCTTTACAAACCCTCATCAGTACTATTACATGCATTCATTTATCACATTAAAAAGCCCCAAGACCACAAAAGCAAATTCACATAAGAAGTGAAAAAGTCATTGAATGTCAAACTTTATAATACCTAATCACCTAAATCTAATTTTTCCAAAGCTAATCTTAAACCCAAGGACATTTTGCCAATTTCTTTTTCTTCCCATCATTACTCATATGAATGTACACAAGAGGGACATTAAAATAAAAATAAGCCATTGAATAAAGCTTATTTGAATGCAAAGATGGCTTGACTGCGTAAATCTGGAAAAAAAAGGTCCATCAGAATCTAATTAAACTCAGCTGACTTCATGCTCCCTGGACCAATTTGATATATGAGGTGATGTCTTACCACCCAGCGAAGCCACAGGCTGGTCTCACTGGCTGTGCGCAGAGTAACATTTGCAGGGGAGATGTCTGGAGGGGCTTGGAGGGTCTGAATCTTCCTGGAGGGCTGACTGGGAGGACTGGTGCCCACGATGTTTACCTGACGCATCCTGAACCTGAAACAAAACAAAACCCTCTGATGGCATCTAGAGCTAGGATTTTAATTATGATATCCTGGTTATATCAGAGAGATTAGACTGTTTTAGATTTGATAAGAGGAAATTTTAATGAAGCCCAAAAGGAAAGTCAGTCGATATGATTATGGGATTTATTTATTGTAACTGAAGAAAATAAAACCAAAAAGCTTCATTGTCAAGTTAGTAAAACAATGAATAATAATTAACAATATGAACTGCATAAAACAATAGTTTGTAGTTTATGTGCTCACCTGTAGAAAGTATAAGGGTTCAGGTCAAGAACCTCCAGTGATCTGGCATCAGGTTCATTAGCCAGCTCCTGAACCATCAGCCACTCTTCATTCTCTCCAATTACACCAATCTGAAATGAGCAGGGAAATGGGTCATATAAGTATCTAAACAAATTAGACCAATTATCCAGTTAAAGCTGTTCATGAATGTTAAAACACAAAACAACTGCAATGACCTATACGTAACTGTCTTACCTGAGCTTCAACCTGCCAACGTGATATTGATGTTTTACCATCATAACCAGGTTTGAACTGAAGGCTGGCAGAACGAGGACCGATGTTAGAAATAGCTAAATTAGTAGGAGGACCAGGAAGCTCTGTTCAAAAAATTAAATAAAGAAAAAATACATAAATAATCAATGATTTTAGGATTTGCTGAGCAGTAGTCCACTGAGTCACACTGAAAAAGAATTAGTTTTAAATTGCTTTTATTTTAAATTAACACTGACCTGGAGGTACGCCTGAAGATATGGTGGATGCAGAGAGCTGGCCTTGGCCTTTGGAAGTCATAGCTGCCACCTGAATGGTGTAGGTTGTGAGTGCGGTGAGTCCTGTAACTCTGTACTCTTGAGTCAAATTGGGTAAATAATGGGTCACTCTGGTATTGGTCCTGTTAAACTCCTCCCAGGAGATGCGATAACCTAAAGAAAAAAGATGAAATTCAAACACAGCATTGTTATTTACAACAGCATTCACAATAAGCATCAGCTTGTTATTTAAAAATTGAGCTAATAGTTATGTTGTTGCTACCTGTGAGAACACCATTTTTCTCTTGTGGCTCTTTCCAGCTGACTTTTAGTGAGGTGTCAAGGATGTCGGTGAAACTGAGGTGTCCCACAGCACCAGGAGCTACAAAACATCAAAAACAGACAGTTAGAAAACAGAAGAAACGTCTCATTTATGATTCTTTACACAACAAGAGCTGTATTTAATCTCATATAGAAATACATACTATCCTCATGAGAGCGGACCCGCTGAGGTGGACTCCGGGGCCCATCTCCAGGTGTAGTGAAGCATAACACAGAAGTGTAGTAATCAGTGTACTTTTTAAGGCCAGAGATGTATCCCACATGAACGCTGTCCTGAAAGTTGGGGCGAACTGTAACCACGGTAACCTCGTTTGGATGACTGGGTTCCCATGCCAAAAGCTGGAGATGCGTTGATAAAGGAGAACGCGTCACTTTGCATATTTTATGTACACGTGTGTTCAGATCTACAATAAAAACTATAATCTGAACTATTCCTACGTGTTTCAGCATAATCCAGTTGAGATTAAGCAGACTGTGGCAATAGATTGTGGATCTGCCTCTGACCACTAGAGAGCACCAGTCGACAGAACGGAGCTGCTCACCTTGTATCCCTGGTTGATTCCATTGATAAACTGAGGACTTGGGGCAGTCCAGGTAAAACGCACAGTGGTGGAGTTGACAGCTTCAGCTTGTACATTTCCCGGAGGCACAGTGGGCACTGATCCAAAGAATGGAGAGAAAAAAAAAAGAGAGATTCAGGCAGAGAAAGGGATTAAAGAAGAAAGAGGGGGTTGGGTGGTGAGGGATTGTAATGAGATAAAGAAGGGAAAACTTGAAATCTTACAAGAGACATTTTTAGACCAGCTTCATTCTAAGCGTGAGAATCAGACTGAAGGAACTTGTATTTTGGCTCATTTGGGGAGGTAAGAACACGCCAGTCAAACAGGGTGTGAGAGCAGTTGCCTCAGGCAGCTTCCAGGTGAACCCTGCAGCAGTTTGTTTGAAGTGATCATGCCATTCTAATGTAACAACGGAAAACAGTTAGGGAGTTGCACATTTATACAGCTAATGAGACCGTATTGGTCCTCCTGTGTCTGCCTTGTCCTTAATTCTCTCAGAATGCATTTACAAGTTAGACAGAATTTTTTTTTGAGCAGAGATAAAATAAAAAATAACATTCTGAAGCTTGTTATATCTTCTACAGTTTACTATTTAGCTAAATAAACACAGACATGTTGTGCATTTGTTTATCAGAAGGCACAGCTCCAACTGATTCGGATCGTTAGCTGACTAATTAATCAGGCATCACATAACATGCGCTAGGGTTTCCAAGGTTTTTAAGTTTTATTAATAATAATTCATGCCAGACAGGGTCCATCATTTTTTGAAGTATGTGAAGTATTTTGTGATCGTAAAGCCACGAGAGACTGACAAAAATATCTGCATTTCATCCTCAAATCATTACGAACAGCACAGATAATCCAAACTGAATATTCCCGAAACATCTGAAAAAAACAAATTCTTATATATTGTTGAGTTTTGACCTGCAGATTTCATGTTAGTGAAAGAAATCCTTCAAGCCATGGTACATTTGAAATGTTTTTACCTTCATTTCAAATCACTGTGAAATATTCGAGACTTTCCCAAGACCAAGTGTTACGTTAAGTTCAAACATGTATGAAGGACTAAAGACGGGAAGAACTGTAAAAATGGACTCCTGAGACTGCCTGCTGAATAATCGTATCTGAGCAGGAAGTGGAACGGTACAGGAGAGTTTATTTATTTATTCTTTCTTTTTATGGCACTCATGAGAGCATTTAGTAAGGCTGCTGTGTGATTCTGTCCCTGTAGACAGGATTTAACTTGACAGGAGTTCAGAGCTAAGAATTTTTCAGGTTTTTTCCAGAAGCGATGTTTCTGTGTGTTACATGGTAAAGTTATGTGCAGCCTTTTCACATTACAGCTGTGCATGAACCAGGTGAGCAGCAAACCATCTGAAACCAACAACTGTTTTCGAAAAAACAAGATTCACATACAATTTCTCCTTTCACAAAATTTAGTGATACAGAATAAAAGCGATCATCCAAAGGTTTTGAGAGAACAGGGAAGCCACAATGTTTGAATCAGGAGGCATAACAGCAGCACAGAGTGCAGAATTCATGTTCTAATTACACTCAGCATGAACAAGAAGAAGAGAAGTCATCCGAAACAGATTTCCTATGAAAAAAAAAAAAAAAAAAAAGGCGAGTTTGGTCTCAAGAGGGACACTTGTCATCTGCATGGTAATTTATGTTCTGGATTAATTAAATCTGTGCAAAAAGAAAAGGCCAATAAAAATCTGTTTTTTTTTTTTTAAAGCTATTGCATTGCATTTTTAGAACATATGCTGGTAGAATCGACAAATGAAGACGGTGCAAATCAAAATCAATAAAAGGTGAAATACAGCACCCCGTCTGACTACTTTAATATTTAGTCTCTCTGTACAAATAATGCTCAAATATAGTGGGAACGTGTTTTGTTATATTAAAAATTACAGAAAAGAAAATATAGAACAAAAAAATCTCAAGGACAAAAACCTGTAAAATAAATATAATAACCAACTGAACTCAATACAAACTGTGCAGCAAATGTTTTTATAATCTTGCAGTTGAGGGATTACCACAGTCCAGCTACAAACAAAGACTCTTTCTTTGTTCATTAGTAATAGATTAACACATTACCTCTTAGTTACATATTTTATGCAGCCTTGTTAAGCAGTGCAGCATCATAAATTGAATATGCAACAGGAGTTGTACAGTTATAGAAAGTAATCTGCTTTTACCCCCTTGCAGAGTCCACTCGGTGACCTTGTGGCTGTAGGTGCCCCTCCCTGCTCCATTGTACGCAGCTACTTCAATCTCATAGTTCGTCCAAATGATGAGATCCTCCAGGAGCAGGCTGGTCTGGTCCGGGTTAGTGATGTTTTTTAACTGGCAATCGACTGGAAGCCCTGACAGACAGTACCTGGCAGCATTGGGAGTAATAGATAGAGGAAGGGTAATATAAAAAGACAAGGACAACAAAGTGAGACGACAATATTAGGATACCATTTCTCTCACGAAGGAGGGGGAGGGATGTGAAAAGAAAAAAATCCATGTTGCAAAATGAGAGGTGGCAACAAATGAATGGAGAGAAAACTTTTTAATTGGCACCAATTAGCCAGACAAAGAAAGAGAACTGACATAGCAGTTATTATCACATCTGAATGGCACCAAGAAGTTTGTGACGGGCTTTTTACCTGATAATGTAGCCCTGAAGAGGACCGTTCTGGTGGCTCTCCGGCGGCGGCTGCCACTGGATCATGATGGACTGATTGGTGCGGCCGCTCGCGATGACGGTCTGAGGGGGCGCGCTGGGAGGCTCTTCAGGGAGAGTCAGTCTACAGCAGAGAGAACGAAAGAAAGCAAAAAGGGGACAAAGAGGTGAAAGATGAGACAAAGAGTGAAGCCATGCATTAATTATCAAGGGTTTCTACATATTTCTATCCCATTTCATCATAGACATCAAATCACAATAAAGCCTCCCTTTTGTTTTGTTTTTTTAAATATTTTTTTTAGCGCACCATGAAGTAAAGTTGGGAGCGCGTGGTCGTGTTTTCACCCAAAAACATATTCCCTGTACGACTGGCCACAGAGGGACAGCTCGCTGTGGCAAAGAACAGATCAAAGACTCCGTGGTGAAAAACGGGAGCTGCACGATAGAGAGAACGACAGAAGGAGAACAAGAAAGAAAGATCCATGAAGACTTTCCTTTTAAGTCAATTTAAGATGACATCTTGATTTCTTCCCAACGTACCGGAGCAACCCTCTGGAGGAGATAAAGCAGAGTGTTTAGGATCAAAGAGGTGTGCCAGAGAGATGCCTCGGAAAAAAAAAAAAAAGTCTTGTTCTCACTAACGCACCTCCTACGGTGCTCTCTTGTTTGGGCAGTTTCACAGAAGAATTCAGATAGTGAGGATTTGGTTGGGGTTTCTTTTACTCAGAGTTCTTTGCTGCAGGTGTAAAAGAAGCAAATGTTGACACGGACAATCTCCGCTCTGTGACTCACAACAACCTCCGAATGCGTTTGGGTTTAGCCTTTCTAAATACGACTGTTTGATTTTTCTCCTCCAGTCAAACACACTTGAGATTTGAGTCTGTTTTGAGCTCATCCTCTTAAATCCTTTGTGTATTTTACTCAAGAAGTACGGCAATGACAGTTAATATGAAGGACGAAGATGAAGCGGGGTCAGCGCACACATCAGGTCTTCGCAATTTCATTTCATTCACATTTCTTTTTTTCTTCTCCATCTTTTTTTAAGAGGCCTTTCCCAAAGCTGGCTCATCTCTCCTTCAATCCCACAGGAGTAAAAACCAAAAAAGTGGTTTTACACGATTTTCTATTGAACTGCCAAGATGAGACAGGGAGAACGGCTTGTTCCAGAGCAATAAAAGACCCAGACTGTGATGCTTTTCTCATAGCCAGAGCTCGTTACACAAACTACAAGCTGTATTTTTTGACAAACAGTACGTGAAGATCAGATAAAAACAGCACCCACCGATCAGTCTCTTTACTGAACTGTCCTCTGCCTACATCGTTGACGGCACACAGGCGAAACTGGTACGAACGAGCCGGGATGAGACCACCAACAACAACGCCCGTCGACTCGGGCTCGATGTTTGCAAGCAGCACCGTCCAAGGAGCATCTAAGAAACACACAAGATGGAGCTGTGAGCTAGAAACATTAAACAGCCTTCCTCAAATTTAAATTCAGCGTTATTTCTTTCCATTATTGCATAGAACTGTTTCATTTTACGTAATAATATTGCAGAAACGGATAGAAACAGGGTCATTTATTTTTGCATGCTCTCACTCTAAATATCAGATTGCAATTCAATTATCTAGAACCCAGATCCCATCTGCATCCTCAGATTCATTTTCCTTTTAATGAGTTGTCATTTTCTCAGTTAGCGCGGGCTTCAACGAGAGATGGTTGAACAATTTACTCTCTATGAGTGAAAACATTCCAACTTCTTTGATTTTATCTGGCGAAAAAAAAAAAAAAAAAAAAAAAAAA
>SSNP01000054.1:1974780-2002449 GCA_006937955.1 Pachypanchax playfairii
AAAAAAAAAAAAAAAAAGAAGATAAGAGCATTGGATGTGAACTCAATTTGGTTCCCCTGATCATTTGTAGAGAAGCACACAAGCGAAGCAATCGAGTTAGACTGATTGCAGAAGGCATGAAAGGATGCGACTGCCAATTTAAGGAAAACAATACAGATGTAATATAATAAGAGAGGCAGCAAATTAGTGTATCGGCAGAGTAAAATGGGGAAAGATGCCTTTAAAAGTACTATCAGGATGCAGTCAAGTACTTTTTTCTTTGATAGTGTTGCTTGGGGTGCTTTTGTGAGAACTCACTGTTTTCTGAGACCTCCAGGATGTAACGGATCAAGGGGCTGTTGCCGTCGAAGGCCTGGGCCCATGTGAGGTTGATGGCTCTCTTTTCTGTGATGCTCAGTACAGCTACTGGGTTCTCTGGAGCATGAGGCAGTTGCCTGTTTGTACAAATGTGTATTTGCATGAAAACAAAGCAGACAAGGGAGTTGCCAAATAACAGACCGAAACATAGAGCCTTGCACCGAAAACATTAAGAGGCGTTTGATCGATTAGAGTGGAGAGAAGTGATAAACCCACAACAGAGGAGAAAACATCCATCCATCATGCTTTGCTCAGACTGAAATAAGAAATAAGAAAGAGACAGATCTCAAAGACGAGACGTAGGAAACGTGAGTGAGATGTGCAGACCTGACTCGGAGGTGGGCGCTGCGGGAGTCGTTGCCACCCACGGATGTTACCCTGCAGGTATATGTTCCGATGTCACCCGACCACGTCTGAGAAATGTGCAAAGTCCCGTCAGGATCCAGACGCAGGCGGGGCGACGTGTTCACGTCAATCACCGAGCCGCTCTTCTCCCACACATACCTGTAAGTCGGTGCAAGGCAGCACGTCAGACACATACGCCAGGACACGCGCGCGCACACTTTTACACAACACTCTTTACTCCAGAGTGTTGTGACAGTAAATCTGTTTGCCTTGTGTCAGTTCATGCGCCAAACACAGAAGCTGCTGACACTGATGAAAAAGGCTTGTGAAGTGGATAACAAAGTGTTCTGAATCTGAAAAACATCCCTCACTTTCTGACACACATACAGCACCGAACCAATCATCCATGCATCTCCGCCATGTCTTACAACTCGCATATGATCACTCATACACATGCATATTGGCATGCACATGCTAGAAAGCTACTGTGATTAATTGCAACTATTTGGGCTCTCTGGCTAATCTCCTCTGTGTTGCATTTAATTAAAGGCGCTGTCTGAGGTTATTACGCTGTTTACATATTCATCTGTTTACCCTGCAATCTGATCAATGTTGTAGGCCCACAGGTGACAGGCACTCTAATCGCTGGGCTCCGAAGACGACATTTCACTCCCTCAGAGACAGATGCGCACTCGCTACTGTCTCTGAAGTGAGGGAAGGACATGAACTAATTCCTCCGTCTGAATCTTCTCAAAGGAGCATTCCATGGATTAGCATTACAAGATCTCGTGCAGATATCATAAACTAATTAAGAGCAAAAGTTATACTAAAGCTTGTTTTTCAAACGGGAGTTGAATCAAGAAATCCTGAGAAAAGTGTAAAGTTTCATATATTTTATTTTACCTTACTGTGACACTGGGGTCATGGGTCACACCACAGGTCATAACAGCCTTGGTTCCTTTGATGACGCTCTGGTCCTGAGGTGGTTTAGTGATGCGGGTACGTGCTTTGAAACAGAAACCAGACACTCTCACTCAGAGACAACATGCTTCAGTAGTGGATTAAATCAAGCTTAGTGAGCTGAGTCTCTTTCTGAAACAAGATAAATGATCACTGCGTTTTAAAAGCTGTTACTGGTACTGTACACATTGTTTTTGTCTCACATATTATAGCAAGAACATCCTGAAATGGACCCTAACAAACTAGCTGCAGGCAGTAAAAACCCGTCCCTGCAAATGAACACGGCTTATTTACAGTTCTTTATTTATTAACCTTTTTTACATGTATGGATCAGTATTTTACAAAAGTGGCAAACTGCTTGCAGCAAGTCCATTTTAGTTTAGCTTACCCCAAACCACCAGGTCAGCTGAGGCTTCATCGATCCCCCTCGAGTTACTGGCCATGCAGGTGTAGGTACCAGCATCAGACAGATGGGAGGGGCTGATGAGCAGGCTGCCCGACTCCAGCAGGGTGAACCTGGGCAGCTGGACCGAGCCACTGGCCAACACACGTTCACCTGCAGGGAAGGAAGAAGTGATTGATGGCACAGGAAGGAGGACAAAGGGGGGAGGTGGTGGGCCAGGGAAAAGAGTGATTAGGGCATTGGAGAAATGTCAAGGAAAACAAACAAGAGGGAAAACAGTGCAGCAAAAAAAAAATAAAGAGATAAAGCTTGGCTGGAGAACATTTATATTCTGAGTCTTTTCCGTAGCTCTTGTCTAACTTTGCCAAGTAAAAATGCAGCATACTAACCGCCCCCCAAGAACCTCACACTGTTAGCCCACGCACCTTTCTGCCAGGTGATGGCTGGGCGCGGAGCTCCTGAGGTCTCACAATGCAGAATGACTGACATGCCATCAATCACTGCGCTGTCAGAGGGGCCAGCGGTGATGTTGGGAGCAATACCTGAGAGGGATCAGCCACACACACACACACACACACACACACCAGAAACATGCATACATTTGAACCAAATCAGGTGAGACAGAGGTGATAATGAGAGACATAAACAGCTTTCTCCCTAATAAAGCAGGAAGGAGTCGAAGGCTTAATAGACTTGACAAAAAGGGGCAGCTGTCAGGTCTTATTCTCAAAGACAGCTTTAAAACGCTAACATGGCGCCTTCATCTCTCTGCTTCTTCTGCTCCTTCTCTAATTCAAAAAAATAAGCAATAATTGGCAGAGATTCCAAGGAGACAATTCTGTCACTGCGAGGAGACATAAAGATAGATGGGTACCGGGGGGGTGGAGAGAGGGACAAAAGAGGATTAGAAATGAGACAGCAGATTTAAACATTTAGAAAATAAGAAGGAACGAGAAGGGAAAGACTGGCGGGAAGACGCTGCTGAAATGAGTTCAAATTTGCAAAATAACATACTTGTAACAGCTAGGTATGTGTTTGTCTGGATCTCTCCTGCAAGGTTGCGGGCAAAGCACTGAAACATCCCCGTGTCATCTGGCAAGAGGCCGTTGATCTGTAGGCTGCCCCCTACCAACACCTTGTACCTGGGGATCTTCACTGGGCTGATGGGCACTGCATCTTTATACCACACTATGTCTGGCTGTGGTGTTCCTGCAGATTGAGGAGAGAATTTACCTTGTCATGGTGACCTTCTAGTCCTTTTTGTTATTTTTCATCCTTTGTTTTTTTCAAGCACTAGCACAAAGACTAACATAACATACCTCGTGCCTGACAAGGAATATCCACAACTTTCTCCATTTCTGCAGTGATGTGACTTGGTGGCTCTTTTATGAACAGAGGATATTCTGTTTGAGGCAGAAAAAAGGCAGTCAGCGCTCCATTAAAGCCTTTTAAAATCAACCAAAAGTCTTGAACATTAATTCCAACAGTTTTTCGTCAAATGCACCATCAGTAAAATAACTCGTGGCAGTGCACACAAACTCTCTCTCAACATGAGGGTGAGCATGCTGAGGTAATATCCAGCTGCTCTGAGAGGGGTTGAAGTGTCAGCTGTGCTTTAATTACCAAGAACATGCAGGTAGGCTCCAGCGGTGACTGAAGGGACGCTGCTGCTGCGAAGGGACGCCTCACATTCGTAGTAGCCGCTATCGCTGACCGCAGGCAAACTGATGACCAATCTACGGCCAAAATCTCGAATCCCTGTATTGACCACTACTCCATCTTTCCTCCAAGTAATACTCATTTTAACGAGGGGCCTAGATGAGAGGAGAAAGAAAAAAAAAATAGATAAAAAAAGGAGAAAAAGAGAGTAAGAGATAGAGAGCGTGGAGTTAATACAAAATTATATGCTGTTTCAAGGTTAAAGAGCATTGAGGGAGAAATGTGATACATCTGTCATTCTGATTAAGTCTTTGAATTGGAGATAATAGTCAGAATTCAGGGCTGGGATTGTGTGAGATAGGGAGAACAGAGCAAAGCCTTGAATCAAAGGGAGGGATGGAGGAGAGGTACAAAACGCAGACGTGCAAAACACTTTTCGATCGTGTTCAAACAAAAGATTTCCGGACTCATTTAAATTACAAAATATCAGATTTTGTGGGGAGGAAAGAAAAAAAAGGTGAAGATGGTTTTATAATGTGTGTTTTTTGTGTCTGTTTGAATAGTTACCTTGCATTAGCTACACACTCCATGATGGCGTCATTTCTCCCCACCGTTACAGTGGTGTTCTTTGGTGGGATGATGATGGAGGGAGCAATAGGGTCTGCAGGTCCTCCCACATCTGTTGCATATATAGAAACACAGGAATGTTAAACCAATCTAATACAGCACAGAACTCTGCGTCTGATACAGCCAGCTGAGCATGACCAGATCCTCACACATGGACTGACAATCTGTCACTATCAGCAGCAGGTAGCCAGCGTTCTATAACCCAACTATTAACACCTCTGTCTATACTTCAGATCCCTGCTCTGCACCACACAACATTTTCCTCTGCAAGGTGTTAGACCAGGTGTTAGAAGCCATTATGTAACATAATTGAGACAAACACAAAAGGCGATTAAATGCAGCACAATCACTCACTGGTTTCACGGAGCCTCCAGCCATCCATCGATTCACTGCCCTCAATCAGTGATCTCTCTCTGAATCTGATCTCATTTTCCCCCACCTCCCCCGAGGACGGGTACGAGCCTGTAAACTCGCATGTGTTTGAGTGGTTGCGCGTTAACGGTGTGCAGCTCGTGCGTGTGTTTGTCGGGGCTCAATTTTCAGGGCTAGCTTAGGTTAATAAGGTTCCTAATCAACTTTTTATTATTAGTAATGTTATTCTGGACCACCTCATTGTGAATCTCATTTCTCTCGTGGCTCCATGTTGAATCTCAACAGTGTTATGAACCAGACTTCCCTTAACAAACACTAGCTAAATGTTAAAGAAGACCTTCTGTGGCTTATTACTGATGTTTGGATAAGTCAAGTCTCCAGCTCAATTATTTCAGTACATAAAATACATTTTAACACCTGAAGGTGTGAAATTTTGAATGTTTTCATTCAGAAATGTCACATATTTAATTTGCATACAGATGTTTCACAGCAGTCAACACTTTAACGAGTCAAATAAATTCAAACATAAACTCTTGAGCAGCTG
Source organism: Pachypanchax playfairii (assembly GCA_006937955.1). Lineage (NCBI taxonomy): Eukaryota > Metazoa > Chordata > Actinopteri > Cyprinodontiformes > Aplocheilidae > Pachypanchax > Pachypanchax playfairii. The sequence goes on from SSNP01000054.1 coordinate 1,980,048, forward strand.
ATTGAGATGCTAATAGCTTCAGATCATTTACAATGAGAAGTAGAAAAATGTTCTTGACGTTTTCCGACACATTTTTCTCTTTGCTTGTCTGTGCACGTGCACGTGTATGTTCATTTGTCTGTGATGTTAGCAAAATATCTTCTGAACCACTAGGATCTTAATGAAATGCAAGGTAGCCATCACAGCTAATTGACATTAACAAACACAAGAATGGGAATAACTCAGTCTGTTTTTTGCAGATAATGAGCTAAAAGTTTGTCTCTTAACGTTTAAGCGTCGACCTCGTCACGTCCTCGGAGCGCTACACGTGTCAGATCCCTGCTTAAAACCTCCGCACTGAATGCTGGAGTTGTTTTTCTGTTCACAAAATATCTTGTGAAACATTGAACGGGCGTTAATGAAACTTTCTGAACGCCTTTATTGAACGAAAAACTACAACCAATTAACTTTTGGAGTCAATCCAATTCAAGATGGCTGCCGCAGCTTAGGTCTTTAGGTCTTGGCATGTAAATGTGCTTGCAGGCGACCTGCCATTTGAAGAGATGCATAGAAGGTTAGAACACTTTCATTTCATCATTTCATTATGGCGGTACAAGCATCTGATTGAGGGCGTTTATGACATTACTGCAATCAGCACAGCGAAGACCAATAAATCCATACAGAAATGCCTCGCGTCAGAAAACTGGTAGAGTTGAAAAAGCAGAAATTAAAGATGGTGCAATATGGCCTCAGTTCAGGAAATTTATTGGAAAAATCTACATCATTTGGGTCAGAAGTTATTGGCTAGAATGTAAGATTATAGCATTTGGCTGATCTAAGTCATTTTTGAGCCTAATTAATGAGCTGGATTTGCCGAAGGTTTGATTGGCGTGGAATCTTAGAGGAGTGAGGATGAGAAGGAGAAATGACTGATGAAGAATCTTTCACCTAGAGCTTCTAACAAACTAATAATACTTTGGATTAAAAGCTTATAATAACTAAGGAATAGATTTATATATGCTAAATGAATCATTCAAGTATCTGCAAAAAAATATTTGACAGAAAATGTGACTGAAAATACATATTTTTTTTATTTTTCAATGTGCATATTTTCTCTTTCCACCAACTTATTACTGTACTGCAGACCATAAACTGCTGGTGTATAATCACCTAATTAAATGCAAAAATTAAACAGCACACGACCTGCATTACAAATTCTCACTATTAATGTTACAGCATTGTTTACATATGTTGTTGTCCAAGAAAAACAAATGTAAACCTGACTCATCTCTAGTTTATTTCTAAAGAATGAAACACAAAGTGTCTACTTGCTACTTGAAGCCAATAGCAGCTTGTTTTTTTTTTTTTCTTCCTGTTCCACTCAGCTCTGTCTCATTTGTATGCTCCCTTAAGAACAGAATGCTCCCTTTACTGTCTTTTTTCATGTCCTCTCTGCTCAGAATTGCTAAAATGAACAAATGCAGCTCTGAAAATCTTATTGACTTTCAGATGCAAAACACAACTGTGTGATCTGCAAGGTCGGATTCGGTGAAATTCAGTGATATCTGGTCCCAGCAGATTGCAGTGTCATGCACGTTGAGCTCTACCTTACAAACATTGCACACAAAGATTTGAAAAGCAGATGCAGAAAGGTGCTTTTTTTTTTTTAAAAAAAAAATAGGATCTGCAACTTATGTTAGCAGTTTAAAAACTTCAGTCAGTAACTTCAAAAATGATGCACTAACCATAAACATACATGGATTCTTATTTGTCTGATTATGGTGAGCAGAATAAAAAATGAGTTGCATTTAAATGAAATTAAGAGACAGAAAGTGGGTGAATTTGTGTGACTTTGTTTAGATACATGTTGACAGTAGGTGGGAGGATAAAGAACATTCAGCCAGGCTCTAATAATTTAACTTGTCACTATCCTCAGTCCGCCATGCAAAGTTTTAATTGATGTATCGAGTGTGTTTGCTTTTTCAAAGTCAGGGTTATCTTCCAATCAGATGTGTTGCGTGGGTGTACGGTTTTCTTTAAATCATCTGCTCTATGTTATTTGGAGAAATCTGCTTTATCCAAGGTGTGGTAAAACTAAAAGTCCACTTTATGGGATATTTGTAGCCACTGGCTCCGTCTAAAAGACAACATGTAACCCGAGACGTCCCAAAACTCAAAGGGTCAAAGGGGACGAGCAGAACGGGTGGTCGGCTTTTGTTCTGCAGTTATTCTTCAACGTGATGAAATACCCACCAACAGAGGGCGCTATTTCTGTTTCTATTGTCTTCAGCATGATCCACCTGTTGTAGACCTGCTTTGTTAAAGGAATTCATCCGAAATGAACTGAGATAAATAAAAAATAAGTATTTAAATACCATTTTTATCTGCAGCAGTTTACTGATGTGGTCTGCTCATGGTGACACACACAATCTGCAGGATGTCTTTTTACTCATATGGATGAGGATGTCTGTCACTTTATTATAAGTACAGTAAATATGTTTTTTTATTAAATGCACTTACTCTCTACTGTAAGGGTGACGGGCTGACTGGTTTTATTCTCTCCATTCTTGTCATTCACTGCTTGGGCGTAGTAACGTCCTGCATCTGGTGCCACTGTGGACAAGATGACCAGCGTGTTGTCCAGAGTGATGGCACTGAGAAAAAAAAAATGCATTTAAAAAAAGCATTTTTAATTGCACTAATATTACAAAATAAACTTGCTCTAAATCCATCTCCACAACATTCACTAAGCTACAGCATGATAATAAGACATCAAGCTGCAGACTGAGATGAATGTAGAAATGAGATTCACTAGTTTGCAGTATTCCATAATTTGTATGCAAAACTAACAACATATAAACACAAACCCACACATAGACCCACTCAGATCATTAAATTAGTGAATCCTTGTTTCTTACAATCAATAAACCCAGAGGGTAAACTGACACACAAGAATGCGCATAAAATATGCTTAAAAGCACACACACAAAGGCATATTTATCAAAGAATTTGCACAGAGTCTTAAAGAACAGGCTAAAACTTTTGCCTACTATTTTGTGGATCGATCAAAAGGATTAAAAATATATATATGTTTTTATTATTTAAGTTTTACTGCCGGAAGAATTTAGTTAGTTTCAAAAATGGCCATTTGTCTGCAGCTGTGATGTCAGTGCAAAACTGATTAACTTTATTTGTTTTTACTTCAAGTAGACATGAGAAATGAAATCAATTTCTGCAAATCCCCCTAACAGGAGTTAAAAATACAGATACAATGTAGAAAAATCTTTTCAAAACACTATAATTTACTGTATAATCACTATCATCCTTTGTTAGCTTAGATGATTGGTGCTTCCTGCACATGACATTGATTTTTATTATTTATCTTAAATTGTAGCATTTAAAGTTTTTCATCAAGATGCTAAAAATCAGAAAATTTGAGTTTAAAAACAGAAAAACACTTCCTGAGGCATCCGAGGTTCAACACCCCCCCTCGATAAGTGAATGCTGGTTAAGCTGACCGTCCAAGATGTTTGTGAGCGCCTATTAAATGAAAGTTGACACTAAGCATGCAGCCAGATTAGGCTCTCCGTATATCTGCCACCATCTGCTTGATCGGTGTGGAATAAACGCTCCTGGACAATTAGGAGCTGCAGCTCTCGTGGAGTCACAGACACTTAAACAGACAAACACCAATAAGCACCCACACAAACACACACACACACACAAACACACACCTGTGAATATCAATGTGTCCTGACACAAAACAAATGAGCAAGCGGTAAATGCTGAGTGTTCTTTCAGTTCTTCTCATCATCACCAAGGAAAGTTTCACAGCTTCACTTTTTTTCTGGGTAGAAATAATATGGAAGTTGCTGCATTTATTTTATTTATTTATTTTTTTTTTGCAATTTCCTATCTAGCTTGTATTGGGATTTTTTGTTTTTTTTTGTTTTGTTTTTCTACAAACGGTCTTGTAAAAAGAATTCTTGAAATAAACCAAAGCACCGATCTATATCCCAAGTAAAAGTACGGAACTCAGGGTGAAAGTCTTCACAGCAGCTATGACATAGTACAGTTGGCTGCTGAATAATAAATGAGGAGGTGGTTTCTGAGGACTCATGGCCTGCCTACTTCTATTTGTCAGGTTGGCAAAATTAATCTCAGGTGATTACCTTCACTGTGTCGCCTCAGGAAAATTGCATATCTGAACAGGCAGGAATCCAACAAACAAAAATAAAGTTACCGCACGCGGAAGTGCAAACTGAAAGCTCCGCGTGGACATAAAGTCACCCGGTGAAGCCCCTGATATCAACCTCAAAGGATTTATACCACATGCGCTGCTACACACACACAGACACAATTACACATGCAGAAACTCAATCGGAGTGAGAGCCGTCACTCAATCATATCATCAATTGTAGCCTTTTGTCGAATTTTGTCTAATTGGTTCCCCTGCTGCCTGATCCATCTCTACCCTTCAATCATTCTGCCTGTAAAGTCAATAGGGGGGATATAATAACCCACTTTATCACAGAGAGGTGATTCAGTGATGAACACAAGGCTAGCGCCAACATTTGCTCATCAGCTATTCTGCTAAACTTCACTCATGGCATGAGGTGGAATTCGAGAAAAATCTTTGAGCAGTATTGAACTGCTTTACAGAGTTCAGTGGAGTGAAAGAAATTCTGCTTCAGCAGCTCTGAATTCACCACCAGTTCTTGTATGGATGCATTTGCACTTGGGAGACAAGCTCACACCAAGCTTCGCTCAAAGCACGCCATCCAAACCAGGGCGAATGTTGACTTACATGCGGCTGCTTGAGGGAATCTTGCGCCCGTCTCTGAACCAAGTTATCTGGGGCCTCGGGAAGCTTTGTATCCGCGGTGCGTGGATGAGAGCGCCCTCGCCCTGGGAGACAGTTTGAGATCGCTCACCTTCTACAAAACCACCCATATCTGGCAGGCATAAAAAATAAATGAAAGAGAGGAAAGAGCAATACCACAAGAAAAAAAAAAAAAAAGAAAGAAAATAAGGAATCGTTAGTTGTTTCATATTAAAACTCATTTACGTGCCAAGAAAGTGAAAATTTGACTTTATTCTGCTATAAAAATGTAACCCCCCCCCCTTCAATACTTACATGCAACTTGCACTTCAGTGCTGCATTGCATTATAGCACCGACTCTGTTTCTCACAATGCAGCGGTAGCGGCCAGCATGTAATCGGTCTAGTGAGGGGATCAGGTACCTAACAAGCACACACACAAAAAAAACACACAAGTACAATTAGTCATCATCAGGATGACAAACAGTAGCATTTGTCATCTTGGTGCTTTTATCACCCACGCTAAGGATGCTAAATTAAGTGAGATGTTTAACCGAGCACCTGCTTAAATGGCATTCCACTTACAAAGTAAATGCGTTAAACTATAAGAACGCTCCGTTTGCGTATGACTCGATGTAGTGCTGGATGGTAGACGGTGAACTACAGAAAGGCGAGAGTATTTTTACACCAACACAGCTGAAGTTCTGACAGGCAGGACTCAGAAAACCCCATTGTTATCCTGTATCTTCAGCCTGTTCAATCAAACCCTACAAGCACCTGTCACATGTTCCAGACAGACACGGCTCTGTCTTCTTTTCCCTTGACATGCATTCATGTTAAATGGCGTGTGTGTGTAAAGCTATCAAGATAACCCAGATGCTGAGACTTGAATTGGTTTTTGCTGTAGCCACATAGAAGTGTGGCGTTTACAATATGCAGTTTTCCTACTCTGATTTTTTTTTTTTTTAGGGGGGGGGGGCGGTCTGATTAAACAGATTCCAGTTTCCTTTGATCAAGTCTGGTGAAGAATAATAAGTAGAGGGGGCTGGCCTGCAAGACAGACCTGGAGACTAAGACACGTGAGAGCAGCCGAACACCAAGGAAAGACAGAGACAGAAGACGGGGAATAAAAGAAGGATGTGTGAGAGAGTGAGAAAAGACAAGAAAAAGGGACGCTGTGTGAGTGTGTTTGTGTGATAGCAGTGATAACAATCAGACAATCCCTCCCCTAAGAGTGTTTGTATGTGTCTAGGTCTCTGGTCAGACTGTGAATAAAGTCTTGAAAATGGGCCTCGAACTGGACAGAAGGTGACTTTGAGCGTGGACTGCCTCTGTGACTTGTGGGGACACACAGAGAGGCCGTGTTAGCGCGCAGAGAAGCTTCCACTCGCCAAAAAAATCTCTGCTGTTAGAAGAACTCTCAAGCATGGTGTTAAGAGGCAGAGATGTGTAATAGAACATGTCCGGGAGAACTCGCTGCTGTAAGTGAAACGGCATCGTACCGCTCAAAGAGCAGACAAGCACACCCACATCATACAAGATGATGAAAAATATGCACTGTGTTATTCTATTACAACAATGATAGTTTTGAGGGAAAAAAAGAGTGAAAAGGCACATTATCTGCATACACGATCTCTGAATATTGAGCACACTCTGAACTACAAATCAGAATGAATCTGAAATTCCCTGAATGCAAAAAGGGAGACATGTAGCCAACTCACTGTTGAATAAATCCATGGAAATGAGTCTGGAAAATGAATAAAAATGAGCAATTGTGCTATTAGTTACAATTAAATGCTGTTAAAATGTCCTCCTGTGGAGAGATAATTACAGCGGATGAATAGAGGAAATGATAGAATACACCACTCACCTGTATTCCAGGGAGAAACGGGTTAGCTCAGTCCCGTTGTAGATCCATCGGAATTCCAGGGGCCAGCTGCCCTCGGCCATGCAGGTCAGGACCAGGCGGTTTCCCTCCAGGTGAACTTGAGTCTGAGGAGGCTCCATCTTAAAATAAGGCGGGACATCATCTACTAGAAGGAAAAGCAGATAAACGGAAAATAAGAAACTAATGAAAAACCAAAGGAAACAGGTGTGAATAGAGAGGCTGAGAGTGAAACAGCTTACAAAAAAACAAATTCCATGATTCAGTAACTGATGTGAGAAGGCTCACAACAAAATCTCAACAGTTCACGGGAAATGAGGGCTTAGAAACGAGACATTTCCATTTTTCTTCTGCACTTATTAGGAACTTGAAGGTCAACAGCAAATATTGCCAAAAAGCAGACAGAATAAATTGCTCCTGCAAACACATCTTACTCTTTCTCTTTCAAATTGAAATGTGCTGGCAGAGAGGTTGAAGAGCAATTTGTGCTTGGGAAAAAAAAAAAAAAAAAAAAAAAAGTTGTTTAAATGAACAGTTCCATACCTTTAAACCACTAAAAAAAAAAAAAAAAAGAGGATGGGGTGGAAGATGGAGCGAGGAGTGAAGCAGGAACAGTCAAAGCAGATGGAGAAAAATACAGCATTAAAAAAAAAAAAAAAGTGGAACGCAAGCAATTTAGATGAGGAGAAAGTAAGAAAGTAGGAAGCAATGGGAGGTGGCGGTGGTGGTGGTAGGGGTTGCTTTAGAAAACACAAAGTTTCCCAGTCTTAAACCCCTTCCTCTGACAGGATGAGTTATGCTTTGAGCCTCCCTTCATTTATCTTTATAGTTCCCTAATGCAGCCAGATTATACAAGCCCCATCTGCAACACTGCACACAGCTTGTGCAGCCACAAAAAGCCTTTAAGGTGATTCGCAAAGTCCAGGGCTGAGTTTCGAGACAAAGTGCTTTCATTTGAGCTGATGAAAAAGGCATGATCAGACCTATTGATCTGTCTGCCTCACCAGCCGTGGGCGACACTGAGCCAATTGTGCCAGTGTTTGTGGCGGGCTAATTAAAGTCTGTATTAATAGTTGCAGCAACCTGCCAAGGCCCGAAGCACGGCTGGTTTTTAAGTCTGCCACGCCAGCTGATTCATGATCACAGCCAATCACGCAGTGTCTTCTTCACTCTCCACGTCCGAGCTGAAAGATAAGATTTATGAGATGCAGAGCGTTGTGTGGGAGAAGCGGGTAAATGTGAGGTCAGTTCTGCTGAGCAGGGACGGGGACACAGAAAATTTACCCTGATTGAAACCGTAAATAAAAGATTGAGTATGGACCTCTGTGTTTCCCACAGGCAATCACGGTCTCAGAGTCATCACTCACAATAGCTATTTTCAGCCTTTTGATCACACTACTCACAAAAAGGGGCAAAACAATAACAACCTGGCTTCAAAAGCCAGTCACTTCATCTTTTGTCTCGTCTATCATCCTTCCATGAAGTTCTCAAAAATGAACACTAACAAAACCAACAGGCACTTTAAACTGATCCCTAGCTGAGCCCAAATACGGCAGCCATCCCTTTTTTTTTTTTTCCCCCCCTCCGTGCACAAGCTGCTGGAGTGGTGGCTCTGCTGTAATTCCATCCACCAGCAAATGCATTTGTACTTGACACACATGCACACAATTCCAAAACAGTCACTCATGACTGAACAAACACACACACAGACAACACAAGACCACTTTTAGCTGAATCAGGGGCTTGTTGGCTGTGTGCACTTAGCGGTGCCGCTCCATCGACGAGCCACTATTAGGAACCAGCACATGCAAAAAAAAAAAAAAAAAAAAAAACCCAGACTCACACATCAATCATCGAAGGCAAGAAACATGCATAATGCTGACTTATTGATGTGAAATTGTGGAACGGGAATTGAGAGCACTCTAATCGTGACTGTGGTTACCTGTTATGGTGCCGCTCATGTGATTGCATTCCTTTCTGCCTCGCTTGCTTTTAAATCCTTGGTCATACTTGGTCAGACTTAGGAAAGCAGTTTCAAATTTAAAATGACGTGTATGTTTCTAAGGACAAACGATGAGAGGGAGAAGTCCATGTTTGAGATTACTGAAGAGCTGAGAATCAAAACCCAATTTTCTGCCGTGGAGGGGAAAAAAAAAAAAAAAAATCCTTGTATAGCAATCACTGCGAGTGATCTTCTCGATGAGACTCTGAGAACTTAAATGACTGCAGACCGTCAACACACCTACTAAAACAAGACAGGGCTGATTCCTCTGGCCTCTCTAAACTAATGAGTTTCCAACGAAAAAAGACTCATCTTGACCTGATTTTCAGTTGAGCATTTTTTTTTCCTCACTTCCTCACACCAAAAACCCTGAAGTCAAACTTCGTCAGTCAATTTTTGTCTGTAGTAAAAACCGAATGTGGCACCAGCAGCAGGATTATTTTCTTTTAGCGGGTGTCAGCCGTGGAAAGAATATATAAATGTAAAAATATGCATAGTGCACGCGCATGTCAGGGTCGGAATACCCACGTCTATTTTAGTTTTTGCAGATGTGGACTTCTTCATGCACTGGGCTCAGACAGCTCTGGCAATTTATTGACAGCGGCGCAACAGAAACTGCTATGTTGCTGTCACTAATGTGTTAAATTGATCTCCACTGTAGTATTATCATAACTGACATAATCTAAAACTTGTCTCAGTTGTTATTTCCTTCCGAGAGCACTATAACTTCTTCAAATAATAGTCTATATACCACTTGTATCTTCTGTCAAGCATGCAATTACACATTTTACAAATGAACGACAGTGTGTATTTATCTCATTACAGCTGGTTGGCTGCACTGCATCAAGGTAAAGCTGGCATTTTTATTCTTTAAAAAGAGTCGAGATAGATGAAAAGAGAGAATACAAACAAGGAAGAAATATTGCATCCTTCAATACAGAATGCACAGTCAGTGTTGGTTTGGCAGGTGCATGGTGGTGCCCACTGCAGGCTTCACATCCAGATGGAAAGCTAGAGGGCAGTCCCTCTTGACTAGAAACTCCTCCAGCACTATGATCGCAGATAAAAGCCAAATGGAGTCAGCAGATCGAGGGAAGACTGAAAACTGGCATGGGAGGACCAGGAGGGCTTTTTATGTGGCTGCTGTGCAGAGCAGCTGCCCTCAACAGCCAATCTGCAGCACCACAACCCATTCACCACAGATATAAAAACACCTTATTCTAACCTGACAGCTGAGGTTGAATGGTGGCACGACTCCAGTCGGGTCCCCTGCTGCATGTACAGAATTTTAATGGCTGTGAGACAAAGACCACAGGCACCAAGGCAGCTTTATATACCAAAGCCCATTGTGCTTTCCGCTGCACCATGCTGGCATGCAATCACACAGACGCTGTTCACATTCGGCTTTTGTCTTGTTTTTTTTTTCCCGTCTTTTGCTTTTTTTTGTGTCTCACCTCCTAACCTGTCTCCACTTCAGCAGCAGGGAGCTCTTCGCCCCCTCTGTTTAATCCTCGGATACCTGCGTTCTGAGTTTTTATAACCACATCCTTGCTGGCACTTGGCACTGTGTGACTGAGATCCAGCTACAGTGGACAGCGGAGCGACAGATTGTTGAAACATTTGGAGTTCTCTTGTGATCCACTCTTACTCTCTCCATACTTCATTCGCTCTGTCTTGTTATGTAGTTATCTTTTTTGAACACTCATTTTTTCTGATGCACTTCCCTGCTCCCTCTGCTTAGTCATCCAGAACATTTTAAGAGTTGTCCTTTAGCATCTCCAATTGGTCTTTAACATGTGAGACGGGTCATGGCAAAGCCTCTCTGATGGGGTTATGGAACAGTCATGGCAGTGACCTTGGCCTAGTAATGGTCGGATGCAAGTGTAAGAGTTTGGGGGGGGGGCAAAAGCATCTACAAAGTAGAGGAAATTCTTTTTGTATGAGCACACACAATATTCTTGCACAAAAGATTGTCCTCAATCATTCATTTTTTTTGCCTCACAAGCTTAAAATGGCATATTTGTGTCCTTGTAATAGAGACATTAACACACGCAAACATACAAAGTTGTCCTCATAAAAAACACAGTCAGATGTGGAGGTCAGGATGATCACAAGCTTCTGTCATCCTGACAGCAGGTACCGATTTACACCCCCTCTCTGTGGCGAGGCAGAAAGGAGGCTGACATAAAAAGAAGGGATTAGGAAAAAGAGCGAAGGAGAGAAGACGGAGGGGGGAGAGCGACGGTGAAACTGATTGTGAGAAACACACGCGGTTTAATGCTTGAAACAAAACGAGAAAAATGGCAAGGAGGGGGGAATGACATGAGGAAGAGAGTTGTGGAGAAAGAGAATTGAAAAGAGAGAAGAAGGGTGACCTCCAACTAAAGGTAGAGGAGAAGCCAAACAGGTAGACTTAGCCCAAAGACAGGGAAAGTAGATGGAGAGCCTCTGTGTAGACCTTCATTCATTTACAGAAACGACCCATAGATAAGCATCTGCATCCTGCATGAGAGTCCTCGTCTATCACAGCTTGATGTACCCAACCTTTATTTATAGCCTCTAAATCATGCTTGTCCACCACCAGCATGCAATGCAGGTACCCCTGCTGTGGTACTATACACTTCTATACAGTCATGCTCAATACTCAGAGGAATAGAAACATGGATTTTTCTGCTAAGTCATTAAAAATATTTTTCTTTTGATGCTGTATATGCTTTGAAAAAAAGTCCTCAGGTCCCTGCCAATGAAATTCAGACAGCATCTCAGCTACATTTAGCAAATTGCCATGGGTTAATTGATGTGTAATTGATGAGATTAATTGAGGTGTAATGTACCACGGTGACGTGTCTGGGATCGCGCTTGCCTGCGGGGGTTTGTGGTCGGCGCACGTTTAGGTGCGCCCACACGTCTACGTGAGGCTACAGCAACACAGTTAGAAGCGGTACTGTAGTATCCAGCCAACAAATGGAGATTTAATTAGGAGTGAAGACGGAGCAGGAGGCCAGTCAATGGGCAGCAGATTGAATTATCTGGACACACAGTCCTGCAAGCAGCACAGATGAATTTGCAGTCCCATACTCAAAAATGCACACACACACACACACACATATCCTCTGTGTGAGGAATTTTTTTCCCGTTTGCCTCGCTGCCCCTCTGAGTAGTGCTGCCTGTCTGAAATTATCTCCCACCCTTTGATACCATCTTCTCCTTCTTGTTTCAGTGGTCATTTTGTCTTTTTTTCCCCACTGAAAATAAGTTTTGTCTGCACGTGTTGTAGCATTTTCTCTTTCTTTGCAACCTTGATCTCCTAATTCCAGCAGTTTTAATACAGTCTCGCCATGTTTTTCTCACATTCTCTCCCTCTCCACGTCCCTTCCATCTGAGCGTTCTGCCAAAATGTCTCTAGGTCGGCTTCTGTCTTTTTTTTTTGCACTGATTCTTTTACTGTATTTTCTTTCCTTTGCTCTCTCGTTCCCCTCACCACTAGCAGTATATTGTGTGGCGCACCGAGGGACGTGTCTGTGATATCCAGGAGCCTAATTAGCAAGTCCAGCTTCTGGCAGAGAGCACAGCGCGCAGAGGAGCACAGGCACAAGGCCCGGTCTCAATTAATGAGACCTTGCACACCCACAGCCACCATTACACGCCCTCTGCAGTGTCGAGTCTCTAGTTGGCTCAGCCTTGTCCAACGAACAGTAGCAAAACCCCAACAGAACAAGTGTAGCTAGATGTAAGAAAGTTATGTCTTTAATCATCAAGGAGTAGTCATACAGTGGCTTTGTGGAAGATAAAGCAGAGGTTCTTGTCAGACTTTGTGGCACACAAATAAGATTTATTTCAAGGGGCAGTAGTGAACTGTAAACAAACTCTTAGACCCAACATATCGGAAGATGTTGCACATTTTAAGGGCAAAACACATGATATTGTTGGGATGTGTGCTTTGCTGAGCTCTTATAGGTAGAACACTTAAGGAAGTGACCCAAGCATTCAACCTGATTTAATGACTGACAGCGTGGTCTTATTTCCCAGGTGTAATAGACAGCGTCTTTACTACGGAGGAAGACTTCCCTTTTTTTTATTTCTTCTCTCTCTTTTCAGAAGGAAACCATTGGTACACAGAAAGTTTTTCCATCCAATCTGCGTGTGACAACTAATTGCAATCATTTGACAAAAATAGAGAAATCAACACAAAACAGATAAATGTCTGTCGGCAAAGAAAATGAAAACAAACAAAAACAAGGAGAGAATGGAAGAGAGAGAGAGAGAGAGAGAGAGAGAGAGAAGACTAGCGGCCAGTTTTTTCTCAATGCTTGAGAGGATTGGAAACAGGCCTAAGTGAATTTGGTAAGTAGGGCAAAGAGTAATGTAATAAATAAAACAAAGAAACGCATTGAAATGTGAATTCCACAAGGCCTTGGGTCATTAGAGTTAATACTGTGCGTAATGCCATCTGCTGTGATTGTTTACACTAGGCTGGATAATTAGAACCTAATTAGTAGATGGTATGGTGGGGAAAACCTTATTTCACACGCGCTGAGATGGAGATAATCAGATGCACCTGCAATGCTGGGTTGCCTGTCCATCCTGGGACCAGTGGGTAGCTCTGTGAAGATGTAGCAGCTCTTAATTTAATTGCTTGATGCACCAAACAGAATCTGTATCATCTTTCCTTCCCATCATTACCATATAAATAGACTTGTATTTATTTGGAGTCATCTTTTCTCTTGATATCACTGAAACCCGCGTTCAGCTTGTTCTCCTTTGTCCCTCTAACTGCCATATGGGGAACAAAGAGGAACACGCGTATGCCTGCACATAAAAAAATATGCACGTGTGTATTTTTTCGGCTTTAAAGTGTTTGTGACTGTGTGAGTTCAAGACAGTGAAAATATTATGGACTCAAACTGCCATGTTCCATTCGAGCTTCCCTCTCCAACTGCTTTCCTTTGAACCTCTGAATACGAGCGATGCCACTAGCATGCTAATAGCATTTTACTAAGTGCGAGGTATCTCGGTTCCTGCCATTATAATATATGCGTGTGGAAAAAGCCAGTGATTGTGATTCTTATCAGCATGGCAGAGAGCATGGCTGCCAAGCAGTGAGTGGCAGGGGCTGGCAGTAAATGCTAATGGCACAGAGCAGCTGACAGAAAAAAAGAATTATTACCTCCTTTCATTACATCTACACTGCCTGCCTGTCAACCTCCCTTCCGTCCGCTGGGCCCAGGCGTGAACAGCAATCAGTGTTGGCAATGTTTTATTTACCTGTTTTGAAGCAGACAAACACCCTCTTTGGGGTGAATTTATCATTCCACTTGGGTTACGGGAATCTCAAGAGTTACTATGACTGACAACAGGTCGCAGGGATTCAATTTCATGTGAAGAAATGTGGGACAAGAAAGAGTTAAAAGTGATATGTGACGGGAAGAGTGCATGGAGAGGGGAGTGGATTTTTTCTTCCCCATCTTCTCTAATTTCCACCGAGGTCTGGAGAGTAGCAGGATCATCACCTTTGTGAACAGGGCAGCCCATGGGAGCTCAGAGTCCCCGCTCCTAATTGAGACCTCTGGAGTGTGAGAGCTGACAGAATAAGGCTTGTCATACTGCTGACCCTCTCCACCACATTAAGAATGGGCCTCCATCCTCTATTTTCCTCCATCATCCCCGCCAGAGTAGAAAATACTGCTTTGTGGCAAAGTGACAGCATCATATGGAACCTCAAAGCTGCCAGCTTCCTTCCAGGCCACATGTCTCACCTCTTAAATATCCACACACTCTTCATTGCTGCTTCTCTGAAGTGCACATGCACCTCGAGCAGGAAAGGGGACAGAGGAGGAAACACAGCTCACACTATGCCAGCAGGCAGACAAAGATCTGAACGCCCTGACATTATGCTAATGGTGGCGTTTGGCTGGTTCTTACATGATTTCACACCACATTGCTCACCTCAATTATCAGATAGAGTAACAGGAGCTGAGTGAGAAGCATGTAACTCGAACAAAGTCGGGAAAAAAAATCTCTCATTCAGACACACTAATTGTTTTGCTCTCTTCACGTGATCCTTTAAGACGGTTTAGTGTGAGAAACATGACTTGTTAAAATTGGGTGAGAGTAATAACGTCCTATGTGAATACTATGAAATTATGCATGCTTGGGAGTGAAAATACTGAATAATGATTAGATGCTAATTTTGACAGGCCACACAAGAAGATGAAAGATGTGCATTTTCTCTTCTCTCCCCTCTGATTAGGTAAGTGCTCAACTTAAGATAACAAAATGGAAAAACTCTTTTTTTTCTCCCTTTAAATTGATTATTTATCTGTTACATACACATTTAAAATCACTGTGTACTTTCCTACACCTATCTTATGCAGGATGCCAGTCATCTGCTCATCTCATGATTATTAGAACAAACCCATGTTTCTACTTGTGAACGTTGTGTCATTTTGATCAGCAAATTGCAAGCTGTCTTGCACCGGAACCACGGCTCTTAATCAATAGTTCTCAAAACACTCACGGCGCAGAGATCGTTGCAAATGGTGCTATGTATGAGGCTGATGATATTTTTACTAATTACATTCTTAAACACGCACTGTAAAAAACTGTTCCTACAATTAGGGCTGAACGATTAATTGCATATGCAATAAAATTGCGATATGAAAAAATTAGATTTTCAAACCGCAAAGGCTGCGATTTTACCTACTTACCAGTAGGTGTCAGTAATGCACCCAAAAGTTGATTGTCAACCGCCATTAAACACCAACAGAAGAAGAGGAAAGCCACGTGACTTCTGAGTGGCTCAAACAAGGCAGAGAGAAGTAGACGCAAAAACTACAATAATGGCGTCAGACTCGACAGAATCTAGCGGTGCACAAAGTTTGATACCAAAGAGGAATAGTACGTCAGTTGTGTGGAATTATTTTGGATTTAAAAAAGAAGATGCTGCGCAATGTCACGTATTGTGCAGAACCTGCCTTACTACCGTTGCTACCTCACGAGGTAACACTACGAACCTTTTTCAACACCTGAAGAACCACCACACGACTATATATGAGAGCATTTAACATTAACATAAGTCTAGCCTACAAGAATGATTAATGTATAATGAACCAGATATTGTTTACAATATATACGTAGATTTTTGCTTGAATTAGTTGAAAAATACACAAGAAAAGCTCCTTGAGAAAATACTGCAATTTAAATCGCAATTGCAATATTTAGGGAAAAAAATCACAATTAGATTATTTATCAAAATCGTTCAGCCCTACCTACAATAGTTGGGTTGGTTTGTTTCCTATAGCGTTTTGGATAAAAGCAGAGATTAAACACCAAAATCCACCTTGTTTCATCCCAAGCCGAAGCATTTCCCTCTCTGCACATGGACTTCACAAGCAGAGGGATGTGAGGCAAGAGCTTTTAAAGTTTTCAGAGTAAAAAACCAAGGTTAACTCTATTTTTGACAGACCTATACATATGCAAAGGGTCTTTAGATACAAAAAGAAATTACAACTACAGCAATTTTAGTCTTCACACAATGTCACATATTCTATTTCCTGGAGGTTATTGTTAGAAATTACATAAATTTAAATTGCAACACCATCTTCCATCAGGTTAATATATTCAAAGAGCTCTTTTTCCCCTTTCTGTCACGGTTCAGTTACCAGGTAGGGGGGGGTTGTTCTGAACTCCAAAGCGACCCAACTCCAAGACACACACACGAGATCCAGTAATCAGTGATAGAGAGTTTATTGTAGAACATGCACAAGACAACAGTACAGTGAAACTGAAATGTGCACGATGAAAAACCACAGGACTGGAACGGTAGTGGGGTGGAGACTCGATCCTGGAGGAGAGGCTCGTTATTAACATATAAAAACAGCCCGCTGCAGTGTGCGGGGATAGTGCTTGGATACTCACTGTGACGCGGTGACTGAAGCTGCGTGTGGTGAGATCCGAGGGACACTGCAGCGGGGGTGGTGCTCCAGGAGTCGAGGCAGTACGGTGAGGTCCGGGACGCGGTGCTGTCGATGCCTGCGTGGGTCCAGCAGGGGAGGCAGCAGCGCGCTCACCGGAGAGGTGTGGATCCAGAGGCGACCAGGGACAGACAGGAGCCAGAGGGAAAGAGCCAGTCGCGTATCTCCGCAACTGAGCTCTAATTCTTCCGTGTCGAAAAAACCAGTGCTCACAATATGCGGGTACTCACCACGCAGAGGCACTGGTTCTGGAGGATGCTCCAGGACACGGGTCCGAGGACGGGGAAAGGAGAGCGGGTCGGAATGCTCACGACCGCTGAAACTCCGTCGGAGGTGAGTCCTCTATTCCGGCTCCAGGGGCTGTCTGCACAGTCGATACTGTGACAGGAGTGACAGCAGCGCGGTGACCGGTGAGGCACTCAGAGCTGGAGGAGCGCTCCAGCATATATAGCTGAGATGAGGAAGAGAAGGCAGGTTAGTAGCACTAACGAAAACAACTGTCATAAATAATCCCCGGCCACTCTGTACCACGTTAAGGGTGTGTAAGAAGCAACGAACTGGCGCCTGTCTGTGGTTCTTCCTCTGTTTAAATACCCAGCTCTCCTGAGCTGGGTAACGATCCACACCTGCAACCACTGATGACTGCCACGCCCTGGAACTGACAATTAGTGTCACAAACACCACACTCACCAGCTGCAGAGATCCCCATAGTCACCAGTGAAAAACACACAACTACAGTGAAACAAGCCATCACCAAAACATCAATCCCCAACACAAAAACCCCAGACCCTGACAGGACCCCCCCCCTTAAGGGGCGGCACCCGACGTCCCAAACACAAAAACCCCAATACGGGTGGGAGGTGGGAGGTAAGGCAGGGGGGACAAACCTAACGTCAGGGTCAACCAAACAAAAAACCAGGCTAAACATAAACAGTCAAAAACCTGGAAACCAAAAGCGCCCTAGGCGCAGAGAGTCAGGAGGCGGCCTAGGCCCTGAAGAGTGGCTCCTCGACTCCAGTCTAGCGGCCGGCCTGAAGACCGCTCTAAGAGGCGTCCAGAGTCTGGTGGACGGCCTGGAGGCCGCTCTGAGAGGAGCCCAGAGTCTGGAGGGCGGCCAGGATGCCGCTCTGAGAGGCGCCGAAGGTCCGGAGGGCGGCCAGGATGCCGCAATAAGAGGCGCCGACAGTCTGGGGGACGGCCTGGAGGCCGAGAGCAGGGATGTCCAGACTCTGGAGGACGACCTGGGTGCCGCGAAGCCGTGAGGCGCAGCGCGCCTATGGTGCGGCCTGGACGCCGCGAAGCCTGGAGGCGCAGCGCGCCTATGGTGCGGCCTGGACGCCGCGAAGCCTTGAGGCGCAGCGCGCCTATGGTGCGGCTTGGGCACCGCTGAGCGTTGAGGCGCAGCGCGCCTGAGGTGCGGCTTGGACGCCGCTGAGCGTTGAGGCGCAGCGCGCCTGAGGTGCGGCTTGAGCGCCGCTGAGCGTTGAGGCGCAGCGCGCCTGAGGTGCGGCTTGGGCGCCGCTGAGCTTTGAGGCGCAGCGCGCCTGGAGGACGGCCTTGGGGCCGCAAAGCGAAGAGGCGCAGCGCGCCTGGAGAGCGGCCTTGGTGCCGCGAAACGATGAGGCGCAGCGCGCCTGGGGGGCGGCCTTGGAGCCGCGAGGCGAAGAGGCGCAGCGCGCCTGGAGAGCGGCCTTGGTGCCGCGAAACGATGAGGCGCAGCGCGCCTGGGGGGCGGCCTTGGAGCCGCAAAGCGAAGAGGCGCAGCGCGCCTGGAGAGCGGCCTTGGTGCCGCGAGGCGAAGAGGCGCCGCGCGCCTTGAGAGCGGCCTTGGTGCCGCGAGGCGAAGAGGCGCAGCGCGCCTGGCGGGCGGCCTTGGTGCCGCGAGGCGAAGAGGCGCCGCGCGCCTTGAGTGCGGCCTGAGAGCCGCGGAGTGAAGAGGCGCCTGACGTCTGGAGCGCGACTTGAGAGCCGCGGAACGAGGAGGCGCCTGGCATCTGGAGTGCGGCCACTGCTGCCAGCAGAGAGACGGCCGCTGATGCCGAATGGAGGTCTGGGTGGTCTTGGAGGTCTGGAAACTGGATCTGATGCCATCGGGGAACCGTCGCGGACGGCGACGTTCCCGGACCCCGGCGTTGGAGGAATGTCGCGGACGGCGACTTCCTCGAACCCAGTCTGAAGTGTTGGAGGACCGTCGCGGACGGCGACGTCCTCGAACCCAGGCGGAGGCGTTGGAGGACCGTCGCGGACGGCGACGTCCTCGAACCCTGGAGGAGGCGTTGGAGGACCGTCGCGGACGGCGACGTCCTCGGACTCTGGATGAAGCGCTGGAGGGCCGTCGCGGACGGCGACGCCCTCGGCCCCTGGCGTTGGAGGCGCGTTGCGGACTGCAACGCCCTCGAACCCAGGAGAAGGCGGACAGCGATCGACGGGTCCCTCGGGCGGACAGCGGTCGGCGGGACCCTCGGGCGGACAGCGGTCGGCGGGACCCTCGGGCGGACAGCGGTCGGCGAGACCCTCGGGCGAACAGGAGGCGTCGAGACCCTCGGGCGAACAGGAGGCGTCGGGACCCTCGGGCGAACAGGAGGCGTCGGGACCCTCGGGCGAACAGGAGGCGTCGGGAC
Organism: Pachypanchax playfairii; assembly: GCA_006937955.1. Lineage (NCBI taxonomy): Eukaryota > Metazoa > Chordata > Actinopteri > Cyprinodontiformes > Aplocheilidae > Pachypanchax > Pachypanchax playfairii. The sequence goes on from SSNP01000054.1 coordinate 1,999,329, forward strand.
CCTCGTGAGACCTGGAGGCGTCGGGACCCTCGTGAGACCTGGAGGCGTCGGGACCCTCGTGAGACCTGGAGGCGTCGGGACCCTCGTGAGACCTGGAACCTGGACCCTCGCGAGAACTGGAACCTGGACCCTCGCGAGAACTGGAACCGGGACCCTCTGGAACTCTGGAACCGGGACCCTCTGGAACTCTGGAACCGGGACCCTCTGGAACTCTGGAACCGGGACCCTCTGGAACTCTGGAACCGGGACCCTCTGGAACTCTGGAACCGGGTGCGTCGCGGACTGCGACGTCCTCAAGGCTGGAACCCATGTTCAGCCAGGAGCGGGTCCGGGCAGCAGAGGAGTGGAGAGCGGACAAAGCATCTCTGACACCGGGTGGAACGGTGGGTGCTGGGGGGCTAGCAGCAGCGGATGAACAGGCATGAGCCTTGACCTGTTTGTAGCAAATGCAGCTTCCCCGGGCTATGGTAATGCGAATGGACAGGTCCGAGACCTGGGGAAGCTGCCGAAACTGTGGGTGCTGTAAAAAAATGTCCTGTGCCAGTCCAAGAGCGAAATGAATATACTTTAAGTCTGTGGACTTAAAAGCTGCTGCCAGCACCCGGTCCAGTCTCTCCATGGGGACCTGGATCTCGGGGTTAGGGGTGGTCTGGAGCTGGGTCAGGGAGTTCATTTGGCCAGTTCGTTCTGTCACGGTTCAGTTACCAGGTAGGGGGGGGTTGTTCTGAACTCCAAAGCGACCCAACTCCAAGACACACACACGAGATCCAGTAATCAGTGATAGAGAGTTTATTGTAGAACATGCACAAGACAACAGTACAGTGAAACTGAAATGTGCACGATGAAAAACCACAGGACTGGAACGGTAGTGGGGTGGAGACTCGATCCTGGAGGAGAGGCTCGTTATTAACATATNGCGCGCCTTGAGAGCGGCCTTGGTGCCGCGAGGCGAAGAGGCGCAGCGCGCCTGGCGGGCGGCCTTGGTGCCGCGAGGCGAAGAGGCGCCGCGCGCCTTGAGTGCGGCCTGAGAGCCGCGGAGTGAAGAGGCGCCTGACGTCTGGAGCGCGACTTGAGAGCCGCGGAACGAGGAGGCGCCTGGCATCTGGAGTGCGGCCACTGCTGCCAGCAGAGAGACGGCCGCTGATGCCGAATGGAGGTCTGGGTGGTCTTGGAGGTCTGGAAACTGGATCTGATGCCATCGGGGAACCGTCGCGGATGGCGACGTCCCCGGACCCCGGCGTTGGAGGAACGTCGCGGACGGCGACTTCCTCGAACCCAGTCTGAAGCGTTGGAGGACCGTCGCGGACGGCGACGCCCTCGGACCCGGGCGTTGGAGGCGCGTCGCGGACGGCGACGCCCTCGGACCCAGGCGTTGGAGGCGCGTCGCGGACGGCGACGTCCTCGAACCCTGGCGGAGGCGTTGGAGGACCGTCGCGGACGGCGACGTCCTCGAATCCAGGAGGATGTGCTGGAGGACCGTCGCGGACGGCGACGTCCTCGAACCAAGGCGTTGGAGGACCGTCGCGGACGGCGACGTCCTCGAACCCTGGCGTTGGAGGCGCGTCGCGGACGGCGACGCCCTCGGACCCAGGCGTTGGAGGCGCGTCGCGGACGGCGACGCCCTCGGACCCAGGCGTTGGAGGACCGTCGCGGACGGCGACGTCCTCGGACCCGGGAGGAAGCGCTGGAGGGCCGTCGCGGACGGCGACGCCCTCGGACCGGGCGTTGGAGGACCGTCGCGGACGGCGACGTCCTCGAACCCTGGAGGAGGCGTTGGAGGACCGTCGCGGACGGCGACGTCCTCGAACCCTGGCGGAGGCGTTGGAGGACCGTCGCGGACGGCGACGCCCTCGGACCCAGGCGTTGGAGGACCGTCGCGGACGGCGACGCCCTCGGACCCAGGCGTTGGAGGACCGTCGCGGACGGCGACGCCCTCGGACCCGGGAGGAAGCGCTGGAGGGCCGTCGCGGACGGCGACGCCCTCGGCCCCTGGAGTTGGAGGACCGTCGCGGACGGCGACGTCCTCAGACCCTGGCGTTGGAGGCGCCTCGCGGACGGCGACGTCCTCGAATCCAGGAGGATGTGCTGGAGGACCGTCGCGGACGGCGACGTCCTCGAACCAAGGCGTTGGAGGACCGTCGCGGACGGCGACGCCCTCGAACCCAGGCGTTGGAGGCGCGTCGCGGACGGCGACGTCCTCGAACCCTGGCGGAGGCGTTGGAGGACCGTCGCGGACGGCGACGTCCTCGAACCCTGGCGGAGGCGTTGGAGGACCGTCGCGGACGGCGACGTCCTCGGACCCTGGCGTTGGAGGAGCGTCGCGGACGGCGACGTCCTCGAATCCAGGAGGATGTGCTGGAGGACCGTCGCGGACGGCGACGTCCTCGAACCAAGGCGTTGGAGGACCGTCGCGGACGGCGACGTCCTCGAACCCTGGAGGAGGCGTTGGAGGACCGTCGCGGACGGCGACGCCCTCGGACCCAGGCGTTGGAGGACCGTCGCGGACGGCGACGCCCTCGGACCCAGGCGTTGGAGGACCGTCGCGGACGGCGACGTCCTCGGACCCGGGAGGAAGCGCTGGAGGGCCGTCGCGGACGGCGACGCCCTCGGCCCCTGGAGTTGGAGGACCGTCGCGGACGGCGACGTCCTCAGACCCGGGAGGAAGCGCTGGAGGCGCGTTGCGGACTGCAACGCCCTCGAACCCAGGAGAAGGCGGACAGCGATCAACGGGTCCCTCAGGCGGACAGCGGTCGGCGGGACCCTCAGGCGGACAGCGGTCGGCGGGGCCCTCAGGCGGACAGCGGTCGGCGGGACCCTCAGGCGGACAGCGGTCGGCGTCGAGACCCTCTGGCGAACAGGAGGCGTCGAGACCCTCGGGCGAACAGGAGGCGTCGAGACCCTCGGGCGAACAGGAGGCGTCGAGACCCTCGGGCGAACAGGAGGCGTCGAGACCCTCGGGCGAACAGGAGGCGTCGGGACCCTCGGGCGAACAGGAGGCGTCGGGACCCTCGAGCGAACTGGAACCTGGACCCTCGCGAGAACTGGAACCTGGACCCTCGCGAGAACTGGAACCTGGACCCTCGCGAGAACTGGAACCTGGACCCTCGCGAGAACTGGAACC
>SSNP01000054.1:2014435-2057778 GCA_006937955.1 Pachypanchax playfairii
GGGGGGGGGGGGGGGGGGGGGGGGGGTGTATTTCTGACCCGTTTCCTGACTTTTACTATCTTTCTGGGGTCCGAGGGTTCTTGTGGGGACCGAAGCCTGGTCCCCTTTTTAGGGTTAGGGGTTAGGTTTATAGGTAGGGTGTGAATAGAGTTTTAGTTAGTCTTAGGGTTAGTTATAGATCAGTGATGGTTAAGGTTAGTAAAAGGGTTTGGGTTAGGTATAAATCTAGTTACTAAAATCAATGGAAGTCAATGGACGGTCCCCATAAGGATACCAAAACACACTTGTGTATGTGTGTGTCTGTTTCCTCTCTAGGGTTTGACCTTCACCGCTGCCACTCATGTTGTGTTCGCTGAGCTCTACTGGAACCCCGGACACATCAAGCAGGCCGAGGATCGTGCCCACCGCATCGGACAGACGTCCTCTGTCAACGTGCACTACCTCATCGCCAAGGGCACCTTCGACACAGTCATGTGGTCGATGCTCAATAGGAAGGTACTGTAGGTGACATTTGTTGGCAGCAGTATGGACAGGCTTCATCCAGAGCTTCTTAAGCATCTTCTGTTGTCGCATTTTATTCGAATGATTCATAAATCCGACACAGATTTTGTTTAAAAAGTCAGATTTTACATTTATCACCTTCCTACTGACCATTTTCTTCAATCTGAGGCAGCGAGGTTGAGTTGAATGTCACATGTCCTTAAGGAAGGTGTCACTGGCAGCACCCTGAATGGCAGGAAGGAGTACCTCAAGGCTGACGAGGGCGACAAGGACAAGTGGGAGTTCCTTAACTTTGCCAGCGCGTGGACGCCAAGTGAGATGGTGCAAACGCCTGAGGGAATGAAAGGAAATGTGAAAGACGACATATTCTTTACTCATGTGAGAAAAATTTTTGTTTCATCCCTTTTTCACTCAAGCTGTTTATTGAATAATAATGTATAATATGTCATGGATAATAATAAGATTTATAGGATAGAATACAGCCGGTTCACAAGGAATGTACTGATCCTGGTCAAAAAGTAGAGCTCTTGGGATGAGGCATATTAAATATAACACACAGATTCTGAATCTTATGTTTTTTTACTGCAACCATTTTGCTTTTAAACTCATATATAATTCAGACGTTTCCCCGAGTGTTCCGGATTTTTTATTAGAGGAACTGAATGAAATTGAACCATCATGACGAGCCTTTTAGAAGAAAAAGTCTTCAATGACTTTGTAAGATATCGCATTCACTAAATTCCTGTGAATGGAGTCAATTGTTAAAACAAAACTTCACAGAAACGTTTGAAGTCTACAGAAGCTTTTAATTTGTAGGGGTGGATCTTTGAACACGTTCCACAAACATTTTCATGCAGTTGAAAACAGCTTTTCCAAATAACTGAAACTTCTTGGTGGTTTTGACGCATGAAGCAGATCGAGTTACGATTCACTGTGACGCCTGAAATATGTGCGTATTTTCTCATAGCCTGGCGTTGCTAACAGCTGCGTTAGGTACAACCTTACAACTTATTTAAAATTGGAGTTATTGAGATAATTTAGTCTAAGTTGATATTTAAATTTCAGGTTTAGTTTGATCTACTGAACAAATACTCATTGGAGGATGTTATAAAATAAAAAAAACTCTCATGGATCAGAAAGTTATTTTCTACATCCTCCTCAGAAAACCTTTTTCTCTCTCTCTCTGTTGCCTGACGGAATGTAGAGTTACGGCCCTGCCACTTTACAACAACTAATTGAAGGGATTTCTTTGTTTTTATTTTGTAATAGTTTGAGAGAGAGAAGCTGCACGACATCCGCTCTTTCTTCTCCCCGAGCGCCAGCAAGGAGAAGAAGAGGAAGAGGACAGAAGATGAGGAAACATCTTCCTCTGTCTGCTCAGACGCAACTATCAAACAATCCGGAGACAGTGAGGAGTCTGAAAATAACAAGGAGACGCCTCGCAGACCTGTGACTCCCGACCGGGACTTTTCGCCACAAACTAAGAAGCTACGCACACCCAAATCCGGCCCGAGCCCCAGGTGTCTATTCAGTGGGAAGACGAGGCCGACTGGGATGGGGATCGGCTCCGCGATCGCCCTCGCGGCCCCACAAAGATCACCAGAACCTGATCTTGAGTGGAACTGCATGGTCTGCACCTACTCCAACAGCAGCCTGCTGCCTTACTGCGAGATGTGTGAGAGCCCACGTTCTTCTTCTGCCGCCAAACCAGGTACAGATCAATCCCATCGACTCCTCCAGTTCGATTTCTTTTTTTAATTCACAAATTTCACATCACTGATTAAAATCAGGCTGAACTTTATACAACAACAACACTGCAATCATCTCTTTTATGAAAGGAAGGACCTGAAGCTAAAACCCTCTCAGTTCTCTGTTTTCCTTCCTGCCAGTATCAATCGTGGCGGTCTGTCGACATAATACTTTTGAACAGCATTACAGATTTCACCAGATGGAGATGCCAGATAGCGAAAGATGGAGGCAGGCTTTCCAAAGTCTGAAATAGCTCTGCTCGGAGAATATTGTCTCTCTCTCTCTCTCTCTGCAGATGACAAGGACACAGTATAATTCTCACCTGTCAAGCACAGAGAGAGAGAGAGAGAGAGAAAGGTGCCTACCGTTGCAGCAAATGTCTCGCACAAAGTTTGGAAAAAGTTGAGCGGAGCTCTAGGTGATATCTCTGACAGCCTATGATTGTATCTCACCAAAGAGTAGAGGAGGGAAGTCGTTATGACCCGGCAGACTGCAGGTCTACGCTCTTTAAATGTCTGAGATGCATCAGATGGGTCGAGAAATGACTGCAGGAAGAAAGAAAAGAAAACATTTCTCAACTCGGATAAGGTTCAAATCTAGTTTGTGAGAGCGTTATTACAGCAGGACAGGACACACATCCACGATTGGATCACAAATAAAGGTTTGACAGTTTGTTTACATGCTGAGGGGGATGTGCTCGACAAAATTGGGTGGAAAACTGTGAAACTAGTTATTAAAGTTGTCCAATCAGATATAAGATTTAATGACACGGATGCGTAGAGCTCTACAGCTAACATACAGAAAATGTGTTCCTACTCATGAGGCTTGTTATTAGATGTATTTCCCAGGTTAGACATTAGCAGTGATAATCAGAACCAACATCTGGTCACAGATGAGACGGTTTTATGTTTTCTTAAAGTCACAAAAATGAAAAACAGAAGAAACCAGGGATAAAAATGTTTCAGTTCCATATAAAGAACAGATTTTTTCATGTATTATTAATACAGATATATAATCATAAAACCACTAGAGTTGAAAAGGTAAGTGAAAATTTGTCTGCCGTGTTGTGATGTCATCTGTTGAGCACGTCTTGACCTGGTCAGTGTTCGTGTGGATGTAAAAAAAACATGGAGATTTCAGTGAAGAACTGAACAATATTTCCAAAGAAAATGAGTTTGTGTTTGAAGATTTTAATTGTATTGTTAAATTCTGTTTGTATTTTAGAATGAGCTCAAAACACACAGAGCGAGACAGAGAGAGGGAGACAAGGTGACAGTCATGAAGTCTTAAAGTTAATTGCGGTAGATGATGAGTCTGATCTGGAGAAAAGACTAAAACCACACAGGGTTAACTGTCAGTTTAGGTTTTGGCACTTACAGGTAGAACACCAGATCAGGCAGAGTCACAGTCCAGATGGAGGTCTAAGCTGGGTAACCCAAAACCTGTGTACGCATTCTGAAAGGGCAGGAACAATCCAGGGCTGAAACACAAATAATCCAAACTGTGACTGGAAAATTTGTAGCATGAAGCGCTAACACCATTTAACATGACTTCATTATCCTGTTGTATTATCATAAAGTAATACTGCATTTTATCATATTAACATATATCATATCGTGATATTGTATCACATCCTAACATATGCTACTGAATAGGATCGTAGTTCACACCTGGTTTGGATGAGCAGGTCGTTAACAGGCCTCTGCAGAACGTGTTGACATGATGAGGAGGTAATTTAATAACTTCAAGCAGGAGTTTTGGATCTGAGAAGCATCTAAAACATGCAGGATTGCAGCTCTGGAGTTTAGATGATAGCGCCCGAGATGCTGATGAAATGTGGGAGGGTTTATTGCATCTGTAATAATCAGCATTATCACACATCACATATTTCCCTACAATCATTCGTCCCTGATTTTTAACACAATGATATTGGCACGTTGTCCGTAACACGCCCTGTTTTTCCCTCGACACTTCATTAACGACTCTGAGGACTCTTTATTGGGCAACAGGCTCTATATAAAGTGTAAGCATACAGCAAATATTGGATGTGCTGAAGGTCTGTTTACAGTCCTGTCCATCGGAATTGGAGCTGACGCACTTAAAACGAGCACCATTACAAACAAGCTCAGCATTTGAGCGCACACCCACACACACCTATGCACACACACAAACCCCCTCCCGTGGTTTTTCATGCTCAGATGCAGCAGATGCTTGATAACTATTCAGCATTCACACCCGTCTTTGTCACAAGCGCCACTCTGCATTCACAGCAGCGGGCTGTGTCAGCTTGCTAGGCAGGGAATTTAACAACCTGCTAAATTTGTAAATGACAGACTGTGTTGAAAAATAACAACTGTATTTATGGAGATATCTCACAGCTTGCCACTGAAATCCTCTGCTCACGGAAATGTAAGAAAATAATCAGGTGGTGTGACATGAGAAATGTTATTCCTTCAAGAGCAATGGTATTTTTAGAAGAACCACACAGAAGGCAAGGACGCTGAATCACAGACTGCTGTCAAATGAAAACAGGATATCAGAGCTTCTTGTTTTAAGGAAAGGTTTTAGACTCCAGCTGTCCTGAGATTGTCCTCGCAGGGCGAAAAGTTCCGTAGAGATACTATCTGATAAGATATCAATCTGTTTTTAACAAAGAGTTTACGAGACAATAAGCTGGTTGGAAGCACTGATGTCAAGTTGGGGTTGAAAAACGAGCCATTAATACGTTTAATATCCACATTCCAGCAGAGTAAAGTGGCATTTTCACAACTAAAGGTGGTGATTTTAACCCCAACTAACCCCCCGCCCCCCAGAAAAGACGCTGCTAAAATATGAATAAATATCATTAAGATCTCCTAAAAATCGCGTTTCTATACACTCTTGTTTAAAAATACTTTATATTCATGAAGAATCACAATCTTTCTTGTATCGTTATAATCATCAGTTATATTTGGTCAAATTTGGTTCCAGTTTAACCTTTAAACATCGCCCTCCAGTTTCTGGTTTAGGGTCACTTTCTAATTCTACTACCTTATCCTTCGCTCATGGAGTATATTTGATATATTTTTCGGCAAACACGATCCTAAATTTATCTGATTTGTTGGACCATTTAGTGTTGCTAATGTTGACTGTGATACTAGCCAGGCTGACCTTAAATAGATGGAATGTACATATATCGGTACAAATTACCACTTTTTGGGGAAATGAGTGTTTTATGAAACTGTTTAATTGTCACATCCAGTCTAACAACAGAACAGGTAAATTTAAAGTTTGAATATGATTCTGTTTCATATTTACTCCTACGTTGATCACTTAATTACCGTTAAAGACTGAATGTACAACACACAGAGACACAGATTGAAATCTCAGAGAAAACACGAATGTGATCTAATTATATGACCTTGTCAAATTAAAGAAAATAACAAAAGAAACATCTGCTGAACAACATCTGCATCGTTCATGGGAACCTGCAGGATGTGAAAGCAGTAAAAACAAATGACACAATAACGATAAAGAACAAATTCCTAAACCAAATAAGATAAATTACACAGGAAATTATTTGACAAACTGTCATTCTTAAGAACATTTGATTGATTAATTATTGAGTCTTTATGAATATTTGATTGTCAGTATTTTTGTCCCTTTTTTTTCATTTGACGAAAGATGTTAACAGTTTTATTAAACAGTTTCAGTCCTTGTTAATCGATTTTAACTCAGTTATTGTGTCATTTCCATCTGGAAAAACAGTCAATGATGCAAACTGTAACGTAAATATTTTGCCAGTGAAATGATCTTTGGTACGACGTAATATTAAAGTATGTTTTACATTCAGATATCAATAAAATTAAATAGTTGGATCAAACACTAGAGCATTAAAAAAAGGAGTAAAATGACAGTAAAAACACAAACCAGGTGTGGAAAACGTTCATAAGTTTATTCTGATGTTTAAATACAAGCAGTTGATCATATAGATACAACAGCTCTTTGCTCTGGGTAGCGCAAAACCTGAAACGGTTGCTCTTTCTTCAGATACTGAAGCAAGTACGTGCAGCAGAGTGTTGTCATAGTAATTAGTATTTAAATAAATAAGAAATACTTAAGTGTGGAAGTTCTATTTCGACTTCTAGTTTGTTCTTATATTAACAATAAATTATTCTTTTTCTAGATTCCTGTTGCACTAATCCAATCACAGTAGGGTCGTGTCACCAGAAATTTAAGTTTTTTTTAACCCAACTCTCCTGCATTATTACCTCATCATTAGCTCACCTCCTTTATGTGACAGGGTCCATCTGAACCATTTGCTGTAGTTAATTTAGCCAGGCAGCTTCAGCAGAGACACTTTTCTCCCCGTTCGGTCGGTTGAGCTTCGTGTTTGTGCAGCTCTCGAGGCCGGGAGCGTGGGCACGGTTCAGCCCTTCAGCTCTTTTCACCGGCAATTTGTCCCTCAGCACCTGCTGCGAGAGATGGATAGAGGAAGAGGGTAATTTGGTTATCTCCCGGCTCTTACATCGCTCAGCTAGCACTCCCTTATTTTAACTTACTTTCAGGGTTAGCAGCAAAGTCTGGTAAGTCTTCAAAAGTTTGAAAGTACACAGCATTTTTTTTTTTGGGGTCTGCTCTTCAGCAAAGACTGCAAACAAGCACTTCCTGTTTGTGTGGAGTGTACTTGTGTGTCTGGATTTGAGAGTCAATTCGACAACCTTATCAAGCCCCTACAGGCGTAATAAGAGTCCTGATGGGTGGGAAAACAAGGGGACGGCGTAGTAAAGGCGAGCCGAGGCCCTTTGCAAGAATTTGCGGTTAAAGTCTTCGTTGGTGGGGGGACAACTTAACACAAATTGAGCTGTCTCTCTGTGGCCTCGGTTGGCTTGTTAGTGAAGATCGTGTGTGTTTGTGTGTGTGTGGTGACGGGGGGGACCGGGAACACCGGAGAGTGACATTTGAGGAAGCCGACGAGAGCTGGCCTTTTGAAGGAACAAGCTACACAGAGGCAAGATCACTAATTAGCCTTCTGCGTCCTCGAGTCTCACAACTTACTGTCTTGTTAGATTTCACACCTCGAGTTTTGACAAATATTGTGAAAGGATGTGATTTAAATATAACTTGGAGAGATGGGTGGTGCAGAAGGGAGAAGGGAATGTATACCCTTAATTTTAATGGTTTTTTATTTTGTTTAAGAAGTTCGGCTTCGACTGTGACATTTGCAGCTGGCCATAAATAGTTGTGCTCTTTTCCTAAAGCAGCTCTTGCTCTGTAAATTCTACCTTGATTATAACCTTCTTGTATCAAAAGATAAAGTCGAGTCATAAGAAATGGTGACGGTGTGAAACAATGGAGCTGCAGAGTGAGTTTGGTTGTCTTCAAGCTGATCCTTCTGCCCCTGGCGTTCAGCCATTATCAGCTGCAAGGACTCCGCTGACTGCAGACCTTCACGGACGCAGCAATTGCTCACAATTACTTCACTTTGATTGCGCATGATGCAGGCGAGCAATTAAGCAAAACAATGGGACGTGAGCGTAATCCTGCAGACGGTATTGGCTGATTGATCAGGGAGTCGGTGGGGAAAAGTGGGTGGCAGGTGTTTTTTGTTTTCTGCATCGCAGCTTATGCGAGAAGTGCAACGGTCATATGCACATATCATACATGAATTCTAATGAAACAAAAGGAATGTAAGCATTCCTCTACACCCTCCTGCTGATGTTCATCCATTTCCCACAGTCCCGTCCGATGGACTTGTCAGTGCAGGACTTATGATCGTGCCTGTAATAACTTCCCTAAAGAGCCATATTGAGTTTAATTTTCATGACAGTAGTCGTTTTGTCGCACTTTTCCAATGATGGATATCTGGCTCGGAAATGAAGCTCTTCAAAGTCTGATTACATTTTGCAACTCAGTTAGCAGAATAATTTTCATCCCCCCCCCCCCGCTCCTCTTTTCCTTTTCCTTCTGGCCTTTTTAACTATCAGCGGCCGAGAGGGATCGGTATTGCGTCGTCCTCAGCCAGGGACAAGCTCGGCACCTGAGATCACACGATGGCAAACACGAGGAGGAGGAGAGGGAGTATGAGCCTCCAAAAGACAAACAGAAACTAGGAGAAGCGGAGGAAGAAGACACGCTGTGGCTCAAAGGCAAACAATCAGCAAAGGAGAGAGGCGACAACGTGGCTGGCAGTGGCAGCTGCCCCCCCGACCACACACAGGGTAATCCTTCCCTTTTCATTTCTAGGGAAATTGGCTGGTGCCACACTGTCACCTGCCCGCATAATGCTGTTTAATATCATCACGTCATCCAATAAGAGGTACAGATCTCATTCCATATGAGCTTGGTATTATTATTCTTATTTCCTCCTCACATCTGCTCAGATATTTCTTCCCTCTGTGTTAGTTGACTGCAGGAGATATTAAGTAAAAACCTGGATAATCTCAGCTGACCTGCTCGGAGCACCAAATTACAGCAGGGTTTCAGGATCTGTCCTTGTCCGGCAGGCCGACCAGCGTCTGATAAGCGGCTTTTTTAATAAAGTTGACTGAGGGCTAATTACATAAAGAGGCTCGCCGTCTCCCCCGTTGCACCTGCTCCTCCCTGAAACACAACCTGCTTTCCAAGTCCACTTTGGTTATACGTGAAGACGTCCGTGAACCTCTGAGGGATGTAAAGAAACAAACTCCCAATTACACACTGTGTAATATTGCAAATTAAGACCTCAGTGTTTGAGCACGTGTCTCAGAGGGATACACAAAGCAATAAATTGCTCTAATTACATAGAACTAATTACATTTGCAATATGAGGACCTTTAAAAAATAATAATAAAAAAATGCCAGACCAGCAGAGTCTAAGAAAAGCCTGTGACCTGAGTGTTGCCTTTAACAAAACAAGCTGCTGTTTTGGATTGGGGGCTCAGGGACGCAATGGAGGTCAGGGCTGCTTTCAAAATGTTGTGGCACAAATAGAACATGAGACAGGAACCTGTTTTATTTGAATGAATTTAATATCAAAACGTGGCGCTTCAAATTTGAGACAACTCTTTCCCATCGTCAACATGGCAGAATGTCGACCTCGACATAATGACAGAAAGCTTTCATAGCTGTCACTCAAACACTTGTCACAAGTGTGAGTGAACAGTGTGTTTGCTCATCAGTCAGTCAGTCTCCAGCGGTCAGTGTTGTAGCTGTTGTAAACAACTCTTTGAATGATCTCATTTGGTAGAAACTGATCATTTCTGATCAGTTCGATCAGCTAACGGCTAGTTTGAGCCTGACCAAAATCAAAATCAATAAAAACAGCTTTAATATTAAATATTTTAAAGAAATTTCTGCCATCTTTATTTTAGGAATGTTTAGATTTCTATCCATTTTGCATGACTTGGTTGTTCCAGTCGTAATATAATATTCCTGTGCTAAGTTTCCCAGGCTGCACAGCGAGTGCTACAGCTAACTGCTGCTATTTGAGCTTTAAATTATCATTAGCATTCTACGTGAATAACAACGCGGTCCTAAGCTGATGGTGAAATGTTTATGAAATGGCATGAACCACTGGGACATTTTTGGGATTTAATTTTTTTAAGGCAGCAATGGTTGACTTTGTTCTTGACCCCACTCAGATGAGTCATTAGCTTTTTAATGACGTGAAGAAAAGAACATTAGTTTCTCCAAAACGAGATCATTCAAAGAGCAATCTGCGCCGAGTGAGATATTAATTGTTCATAACCTTTCCACAGAAACCCACTTCAGAAGATCTGATCCATCTCTTTAAGGTTTTATCATGCAAGCTGTCAACCTGAGTTCCCTTTAACATCATGAGATCAGCGTGCAGCACCTCCACAGAGCCGCACAGACTTCAACATCTATCAGTGCCCAGATTGTCGAGTAGCTAATTTTTCCGTCTCTGTATCCACCTTTGCCCCCCAATGATCCACGATTGAATCCCACCGCTGCTTCCCCTGCAGTGCCGTCTGCACTCTGCGATCAACCCCTCCCAGCTCGCAAGCGGGTAAAAAAAAAAGATACCAAAGGTGAGTGAAAGCTGCGAGAAAAACGCTTCTATTCAGACTGACTCTAGGGGAGAGATAAAAGCTTCACTGTCGATCAGAAATGGCAGCACTAAAGAGACGCTGCAGGATATCCAACCTCGTCCCCCCCCACCCTTAAAGCACCCTTTAGATGCACTCTTTTTCATGGCGGTAACTAATATCTGTGCGAAAGTTTTCACCAGAGTCGTTAAGAAGCATCTTGAGATGAAAAGCAAAGGAGGATACTTGCAACAGATGGCATCCACAGAGCGCTGCGTCTTCGAGTGAGTCAAACGAGGACAGGCTTTAAAAACTGCACAAGCGCATCCAAAATACATGAAACTATTTCATCAAAAATTCCAAACCCCCATCCTGTTGTGAGTTTATTAGTTACATGCTTTTGTCTGTCTGTGTCCACCAGCGGGAGTCTAATACAAAACCCAGTGGTTGTCCAATAAAAGTGACCTATGGGGTCAGCAGCGGTACCTAATGATTTTTCTCTACCTGGCCATGTTTTTTTTTTTCTCTAGAAACGCAGCGCTGCCGGCCGCCCCCGCCTCTTGATTGCTCTGAGATTACTTTCCTCACAGCGCAGACAGGCAATCACTCCTCCTCCTCTTCTTCCTTCTCCTCTTCCTTCAGCTCTCCGTCTCCCTCCTTCCCCATCCTGTCTGTCGCTCGGTCTGCGTCATGTGACCATCTCCAATGCCAATACCTGTTTGTTTGTTAGTTTTTAGCTCAAACCTCAGAGCCGTCCTCATACTCCAGGAGCGCGGTGATGATTTCATTTATTTATTTATTTATTTATTTTTACTCTTTGTGCTGCAGAAGACGAGATGACTCAGTCCAATTAGGCGTTGTTTTCGTTCTCTCGCAGTAAAATAACAGATAAATCCCTCGGGGGGTTCTGAAGGCACCGTTCATACTCTGTAAGTGACAGTCTAATAAGACGGCTTTGTAAGATGAATTGCCCCCATCATATAAATGGCCCACTTAATGCAGCTGGCGCATTCCGCCACTGCAAACGCAGAGGGGGTGGTAGAATTTAAAAAAACTGCTTACATGAAATATAACAGGCCACATTGCAGAGCTGCTTGGTTTAGTTACAGATGTAGCAGGACAGAAGGATACATGGGGATTTTTGCCAGGCACCGGTGTCCTTAAAACAGTGTAGCTCTGCAAAAGACAAAAAAAACAATCTTATCTCTGTTTTCAGATACAGAGCGGCCTGTTGCAGCTGAGATGGGAACGGTGTGTTCCACCTTAAGAAAAAATGCAACTTTAAGAGTTTCAGAAGTAAAGAACATCTAAACTGAAAGAGAAAACAGATTTATGAGAGTGATTTCACTTCAGAAGAACACATTTTAAACATCAAACCCGACCGCAGATATCAGCAGTTACTCACTGTAGCTGCTGTAGCTGCACAAATAAAAGTCCATAAATATTTCTGAACAGTGCAGGAAGTGATAACTCAGAGGAGTGGGGTACCTTTTGAAATTATTTGGAATTTAACGACAGAAAAAGATCAAGACTCTGTTTTAAGCTTCTGCCAAATCAAAGTCTGGTGACCTTAATAAAATGTCACTCTTTCTATGGGACGTACATAGACTTGGTTTCACCTGAATAACGTTTTGATTTATTAGGGTTTTCAGTCGTTATTTTGTCATTTTACCAAGGTTATAGACAACAAAACATAAAAACAAATCCTAAAGGGGTGCAAATACAATTCTAGCTTAGAAAATAAATATTTTTAAAGTTTCAATTGTTATTTCACAGTCTAAACTTGGAAAACCTGAGCTGTGCCACCATTTTCTCTTTTGGGTGAAGAGACTTTTTCCTCTAAATCTTCCAAAAAATTCACACATGTTAATTCCTTTTCTTGTGTGGGCTCTACGTCATATGATGCCTTCACAATCCACCTAGAACCCAGATAAGCTGTAGCAAAAATAACAAATCACCACCACTTGGATGTATCATGTTCTTTCACATGTAATGGGAAGAGTTCTTTACATATACAGTGGGGCAAAAAAGTATTTAGTCAGCCACCAATTGTGTAAGTTCTCCCACTTAAAAAGATCAGAGAGGCCTGTAATTTTCATCATAGGTATACCTCAACTATGAGAGACAAAATGAGGAAAAAAAAATCCAGAAAATCACATTGTCTGATTTTTAAAGAATTTATTTGCAAATTATGGTGGAAAATAAGTATTTGGTCACCTACAAACAAGTAAGATTTCTGGCTTTCACAGACCTGTAACTTCTTTAAGAGGCTCCTCGGTCCTCCACTCGTTACCTGTATTAATGGCACCTGTGTGAACTCGTTATCAGTATAAAAGACACCTGTCCACAACCTCAAACAGTCACGCTCCAAACTCCACTATGGCCAAGACCAAAGAGCTGTCAAAGGACACCAGAAACAAAATTGTAGACCTTCACCAGGCTGGGAAGACTGAATCTGCAATAGGTAAGCAGCTTGGTGTGAAGAAATCAACTGTGGGAGCAATTATTAGAAAATGGAAGACATACAAGACCACTGATAATCTCCCTCGATCTGGGGCTCCACGCAAGATCTCACCCCGTGGGGTCAAAATGATCACAAGAACGGTGAGCAAAAATCCCAGAACCACACGGAGGGACCTAGTGAATGACCTGCAGAGAGCTGGGACCAAAGTAACAAAGGCTACCATCAGTAACACACTACGCCGCCAGGGACTCAAATCCTGCAGTGCCAGACGTGTCCCCCTGCTGAAGCCAGGACACGTCCAGGCCCGTCTGCGGTTTGCTAGAGAGCATTTGGATGATCCAGAAGAGGATTGGGAGAACATCATATGGTCAGATGAAACCAAAATAGAACTTTTTGGTAGAAACTCAACTTGTCGTGTTTGGAGGGGAAAGAATGCTGAGTTGGATCCAAAGAACACCATACCTACTGTAAAGCATGGGGGTGGAAACATCATGCTTTGGGGCTGTTTTTCTGCAAGGGGACCAGGACGACTGATCCGTGTAAAGGAAAGAATGAATGGGGCCATGTATCGTAAGATTTTGAGTGAAAACCTCCTTCCATCAGCAAGGGCATTGAAAATGAGACGTGGCTGGGTCTTTCAGCATGACAATGATCCCAAACACACCGCCCGGGCAACGAAGGAGTGGCTTCGTAAGAAGCATTTCAAGGTCCTGGAGTGGCCTAGCCAGTCTCCAGATCTCAACCCCATAGAAAATCTCTGGAGGGAGTTGAAAGTCCGTGTTGCCCAGCATCAGCCCCAAAACATCACTGCTCTAGAGGAGATCTGCATGGAGGAATGGGCCAAAATACCAGCAACAGTGTGTGAAAACCTTGTGAAGACTTACAGAAAACGTTTGACCTCTGTCATTGCCAACAAAGGCTATATAACAAAGTATTGAGATTAACTTTTGTTATTGACCAAATACTTATTTTCCACCATAATTTGCAAATAAATTCTTTAAAAATCAGACAATGTGATTTTCTGGATTTTTTTTTCCTCATTTTGTCTCTCATAGTTGAGGTATACCTATAATGAAAATTACAGGCCTCTCTGATCTTTTTAAGTGGGAGAACTTACACAATTGGTGGCTGACTAAATACTTTTTTGCCCCACTGTACCTGAAGACCTCACCAAGGGCTGCACTGTGGTTAAGAGGTTAATTAGTGACTTTAAATTGTCCCTATGAGTGTGTGAGTGGTTGTTTGTCTGTGTGTGGCCCCCACCTCTCGCCCCATGACCACAGGAGATAGACACCAGCAGAACAGGAAGAAGCAGGTTCAGAAAATGGATAGATTGATGGCCCTCGCCTATACCCTGCAGAGACCATCTACATTCTGGCTGGATTGTCAGACATTGTAATAAGGTCCATCCAGCTTGAAGAGGGTCTAACTGAGTCCTGTAGAGTCTGAAATTGAGCTCTTTGAGTTTTATAACTGATCTAATTATGTTCTGGTCTGACCTGGAGGTAAAACTGCTGAAACATCCACTTATTGGACTCTGTATTGTTTGGAAATGGCTTTCGAACCTGTTCCAGAATGATAGGCAGCAACAAATCGCATCTTTAAGATCATTACTGATAGTTTTTTTCCCTCCTGACCAGCAAACTGCCAAAAACTTATGCTTTTATAGAGGTGCTCAGTTGCTGCTGATCAGCAAGTCAGTTCCTTACTGTAGCAGCACCTGGCTGTTCCATACCTCCCTAATTGGAAGAGGTTTACTTACTTTTCCACATAGTGCTGCTGTATTTTGACTCTGTAATAAGACACGTGTTGTTGTTATTCTGAGGCTGCATTTACCTCACTTTAAATCTGACAAGGACCAGCAGATTTTTCTTATAATCAGATGGGTGAAAATTTTAAATTGTTTATTACATTCAACACAAATACTTTACCATAAAATGATGGAAGATGATTGGGGGTTTGAATCCCAGCTGGGGCCTTCAGGAGAATTCGGTTTCCTCCCACTAATTAAAATCATGCCTTTTTGGTTAACTGGTTAATCTAAATTGGTCCAAAGTGTTAGTGTGTGTGTATGAATGGATATTTGTCTTCATGCGTCCCTATGATGGACTGGCGACCTGTTCAGGCTATAGCCCCGCCTCTTACCCAATGACCACTGGACATAGACACTAGCTCTCAGAGACCCTGAACAGGAACGAGCGTGTGCAGAGAATAAACAGATGGATTGAAAAAAATAATGATCCCAAATGCACTAACAAAACCACAATTTACTGTCCATGTTGTTTGCTACCATCATTAGTTTGTGTGGATTTACTTATCAGAATCAATATTTAAAGACCCGCCTCTTGCCTCCGAAAATTAATTGTCCAATAAATCAACTTACTGATTACTCAGCCTCTAAACATCTATTTAATCTGATTTTTAATTGATCTACCAATTAATCAGATGGCAGGTAAGTCACAGGCAATTTTTAATGTTCACATCCTAACAAGGACCTTTCTACACAAACTGGAGTATAAGGTCCAGCCCAGCCAACCACTTCCATGCTCAAAACAGCTCACAAATTTTTTTTATAAATTTAAGTACTTGTTTACTCACATGTAACTGTGCAGATGGCTCATATATTCATCACCAATAATCCCTGTGTAACACCAAACAAGAAGAATTAAACATGAGCATTGACATAGAGGTCCTGGTTGGTACATAAAAATGCATGATTGGTCTAATAATCAGCCTCTAAAAAGTACAGATTAATAAAAAAAATAAAACAGATGAATTGACCTTAATAGAATAATAGATTAACCAGACAGTTAATCCCTTATTAATTAGTCAGCCTTTAGAAATGATCAATTGTTTTCATGATTAATTTGAATAACGATCAATAAAAACAGATTATTTGGATGATTGATCTGCCTAATAATTAATCTGCCCACCAGATTACTGACCTCATATTACCTATAAATTGGATGACTAATCTATAGACCAATGAATCAACCCTTAATGACAAGTGACTTGATTGGCTGATTACTCAGCCAGAAAAAAATTACCAATCATGACACAGATTTAACCCGATAACAAAACACCAACCAATTAATCGACTCTGCCCTCATTTCTAATAATTGGAACTGGCCTTAGAAAACTTCACATCAATCATCTGTTATTTTTAATAGACCTAGCAACACTTAAACATCACATAATGACCAGGGCAGCACAGTTCTCTTTTCTTAGGGTTTGCTGACAAAAAAATCACAGCCATATCTTTGTTTCAGTTAGCTCCCCTGTCTCTTAACCCTCTTAGTCATTCAATTCTGTCTAATAACCATGAGAGATACAGTCTAGGTACCGGGCAGCACTTATTCAATGGAAACTCTTGTCACACATCCGCCTGTGTCAGTATTTTCCCCCCATTAGCAAGCCAGATGACCACACACACATTCTCGTGAACACACACACTGACGAGGCAGACAACTGGCCACGCAAAGTGATTTAAAGCAAGTATTATCAGAGTGTTATAGGTCATTGTCTAAATGAAGCGTGGTCGAACAACGGCGGTCTCATTTCCACCGCCTGACCTTTTCTTGCTAGATGCTGGCAGGATGAGCGAGCTACATAGCTGACATTAATGACCTGCTCTCTTTCTTCTCCTTCTCTGTTTCTTGCCAACCGGGACTGTCATTTTATCACTCTCTTTTTCACCCTCTAGCTGTGTTTCCATCCGTTTGTTCAGCAAATTCTTGGGTGAACCTGTGAAAAATAAATTGGACAGTTCCTGTCAAAGAAACTTTCAAAACATTGAACGAATGGTTTTGCTTTAGTGAGTTTAATGAGAAGACTGATGTATGAGTGTATGAAGCTGGATTAGGGATACGATTAACTGAGATTATCGTACTGACGCTTGATCTTTTTAGTAAACAAATGACTGTAAATGTATAAACACTCAGACAAAACAAGACAAAAGTTTATTTAAAAAAGGAAGAAAAATTGAAAGTCTGATTTGGTTTTTTTATAGTCAATTCTGGTATTTTTCCAAAAATCTTTCTCTCGTTCTTCATTTGCTATAGTTACCCAGTATTAAAGATTAAACTCCAGTCAGCTGCAGACTTTTGCGTAATACAATACTTTTAAAGAACAACTATGAGGAAATTTAGATGCATGTCTCAGCATTGTAATTGCTAAAGCTGAAGAAGTTACTTGGAAACTTGCAAACAGCTGCAAAACTAACCTGTTACAGGCACAGTAACAGAAAAAGTAGCTCCTGATTTATATGAATTGCATGAATTAAACCAATATGAAATAACTTAGGAATTAGCTTCTTTTTTGCCAGAATAGCGAACTAACCATCTAACAACACAGAGCCACATCTTTAGCTACTGTGCTTGCTAATCATCAAGTCTAGTTTACTTTTTGTTATTACAGGCTGTGTGTTGATAAGCTCAAACAGACTTATTCCGACACCAGTGTGCTTGAAGTTAGTAGTCATGTTCAGAACTACTTTTGTTCTCGGATGGATGTTAATACACCAACTAAACTGGCTAGTGGGATTAAAGATTTTCAAGTACCATCTGTTTCACAATGGAAAGTCAACTCTTTTGAAAGGCGACGCTAATTTGATCCTTATGCTAGTTCTTCATGCCAAAAGATCCACATAAATTCTGTTACTCCACTGTTTTCTTTATGTTTTGGATTTTTTTTTTTTTTTTCAAGAGTTTACGTTGTGTGGTTCTGTCTAAACACATAACTTTGTCTTTTCTTATACTCTGTATTTGTCTTCTCTTTCCTTTGAACAGCAGGTATTTCTTTGCCAGTCATCACACCTCTTCTGTCTGTGTTCTAACCCCTTAACACATAAAGTCCCTGTTTCTTTAGTTTGNCAGATCTGTTATGTGTTTTTCACCATTACTCTGTCTTCTTCCTGTTTATGTTTGTGTTTATGGTTTTGGACTGTGTTCTTTTTTATTTTGATCAAGTTAATTTCTTTTTTGTAACTTTCTTCATCTGCAGTTTGAGTTTTTAAATGAAAATGTGCCCCAGCGTCCTGCATTTTAATCTCAACTACCTTTTTCTACTACACTCAGCTTTAATAATAATCAAGACCATTCCTTGGAAGAGAATCAAAATCAAAAACAAAAATACAAACAAAAGTTTTGTTTTTATTTCATGTATGTTATTGTGTATATCATTTCAAGATTTTAAATGATCACTAACGTTGATGTCCAAATAATTAGCTTTAAAAAGCCCTAAAGTGATAAATGTTCTGGTCCCAGAGGTAAAAAGGATTTTTTTAAGGCCTTTTTATTCACAACTTTAAATATGCAGTTGCTCTGATTGGCTCAGTGAAGAAGAGACACATTACATCCTACTTCGTGTTAGCAGCATCTCGTCTCACTCATTCAGCATCAAACTGTTTTACTGCATAAAGTGAGTTTAAAAGAGCTTAAAATAAATTAAAATAACTATATAAACATAGTCTGTGCATCACAGACTTTCATTTTTTGCAGAAGGTTCTGGATCGTAACCACCGTGATCGAAGACTATAATCTGTTAATGTACATGAAACAAATGGGCCATTAGTTGAGAGTGTTAAAACCTCCTCAAACATATCGGTTTGTTGTTGCCAAAATCAAGACGTTGACTTTTCTTCATGTGTAAATGTCCGATCTAATTACCTAAACATTTTAATTCCTGTTCTGCAAACATGTTTTTGGGTTATTTTTCTCCAAACATGTACCATACGAAGTATGCACAAATGTCATATTTTCCCAATAATATGCTCAGTGTAATAAATACAAAAAGCTGCTAGAGTTAAATGCCTTTGTTATTCCTCGCATTACCAAAGGAGAGCA
Organism: Pachypanchax playfairii; assembly: GCA_006937955.1. Taxonomy (NCBI): domain Eukaryota; kingdom Metazoa; phylum Chordata; class Actinopteri; order Cyprinodontiformes; family Aplocheilidae; genus Pachypanchax; species Pachypanchax playfairii. Next base: position 2,033,002 of record SSNP01000054.1, read on the forward strand.
AACAGAGTACCAATAAAGCCAGAGAGAGCCAATAATGAACCAATAATATAAGCTCAGTGAGATATTAGTCAGCCTCTCCGTCTCTCCCTGCAGACTGTCGAGCTGCGGAGTGTTTGTCTTCTGCTGCTGATGCTAATGATGATGAGGGCAACGATAGAGATGACGCCAGCACCGCCCTGCTCCCCATCTACCCAGGCCTGCAGTTCTGCGCCAGCCAGTACACGGATCGAATATATCTATACTCCAAGGTACCGTAACTGTTACGACTGCACTGATACAATCATCAGGATTTCAACAATATGCCAGTTGGATGTTTAACTAGTACCGTACAGTCTTAATCAAGACTCCCACACTAAAGATCTGTCGCTTTTTTATTAATCTGAAACCGCCCCCGATGACAGACATTCATAAGATGGTGGTTATATGAAAATTTTCTGGTTTTATCCTGTAATCAGGTCAAATATTCCTTCAGCAGTTTTGGTAATTGAACCTGCTGGTTCTCCCCGAACCCAACAGATTAATACAAACTATGGTTTCACCCTAGTGTGACGATAATTACACTCCTGTGCGTTCTTGGCATCCTACTCGAGTGCCACTTGCCAACGGACCTCTGTATTGATCGCACTGTGATACTTAACGCCGTTTGTTTCATTCATGAGGGATCAAGTTCCTTCCCCGCCAAAGCAGATAAGAAACAAGAGGGTTTCAAATAGAGAAGACCAAAGCACTGAACTGAATCACCAACGGAATATTTCCCTGTCGGCAATAGACAAGTGTCATGTACGCGTGGCTGAGATGATAAGCCACGGAGATAAATGTCCCCCGGTGTCGTTTAAATGATAAACTGAGGGAATTCTGGTTGGAAAGCTGTCACGTCGGGATAATCCTGAACCGGGCGTAGAATTCACTCGGGGGGGCTGTTTGAGCACAATCAGATGAGGATTTGTCACTGTGGCTTGAAAGAGAAATATTGAGAGTATTAAGACTTCTGTGTCTATTTTCCACACATCAAGAGGTTGTTTTATTCAAGGATTCCTGCTCTTGGACTGGTTGCTTCTTTGTTTCCTGTCAGCTCTATAATTTCCATCAAGATGACTCAGACACACGGTTCGTTCTGTCAAACTGACTTTCCTGCGTTGTGAAGATGAATCACAGTATTTGTATAGAAAAATGCAACATCTTGTGTGACTATACAATGAATTTATTTTTTTAATATGTGAGCAAAGTGTGTTTACATAATCCTGTCTGATAACACAGCAGTTAGGAGGTACTTGTGTCAGCCATCATGGAGGTTCAGCACCAATCGTTTCAGTATCTTTCATTGTTCTGTGATTGGAATAGTTTGGGCTTTTGTCTGTTCCGCTTCACTCGATGCCCATCACTTTTGCAATCACCAGACTTCTCGATTGTGTGTCTTTTACAGTCGTGCTCCCTTTAACGATGTGAGATTCTATGGTTTGATTTAATTAGGGATGTACAATATAAAGAATATCCATACATGCATCCAATTTCTTCCTCTTATCTGAGGTCTGGTTGCTGAGGAAACAGACCTAGGAGGTTGTGTGCAGGCTAGAGAGGATGTATATAATTCTTCCAGTTTGATATAGCTGGAAAACCTCAAGAGGAAGGTGACCAGGTGGAATCAGATGCTTGAGCCACCTCAGCAGACTCTTTTCAACGAGGAGCAGCAGCAGCTCCACTCTGAGATTACAAAGCTTCTCACTGTATCTTGTATCTAGGATCTCATTCAAATTATTGTCCCCTGGTTTAATCAGTGACTTCAGAGACCCTCTTAAGCAGGATTAGGTCTTATAGGATATCTTACCTGGAATAGGGAAACCAGAACACCCTCCATCCCAGATCAAAAAGGCTACTGGGTAAGGGTTAGCTACCTTTACCTGCAAGGAGAGGAATCAAGATCATGTCCATTAGAAGTTGGGTAGCAGACAAGGGCGGGGCTCTGATGTCATAAACTGGCTTCAGGTCATTCAGGATATATAAAGATAAACTAATAATTTGTCTGTTGAATACTGAAGATAGATTTTTTAAATGTTGTACATCTCTGATATTTTCAATGTTCAAGATATTTTGAACAATTTACTGCTAATTAGCTGGTCGATATCTGCCACTTCTGTCCAATCCAAGCCGTCCTTTTGGTTGGTCGAATGTTTAATAAGGTATTTCCAACACATTTATGGTTGCTGTAAGATATTGTGACAGTGGTCTTTTTTTCTGTCTACTTCTGCAGTTCAAGTATCTTCAATTGTACAACTGTCTATAAATTTAGAGTCAAAGTCCAGATAGACACACATAAAGCAGGCCCTCTAATCCTGCTGCATGCTGTTACAGCACAACCAGCTGCATCGTTCCCCTGACTCGTCACGATATTTATTTTACCATAAGCCAAATAAACATGAGGGGCTCTGAGCGCGCCAGCTTCCACGCGCAGAAAGACTTCCCAGCGTTGATGCGTATCTCCAAATCCATGTGTCGGCCTTTTGGCTGGTATTAACCTTTCAGACTTCATCCTTTCTGATGTTTTCACCATCCACATCTCCAAGCCTAATGTGGCTCGGACAGCTGAAATCCAGATTGTGGCATTTTACAGGCCAAACATATTTTCCTTTTCTTTTTTTAATAAACACAAAATGTTCCCAAAGTGTGGCACTGTCGCTGTTGTTTGATTGAAGTTAATGCAGAGGGTAAGTGGCTTCTCAGGCTTCAAATTGACTGTAGTTAGTGCTAATGAAGCTGTAATAACTGGGAAATGTGTGTTAGTATGGTTATTTTTTTCAATGATTATATTGTTACCTCCAAACCACTGCAGTATGATAACCTATAACTGCAGTGAGGTACAGGCTTATGGGTATATGCATGTTTTTCTTTATATTCCTCATTATTATAGCTAATGCATGCAAATCTTTACAGAACAAGCACCATCTTCAAATATCTATCAGGAAAATAAGGGAGAAAACAACTGTGATCACTAACAAGCTCCTTGGTTACCACAAGAATTGCCATGGCAACCAATAAAGAATAAAGTGTGGCCAGATTAGGGAACTTGAGTGTAATTGGATTCAAGTTCTGCAAGTTAGTAATTAGAAATCTGATTGCGTGGTTAAAGATGCCTAAAGTTTTCGTGCAAACTGATATACAATACACAATGGAACTAATTGCAAGTGAACTCAGCAAAAACGGAATATTGAGGCTCTAATTACAGCGTGACAGTTTGGGGTTTGCAATTGTGAGAGCAAGTAAGTATCCTGGATTTTTTTGGCATTACAGAATGGACCCATTTTATAACTTCAGTTTAGCTTCGATTCCCATTTGGAACAAAAAGAGACGAGTGAGAGTCCATGATGTTTTTTACACCATATGCACATGTCAAACGAGAAAAATAAAGAGCTTTTGGCAACACCAAAGGCCCTGAGAGGCCTGCATCACATTAAGCCACAGTCTCTGTCCCTTCATGTCCAGGTGACACAGATTATAATGTTTCTTAAACTAGAAAACATTGAATTCTCCAAATTGGTATTTCATTTGACATTTCTACTTATGGTGTGAACGAAACAATAACTGCTGCATTATAATGTATTCAAAGGAATGCTCAGCAAGCGAACATTTGTGATAGCATTTGTTTTCCGTTTGATTAAACCAGTGATTCACTTGTAAGAATTCAATCTCTTACTAAAAAGGTCAGAAAGCTCCCTAGAACCGTAAAAAAACAGAAAATCCCTTATTCCAGCAAATACCCAATTAGTGGGTTTAATGGGTTTGTCACATTCGTGACTAGGAATGTGTTGGACAGAACTTTTCATTGTTTTCCCTTTTACACATCAAATGCACCTGCAGTACTTAGAGAGACCAATAAAACTAGTTATTTGTGCTCGTTACAAATAAATGACCTGTCAGTCAGTTGGGAACGGCGACTCTAATAAGTCGCAATGCATTCATTAGTTGTTGCCACTTATAGTTCTACACAAATTTGAAAGTAATATTTTCTTTTTTGGGCATGTAATTAAGGAGACTTTACATAAATCTAATTTAAAATTCTAATTTAGCTCTCAGTCGTATTTTGACAAGAATTAAAAGCAAATTCTGGACGCCAAATAAAAGGAAATGAGTAAATATTTGATGTATGAATGAAAGGTGGGTTTTTTTTGTTACTGTTAATCTGGTTAAATACAGTAGTCTTGTTAAATTTTAAGATGTAATTATTGTATTTCATATACATCATGTATCAAACAAAGAAAGCTGTGTTGATTCAGCGACTCAAACAAATCTGTGACAATATGGTAAAGAAAATAGTTTTTTTTTTATTGTAAACATGTCTATATTAATACATTGAAAATAATGTTACCCTTAAACTTTTTAAAGCCTGATATGTAAAAATAGTTTAATCTATTAAATTAACTATTTGTGAGGGTAATAATTTATTTTTTACAACATTGTATCTTTTATTGCGTAATCATTTTATGTAATAATAATGATAATAAAATTGGCACTTACCACTTAAGGGCAAGACGTGTAGGATTTGATGCAGAAAGTTGCTGAGGAACATACTCATACTGTCAAAGAGATAGAGCTTTTAGATAAAAGGCTTTCAAATATGTTACACTGGGCATTACAGGATTAAAGGAATTTGTTGGACATTTTAAATTGGTATTTCGTTTAATCCATATCAGTTAGTAAGAAGTCAGAGTAAGGCTCACAGCTCAGGCCTCGACAGGACTGAACAGTGCTTTACTACACCTGATCAGCCGTGACTCATCAGTACATCAGTTTTTCCAAGTCCACAAAGATCAGAGTAAATATTCGGATCTTGCTGCTGAAGATCCCTTTTGCTGCAATGTTAAAAAAAATTGTTTTGGAAAATTGTGTTTATGACTAATATTAAAATCTGCTCCTTGGTGTCTAACTGTACTTCAGGCTGCCCTCTTCATTTCCATCTCCTCATCTTCTAGGATGGCGCTCCACTGAACCTGAGCTTCATCCCTCTGGACATCAAACTATCCAACTGGGACGACCTTCCCGAGGCCTTCAGTCGAAACCAGAAGAATCAAATTCAGGTCTGCCCTTCTTGCTAGGTTTGATGTATAGTGTTTACTTTGATGTAAAGCAACATAAGCGCATTTGGAGCTAGTTAAAAGTTAGTTTTTCATGGGCTGTTTTAAGGATTCACAAAGTTTTAGAGATAATGTAGATTCATATCACAGTCAGCAGTGTGTTTGGTTTATAAATATCTGGGCCATAAGATACTAAGGAAGGACAGTGAGCAGAGGACTGATGAGCTAGTTGGAGTATAGATGCCCAACGTTCTTCCCTGCTGGCTGGAGAAGAGTTAGAGGCGATGAAAGAAGCGGGTGATGCAGGACGGGTTCGCACAGACTGGCAAAAGAGAAAGTGCCTTTTTATGACGGTCATTAAAGGAGACGGATCATCGCCTCAAACGACCCCGCACGTATTAAATCCTGCAATCTGCCGCCAGAGGTATCAGAGATCCTGACAGACGTCCCACCTGTCACGTTGTTTATGTTAGTTTGTAAAACCGAGGCGTGAGTCGCATCCATCCTCTGACCCATCATTTACACCCCGTTACCCTCCGATTGTCTCTCGCGATCAATACTAGACAAACAGTTTAATGTTGGCCGTGACACGGCGCAGACAGAAGGCCGAGGTGGATGAGCTCCTCTTCACCTTCTGTAATTAAAGAAACAAACAAGCAGCAGCTTTAAATAATGTGAATACTCTTAATATCTCTGGACATCTTATTTCAGACAAGATGCTTGAGTCTGTGGCTCAGTTCCACTCTGCTCCATCATTAATTACATCCATTTTTGCTTCTTTTCCTCCCACATTTAATTAATTTACTAGAACCTTGAAAGAGACAAACACAAACAGAGAAGTAAAAAAAAACTTCCAGCTCTCACTTTATTAATCAACTCTGGTATAATTCTATTAATCTATTCCAGATTATTCTTCTGCAATACAATAACTTCCAAGATAAATAACGTTCACGAATTACATTTTTTTAATTGTTAAAAAACTAAATAAATCTAGAATTATAGAAACACATAGAAACGACACATGCTTTAGACTTTTCTTAGTTTTTTGTTATCAATTAGTGAATGTTGTGGATTAACAAAGAAACAACATCACGGAAAATAAACTAAATGTTGGAGTTCTGTTACATTTTTTCGGCATGTATTTTTTGTGGAAAACAGCTACAGATTTTTTCAAAAATGATCTATGGATTTCAAAAATGATGTGGATTTTTGTGCATTTTAGGTATCCTTTTGATTTGCTTTGGCAGATTTTCTGCTTTATAAACTTTTATTTTGAAAAGCTCAATCTTTTCATCTGTCTTTGGGATTGTTAAAAAGTGGAAACATACTTTTCAGGTTAGTGTCGATTAAATGTTTGTGCGTTCACGTGATTCTGCGGTTTTACTACAGCCTATCAGATTTGTCATTAGATTTAAAAATAATAAAACTACGAAACCAAAATGCAACGTGTTGAGTGATAAATGATCCAAATGTCAATAGCAGCAAATGTTTTGGTTTTCTTCTTTGTCTCGTAGTTTGATTCGCTGGTTGTATGTTTTGCGTCACGATTTTAACGAGTAGCTTCGTTGGTCACTAAAGTCTGTGCCATACACGTTTGTTTGTTGAGGTCTGGCAAACCTCAGCAAACAGGTAAGATGACGAAAAATACGCAAGCTTCTATCTTTAATCTCACCGCTGTTTAACATTTGCTTTTATCCCAGAACAAATGGCTAAGACTGCACTAAATGATGGGTATCGCAATATTATTGCGATATCCTGATAAATATCTGCCACACCCATTGTAGATGGTATTAACTGAGATGCCAAAGAACACAGAAAGTGTTTCTTACAGTTCATATCGTCATTACAATATTTGATAATATCACAGCTGATCAGCTCAATCAACTTCTGTATCCTCAGCAAAAGAAACTTGAACGTTATAAAAGCTTGAAGGGAAAAAAAACCATCTGAGTTTTGTCTTAATAGAAGTCATCTTTGGTGACAGCAGCCATCGTTTGTGAGACTAAACACTCCTCAGGTGTCATATCTGTTGGTAAACTGCCCATTAGCTCTTTGTGCCCAGAGATATATTTGCTCTATTGCCAGAGGATTTTCTTTTTCTTCTTTTTCTTTTTTATTGTGATGGATTTTGTTCAGCTATCTGGAAAACTGTTTCCTTTTGAATTGTTTTTTTTTTTTCCAGCCCAAGTATATTCTTAAAAATGAAAAGTAAGGGGAAAAAAAAATCAAACAAATTGTTTTGCTTTTAGAAATGCTCCCAATGTCTAAACTATCAATTTGGGATAAAGATGAAGTCCACGGCAGCCTCCAAATTGAAAGTGAGCGTAAATAGAGGTGTGGCGTCTCATCTTTTTCCCCCCTGCAGGTGCTGAGATTCGTTCAGGAGTGGAGCAGCCTGGCAGCCATGAAGCAGAAACAGCTTCGACGCAGCGGACTTCTCTTTCACAGTCCTAGTCTGGGCCTGCAGCAGCTGGCTGCATCCCAACGCCCTCATTCAAGCACCAAGAGGTCAGATTCTGGTTAGAAACATGTTCTTGTAGGAAACATACTTTGTTTTTTACATGTTTTAAATTTAAAGTTAAATCACAAAGTCAGACTAATGTGACAAAATATGGATTTCTTAATAATTATTGGACACCTTTCGATGGCCGGCCTGTGTGTGTATTTGTGTATAGTATTAGCCAAATATCTGCTGATCTATTGGACAGATTATCAAATTTAAAAGGAACAACAGATAGAGCAAATCAGTTCAAGATTAGTGCCTCCGCTAATCAACATTAGCAAAAAAATGGCTGCAACTTTTAATTTTACAGATATTAAGATAAAAACTGAGACAATAGCTATTTAGGGTCATTCACAACACATACTACGTTAGCTAATGGACCGCACCTGATACTTGATTAAAACCTAGTTGTTAACCTTTGAATTGTACCCAATTCAAGATGCCCACAACAGGTAACTAATCTTAGTAACCTCAGTTATAATCATCCCAACACAAGCTCAGAGTGCTGCTTTACACCGTTCATACAGTGTCATGTAGTTTTTTAAGATTGAGAACCAATAAAAGAATAATAAGAAAGCTTTTAGCAAACTCGCTACATCTGCAAACATCAGCCTACACAACAGAATCAATGTTAAATTCAGTCCCAGAGATCCATTCTTCTCACAAATGACCAGACATTTTTACCAGTCCATCATTTTAAACTGCCCGCGTGTTCTAACTACGGCTCAGTCACACGCCTTTCAATAAATCCATGAGCTGTAACAAGGGAACGAAAGCAAAAACAAATCAGTGAGATATGATTTAACAAGTCATTTCCTTGTTGGTATACATTTTAACACTCTGTAAATGGTGAGATGAATCAGTTCCCAACATCGTGTCGGGAACCCAGTACCACTGTGTGAGATTTCACAGAGAAAGGAGCCGATTTGTAAATACTAACTGCCTCAGGCATCATGGGAAGGCTGAACAGTATCCGTGTGTGTCCATGTGTGTGTGGGTGTATCAAAGGGTGTTAGCTGAGGCATAATAGAGGATGGGATGAGTGTTGCGTGCGCGTACATGTGTGTTTTTTGACAAACAAGCATTGTTGTTAGCACACTAATTACAGCTGGCTTAGATAGAGGCAGGGAGCGTTTGCCAATTACAGACTCAACTCGTGTGTGAGGGGAAGTCAAGCAGAGGGGTTTCTCAACTGGGGGAACACGTTTGGGTACATGAACCTAATCAAGGTGTGAATAGGAGGCAATTGGCCCAGCTTGATTCGATACCCGTTTGATTTATTCACTAATCAGAACCAATCAAGCTCCAGCTTGGGCTCAGCGGGGCGATCTCAGCTCACCTTCCGCTGCACTGAGACGCTCGGTTTTCAAATACTCGAGACTTAATGTGGTTTTCCCTGCGATTCTGCTGCTGTGTTTTCATCAGGAGCCTCTCGTCATGATTTACAGAGATTTGAGACGAGTTTACAGTTTGCATCCCTCCCACTACAAGTCGCTGTCATTGTTAAAGCTATCACAACATTAGCGAACAATAACCCTTTTTGTAAAATATATATACACACGTTTCAGATAATACTAAAGATGTAAAGTCAGAACTTAAATTTTCAGCTTGTTTAGAGCTTTTATGACATTATGTCAGTTTTAGAACTTTCATTAAAGTCATTTGACCCGCAATTATAGAGTTTGAGGGTCTTGTGAGAAACATTACCAGCATAATAGTCGGACTTTGAGCAGTTCAGTACAGACCGAGACATCTCATTTACTTTGTGTGTAGAATGAGTCACACTGAAACTTTCTGGATCCCACACGTCCCATTATGTAATTTAAGAACCTCTCTTTCTCTCAGATAAATGCCCACACCTCTCAAACTCCACTCCCCCAGTTTGAGACATGGGCTTCCTGCAGAGACTTTCAAATCTCAAGCTGAAACTGTGAGTCTGAGTTATATTCTTTCCCCTAAACTTTGTAATTTTTCTCCAAAGCAACTGAACACATTAGCATGTGATGAATTGTCTGTGTTTAACTGAAAAAACATTTATGCTGTCCATCTACAAGTCAGCTGGGCTCACATCTGTCTGTCTGTTTGGTGAGTTATATTCATATTAGTATGACACTGAAGAGGGGAAGTTTTTGAGCAACAGGGAGAAAAAAAGATACCTAATAAACAATCAGCGTGTAAGCTGACATGTTACTAGTTAAGCTTAGTCATTATCTATTCCCACTTTTCCTGTTCAGGGTCACAGAGCTGGTGTCTATCTCCAGCTGTCAATGGGGGAGAGATGGAGTCACACCTGGACAGGTCACTAGTCCATCACATATAGACAACCACTCACACATACACCTAGGACCCATTTAGAGTTACCAATTAACCTCAAGCATATTTTTGTTCTGTGGGAGGAAGCTGGAGTCCCTGGAGGAAACCCACACATGCACATGGAGAACATGCAAACTCCATGCAGAAAGGTTTTGAACCCAGGACCTTCTTTCTCTAATGCAACAAAAAAGATACATTTCATTCAGTTTTAAAAACCATCAAGTTACACACACTGTTAAAACCAATATTCATTAAATGTAAAGCTAAACTTCCCATATCATCTGTTGAATTAATGGTTAAAGATTCACAGATTCACTTCATTATAACCTCCTGCCTGGTTTTCTATATGCCTCTCATTGTGTCATCAACAATAGATCTGACTTGCTCAGTCAAACTGTACACAACATCCTGTGGTTTGATACCAGATCTAGATAAAATGTAATCTAGACCCAGGAACCAGACCAAGAAACAAAGGCCAGAGCAACCCAGGAACCTTGTGTGTAAATACACACCTTAAATAATCTTTAAAAGTCATTCATTTAGTTCTTTACTGCTGTATGTTTAGTTTTAATGAGTTATTTGATGCTTAATAGGATACCATGATTGTGAGCAGCATTTTATGTACCGCTAGCGAGCAGACTTGGGTTCTAAAAATAATACAGCAGCACCTGTAAGTGGGACTTCATCTCACCTGGCAGCAGTGGAATTTCATTTGTGTCTCAGTATTTACACCTGGACAGAATAAATGGATGTTGTGTCAAAATAATACATCATTAGAACAGAGTCTGTTAAAAATACCAGTGTACATGTGTACTTAACCAAAATAGCATCTATATTATGAATTAAAGACACTTGCTGTTTTATGCATTCAAGTTAGAATTGGTAATTCATTTTCTCCCACTTCCACCAAACTAGCTGAGAACTTCATATATCTGCCACTAGGAAAAAAATGGTTCAAGTTGTACCAACTCTGAGCCGGGTGGAGGAGACCAGCAATCAGTCAAGCAGCTTCTTCTGGGCAGCGGCCCGAGCAGCTTCTCGTTAGTTTGATTTCACACAGCTGAGCATGGTTTGGCCTTTGTGTTGAACTCCAAGCTGGGTTGGATGGAGCCCGATGGATGTCTGCATCTCTCAAGGTGCCCTGTCGGCATCCTGCTGCCACCCTGACGCTGCAGCATCACCCCTGCAGCTGCGCATCAACCAACAATGAATATGAAAACATGTCCAAATCATCCAGTTACAATCATGCTGACTGCTGGGTTTTGTCAGTGCTGCTGCGACCCACTGACACCTCAGTGTGTTCAGTCCACTGTAGCTGTCAAAATCTTGAAATATAAGAGATATTGTCTGGCAGTTTGGAGGATACTGTATGTCTCCATTGCTTGTTTAAGATTTCAATGGGAATATTCTGTAGATACCACTACAGTTTTTACAGGAAATATAAAAGTATCATTAGAAGCTGCTGGTAGTTCTTGATTTTTCCACATAATTCATTTTTTGTACAAAAAACTAAACAATGGAAAGTTATTTTGCATATTTATTTGTTAGCTATTTATTGACAATAGAGAAGGTAACCTGTAAATATTAATTTAAAATAGGTATTTCTTAAAATATAAATATGAAATCACATTTAACTAGATTTTAGTTGCAAGCTGGAAATTCAGTGAGATGTGCTACAGTAACCAGGCTAACAGCAATTAGCAACATATTGATCGATTTAGCAACAGATAGTCTTTATATTGAAATGCTAAGATATTACTTGTGTCTTAAATGCTTATTTGTCTTTAACATCTGAATTCTTACAAAATTTTGACCAAATCAGTGAGACTTCCTTTCCTCTAGAAGGTATAAAACATAACAGAAATGTTAAATCATCAGAGAGGAGTAGAAGCTACCAAAGTTTGGAGATTTACTGTCCAGGTTTCTAGCTGCATTTTAAAAGAAAATGCAAATACGCTTACATATCCTCGCTCTCCCTGAAGCACAGTTGGACTTCAGTTTAGTTAGAAGGTATCTCGTTTCATCCAGCCTCTGTACTGGGACTTTTTGAAGCAAAGGAAGCTCTTGTGTTTGATGAAGGCTTACCTTTTTCCTCATCTCTCTACAGCTTCCAGAGAAACTTCTCCACTTTAATGTGCCTCTCCTCCAATTTTTGCCTCTTGCCATCCATCTTCCTTGTATTTTTTTCCCCTTCTACCTTCTTTCCATATCTCTCCGAAAGAAAATATCCTGGCCAGATGGAGGTGGTGTAAATGCAAATAAGTGTCGCTGCCAAGCCTGTAGACCCAAGTAGAAAAACTGAAAAGCAACATCTTCTAATTACCATCGCATGGCGTTTCAGTAGCGGACCAGTATATTTCTTTTATACCATACAGAAAATGTTTCTTCATTTTTAAGCAACGTTCCATTAATTTGTCTCTATGTTTTTCGAGGAGGCGTTCCATTTATTGATTTTTATTTCAGCGGTGGCAGAGCCGCTGTTAGTCTGCCAGCTGTAAAGTTTAATCAAAGTGAGTTCAAGAATTGACACAAGTGTCAGAACAAATGCTTGGAAGATGCATTAATTATTGATCTATGCTGCAATTAGTGAACAGCTTCATCACCAGAGTTGATTGTCTGTAAAATGGCCGCAGAACCGAGTAGCTGCTTCTCCATTCTTGTTTTTTATGCTTCACTGTTTTCATGTGAATTTCTCTGCTTGTGATTGGCAGGGAACTTTCACCTCCAAAAAATGTTAAACTATTGTTATTGATCAAAACTGCATTAAAAATACAAATGTAAAAATTATTGTGCATTTATATCACATCATTTTTAGGAATACACGCTGTCTGATATTTGCCAAAACGCAACCCAACCAGTGAGGTTGGCTTTTATCAAATGGAAGAAGTCTACCTGTAATTGAGTCAACATTAGCTTAGTGGAAACTGTACAGATGAAATAAAAAAAAAAAAATCAGAATCATCGGTTGTTGTCCAGAACTGACTAACTGCAAAATTCTAATATAGCTTTACGTAATTGTATTTGTTACAAAAGGTCAGAAAATAGATATTATATGTATCATTAATTAGAGATCAACACTTCTAGTTGTTTCTGATGCAGATTCTTAGTAATCAAGAGAAAAATAAACCCAAGGTGCAGGATTGACTGAGGTAAAACAAAAATAATGATAAAGACTTGCAATTAAAAGAAAGCAGAAGCTTGCGTGGCCGTGGCAGCAAAAACAAAACTAGTTACAGAATTCTTGATAAGAACGCGAGGCATAGGTCACATGAATGAAAGAAAAGAACATGGTGAAGTGACTGTAGCCACTGATGAATGAAATGGAGAAACCAGGGAGTATTTATACAGAGGACAGGTGATTACAGAGGGAGGACAGGTGGAGAGTAACGACAAGGAACTAATCAGGAGAATGGCAGTCAGGTGTGGTAAAGGAAGCCTGAGAATACTTAGCAGCAGAGGGAAGATGATTCAATGGAATCACAGAAAACTGATTACACAAGGAACTAACGATAAAAACGAAGGTCTTAAATAAAAAAATAAACATAACCAAGACAGTCAAGAATAGAAATAAAGAACACTAAAGGCAAGAGAATAAAAACTAAAAATAATTAAGAGGACCATAACTGAAGAAAGGAAACATTGACCTTCTAAACTACAAAACCAAAAAGCAAAGTCACAGGGAAAAAAAACTCTGGAAAAGGTACACAAATTGAAAAACCCTGACCATGACATCCTACCTGCAGTAGTTTACTACATAGATGTTACAACCTTCTAGGTTTTTGTAAAAACGATAAAATACACTATTGAGTGCAGAGATTTAAGAAGAAGCTCACTGTATGGTGTGCGGTAGCCGGTGCTGTGAACAGAATTGGGTTTAGAAGCTTTTAAACACCCTCACAGATTAAAATATGAAAACTTACAGCTTTTCCTGGTAGATGTAGCACTGATCTATTTAAACTGCCTTTAAGGTCTGAAAGTGTTGAGTAGAAAAAGGTAGTTCCTGTCATTTAAGTGCATCACAGGAAGTGCTGTTTGATTTCTAGAAGGGTGAGTGTCACATGGGGCAAGACTTTGCTGCCCATAGGCCTGCCTGCTTAAAAATCCACTTAGTGTTGTCATACCTGGTCAATGCAGGTTTTAATTAATGAGCTAGCAATCAACTAGTCGTCCTCTAGTTATAACTAAACTCAGTAGTTTGTCACATAATTCTTTCAACAAACTTACTTTTTTCAATTATTTCAAATTGGGACATCGTCAGACTTCTTCTAAGTCGTGGCACACGTTATCAGCCCTGAGTTCCACCCAATGTTTCCATGGGTTCTGCAATCCTGCATCATTTCTGAAAGCTCAAACTCTTGTGGAATGTTGCTTGTTGAATGGTGAATCTTTACAGTGATATTGCCATATTAATTTGTAAAAGAAGCCAAAGTCTTGTTAGTGTAGATCGTGTTCAATAAACACAATCCCTAAAAGTCCAACAGGATAAAATTAGGAGTTAATTGACAATCCAGGTTGTAAATCAGTTCATCAAACCTTTTCAGATTTTGTTAATGAAGCTCATGAAGTTGTCAGGTTGTCATTATGGTGCGGGAATTTAACCGCTGAGACCCTAATGATGCATATAAATTATTCTAGAGACGTAGATTTGATTTTAAATAGCGGTGATTGTATAGTTGCCAACTGGAGGCTTTGACACGATAGTTATAGTGTGTTGCTGGTGGAACAAAAGGGTATTTTGTCACTGTGTTTGTACTTGCTCTGTGAAATAATAGCCCAACACTGAGTTTCTGCAGGGTTTATAGAAAAGAGGATGGATAATTGCTCTATGGAGACCATTTGAGTGTTGTACCATCCCTCTTTGGAGACCCCTAATGTTTGTTCTGGATATTTTTGATTGGTCACTTTTCTCTTAAGACCACTACAATTTTCTCTTGTTCAGAGCAAACATGTCTGTAACTTTCCTCCTGTATTTTGTGTCAACTCTGACATCTTGAGGTCATTTTAATTCTGCCAGATTGGCTTGTATAGAGGTGTGCAATTTCGACTTTCATGCCTTGCATCTGTATTACAAGGACCATAAAAGCCAGCGGCAGGGCAGATGGATTAGATTAGATGATTGACGATCCCTATGGGGAAATTAGATTTGAGCAGCAGCCATCGTAATGGGATTCAGGGAGGAAGAGGACAAACAGAATATAAGTGCACGGGTAAAATAGGAAATAAGAAATGAGAGAACGAATTTGAGCATTTAAGCACAGTTTGGTGCCACAGAGGCATTTTGTAGATTTTTGCCACCTTTGTGGGTGATGGTGAGTTTTACATTTATGTGGTTAAATCCCAGGATTACTGTAGACCAGGAAGACATGACTAGGATTACTGATATGCTCGAGCAACCTCAAATGCCCTTTCCTGGTGCTATTGCTGTCCAGAGACACTTTATGGTTTCATCTCCTCGCAACAACAACTCCCCCGTACTCCACAAGTGAATCAGCTCTCATTATCTCCATCCCTGGTTACGTAATGTCTGCAAATCCCTAAATTCCCTCACAGCCCAATTTGTTTCATTTCACAGGTACCTGAGTAGAGACGAGGTGGCCCAAGCCTCCATGAGCAAGGCCCTGGAGGAGGGAGGCAGCGTTCGACTGGTCACCAAGGAAAACGTCTTCACAAAGAGGCGTTCTGCCTCCTCCCAAGCACCAGCTGCTGCAGAGAGGTTGGTTAAAGGGAGAAAGCGTGGGTGGATGTTCGGGGTGGGAGAGGTCGCACTGCCCTCAAGTCTGAAATAGCATCTTTCATACTGAAAGCTTTATACCATTGTTTCATAAAAAATCTCACACAGTTCACGTCTTTGTGATGACTACACTCAATGATATACAGAGAATGTTGATTATGGTTGAAGATGAGGTTTAAAGGTCTATACGTGAAGGTGGTTTGTGTCACCTTATGCTTAGAGATCCAGACTATTTTCATTTTCTCTCCCTCAGCTGTCTCCATGGAGATCTGTATGTGCCTT
The DNA here is from genome assembly GCA_006937955.1 of Pachypanchax playfairii. NCBI lineage: Eukaryota > Metazoa > Chordata > Actinopteri > Cyprinodontiformes > Aplocheilidae > Pachypanchax > Pachypanchax playfairii. Next base: position 2,048,897 of record SSNP01000054.1, read on the forward strand.
GTGGCAGAGGCACAAAGGCCCACTGAGTGTGTTAGTACAGTAAATATGGACCATAATACAATCCACCCATTTTGATGCAGCAGCCAGCTCACCCCGGGAGGCAATATTGCTATGGAAACCTAGAACAAACACACACTTTCTTGCACAGCTAACACAATGCACAACAATGGGTGGTTCATACAGAGAGTTCACAAAGCGCCTGAAGGGTGCTGTTCAGGTTTTTAGCTTTTGCCCAACATGCTGCTTCGATTTAGTTGACAGATTTCATAAGTCTGAGAATATCTGCAGCTGTTTAGTCAAAGATAACATGATTGTTTCAGTTCACACATAAAGAGCATGTTTAAGGAAAACTAAAAACAGTTTGGAATTGAAAAGAGGAACTGAAAACAATGTTAGCAGTTAGCATAAAATATGTTCCAGTACATCCAAATTGTATAATTAGACATTTCATTTGTATTTGGAAGTGAGAAAATCTGAGTTCCAAGTCAGATATTAGCTGGAATTAGCCAGAAGTACAAATTATGACAAACCTGAAACTCTAAAATTTAAATAAGGCCACATGTTATTTTTAACAGTGTGTCACATTAAATCAGTCAGCCATTTCTGCTTGCGTTGCTAGGCAATATTTAACATAGCTTAGCACAAAGTATTTGAAACATTTGTGCAGTTTTATTTAGTCAATGTTAAAATATTCTTTAACATTTAAAAATTGTTTCAAACTATTTTTTTAAACAAAAAATGGCAATAAATGAAATATTATCTTCTGTTTTCATAACTATGTAACGGCAACGTTTCCAATGATGCTGCCTCACATACAGATTTTATTTTTGTCCTTTTGCCATCTTTTCTGCTTGAGATGTACAGCTCAGGTAAAGATGGAAGAAAAATAAATATCTGAAACCTACAGCAAATTTTAGCAATTGTGATTTTTGGCACTACTTTAAGTTATCAAAGTGCACAGACAATGATTAATTACCGTTGTATTGCAGCTTGCATATTTCTAGAATTTAAGAAGTTGGTGCAAATGTAAAGTACCTGCCTCTCCAGCACAGTGTTTACTCCCTCTCTTCCTGGTTTTGACAGCTTGTTTCTGCCTGCAGTAGTTTTTAAATCCACTCGCCCCAGGAAGACTTGTATCCATCTTGTGGTACCTGCCAGGTCCCAAGGCTGTTTATTCTGCCAGTGCTTGAAAAGAAATACTTTTATATTTTATCCAGTTCAAGTATCTAACCTTTTCAGACTTTTTGTTTGCATGTTTTAAATGTCCTAATGAGGATTTGCTCTATTTCTCATGAGATCATGAGTCCTCAGTGCAGCCTTTAAATGGGTCAGAGTTTGATTAAAGCCAGAAAATCAGCACTTACTGACTGTAAGTTAGAAACGAGTCATTCTACCTGTAGTAAAACAGCATGTGACCAAGACTGCAGCTTCGAAATTACTAATACTAATATCCCAAATTAGCTCTCAGCCCAAATTAAAATGTATGAAAACAGAATCAGCCTTTGAATCCACAGTGAACGAGCACGCCGTCGCTCGACAGCTGGACTTCCCGGCGTTACATCCCCCTCTCTCCTGTCTTTGGCTTCCTTTGGTATAAAGCATCAGACGAGCTAAAGGTGGTAAACATTAGCATGCTGTGTGCCATTTGCTGAAGACATGTTTTGGGATCTCTGGGGTTTGAAGCTGGAGTTTTTAGTTTTACGCTGCTATGTGGAGCTGACAGCATCCTCATTTGCTCTCTGTTGGAATTTACTTTTAGCCAAATGTACTCTCTCTCTCTCTCTCTGCATACATATACATACACATATATATGTATACATATGTATGTGTGTATACATATATATATATATATATATATATATATATATATATATACACTCACCGGCGTCTTTATTAGGTACACCTGTCCAACTGCTCGTTAACACTTAATTTCTAATCAGCCAATCACATGGCGGCAACTCAGTGCCAATCTCCTGCAGTTCAAACCGAGCATCAGTTTGGGGAAGAAAGGTGATTTGAGTGACTTTGAACGTGGCATGGTTGTTGGTGCCAGAATGGCTGGTCTGAGTATTTCAGAAACTGCTGATCTACTGGGATTTTCACACACAACCATCTCTAGGGTTTACAGAGAATGGTCCGAAAAAGAAAAAATATCCAGTGAGCGGCAGTTCTGTGGGCGGAAATGCCTTGTTGATGCCAGAGGTCAGAGGAGAATGGCCAGACTGGTTCGAGCTGATAGAAAGGCAACAGTGACTCAAATAACCACTTGTTACAACCAAGGTAGGCAGAAGAGCATCTCTGAACGCACAGTACGTCGAACTTTGAGGCAGATGGGCTACAGCAGCAGAAGACCACGCCGGGTGCCACTCCTTTCAGCTAAGAACAGGAAACTGAGGCTACAATTTGCACAAGCTCATCGAAATTGGACAATAGAAGATTGGAAAAACGTTGCCTGGTCTGATGAGTCTCGATTTCTGCTGCGACATTCGGATGGTAGGGTCAGAATTTGGCGTCAACAACATGAAAGCATGGATCCATCCTGCCTTGTATCAACGGTTCAGGCTGGTGGTGGTGGTGTAAAGGCGTGGGGAATATTTTCTTGGCACTCTTTGGGCCCCTTGGTACCAATTGAGCATCGTTACAACGCCACAGCCTACCTGAGTATTGTTGCTGACCATGTCCATCCCTTTATGACTCAAATGGCCTCCACAGTCACCAGATCTCAATCCAATAGAGCATCTTTGGGATGTGGTGGAACGGGAGATTCGCATCATGGATGTGCAGCCGACAAATCTGCGCCAACTGTGTGATGCCATCATGTCAATATGGACCAAACTATCTGAGGAATGCTTCCAGCACCTTGTTGAATCTATGCCACAAAGAATTGAGGCAGTTCTGAAGGCAAAAGGGGGTCCAACCCGTTACTAGCATGGTGTACCTAATAAAGTGGCCGGTGAGTGTATATATGTATGTATGTATACACGCACACACATACATATATATTTATTTTATTTATTTAGTTTTTGTTGGAATTATATAGTAGTAAATTAATTGGCGCTTGCCTGTACCTGCAGTATTTAGAGCCACCACAAGGGAGGCAGAAGTCTCTTGTTGGGATTTTTGAGGAAAGTACAAATATTAAAGATGTAGAGCTCTTAGAAATGTTGAAATAGTCATATCAAGGACAATACATTTTCTGTTCAAATTATATCTAAAAAAAACATTTTATATCTGTGCAAATAATGTTTTTTTTTTGTATAATCAGATTGACTCACCAGTTCATAATCTATTTCTGTTTGTCTTTCATGCAATTGAAGGTCTTGGCACAGAATTCATCTTCAGATTTTTGGTATCTTCAACTCTTTTTAAGGGAGATTTTGTTTGAAGGTTTTCTTCTCTATTTCAATGATCACGTTTCCCTTTGCTGAGCTCTGTCTCTTTGTTCATCTCTCTGTCTATCTGAATTGAAAACCACGGGGAATGAGAATTTACTCCATCTGTCCCCTCCATCGTAGCTCGAACACCCCGCTGCGAAAACATGGCAGACGCCCAGATTTTGCTGTCCTCTGCCAAAAGGACAAGCAGTGCACATATATATACCAAGAAATGTTCCCAAGATGCATCCGCATCAGAGTGTGAAGATATTTCACTGACTGAATGAGTCCCCCGGCTCTGCGTTGGCAGAAACACTTTGATTTATTTGTACTGGATAAAAGATTTATATTGAATTTTGTTTTAGGATCTACTGATGCTGCAGAAATTCTCTTAATGTGATTTACACTTTTTTTTGTTTTTGTTTTACAAAAGGACTAAAAGCTAAATGAATGGAAACATTAGATCTAGTTCATTCTTGGGTTAAAATGTTTTAGTGGCATTTGCATCACTTTTCTGACATAATAATTGTCAATTTCTTTCTGTAACTCTGTATATTTGCTCTGATTTGAATTGGTTGGGTCCACGTTTTACCTGCCTATTTTTTAAACAATGTTTTAAACCCTGATGTTAATCTTTGTGCTTGTGCAGCAGATGTATCTGAAACTTGACTAAAGTTTGACTTTAAAGTAGAAGGTCTGAAGCAGCAGAAGATCAAACCAGGTTCAGCTTCTATTGATGAGAACAACAAACTGAAGCTCCACTTCACACAGACTCACCAACACTTGGACAATAACAGATTGGAAAATCATTTCCTGGTCCGATGAGTCTCGATTTGAACTTTTAGACAGTCAGAATTTGATGTAAACAACATGTAAACATGGATCCATTCATCTTTGTATCAGACTGTTGGTGATGTCACACTTTGGAGGACATTATCTTGACACACTTTGGGCTCTTCAGCAGCACCTGAACACCGTTTAAACTCCACAGTCTAACTGACCATGTCCATCTCTTTATGACCACAGTGTTCCATCTTCTGCTGGCTGCTTCCAGCAGGATAAAGCATCATGTCACAAAGCTCTAATCACAAGTTAGTTTATCTCCACCAGCCTCCACAATCACCAAATCTCAGTCCAACAGAGAACCTTTGGGATGTGGTGGAACATCACCTGCAGCTGATTCTCTTGTGTCAATATGGACTGAAATCTCAGGGAGCTGCAGATAGACAGGTGTACAATCCAATGCAGTTTTTAAGATTAAAGAAACATCCATCTATTTCTGAACCTGCTTTTAACCTGTTCAGGGTCGCAGGGAGCTGGTCCCTATCTCCAGCACTCTTTGGGCAAGAGACGGGGGACACCCTGGACAGCTCGATTAAAGAAACAAAACCATTTAACTTGACTAGACTCTATTAGCATGAATCAACATGGCACATTAACATACACGAGTATAACACAAGAACCTGACAACAAAGGGTAGAAACTTCTACTGGGGAACAAAATATTATCCAACGCAGGTGAGAGGCATGGATCATGATGACAGGGGTGACAGAAAGTAAAGAAAGCAAACATGACCAGATCAACACTAAGATCATGACGACCTCTTATTTCATATAATCTATAATGTTGCACAAATTCACTTGATCTTTTTCTACTTCAGTTGCTTGGAATGCATCACAAACTGTCTCCTCAACTCAATCCTTTTTGGGCCTAAATTAACTGAACCATTCAGGATATTTAGGTTGCAGCTGATGCTTAAGTATTTTTTTTAATTAGCATAATACTGCACAACCACTTGGGTTCATGTGGGCCATTTCGAGCAGCTGTGGTCTAAGTGGACAGGATCCACTAATCAGGAGGTGAACGGTTCTATCCTAGGCTACGACTTGAGCTAGATACTGAACCCCCCCCCAGCACCATCCAGGTGGCAGCCAATAGCTCCTCAGGAATTTTGTCCTTAAGGGGATCAAAAATGTATCAGTTTTTATTATCATTGTTACCCTCAAGCATGTAAAATAGATTTCTTTCTCTGTTTTGGACTCTCTGCAGGCAGGATCAGCTGTCCAGTGAGGCAATAAATGTTGGGCCGTCTTCAGAGTCCGGTTACCTCCAGGCTGTGGACAGTCAGGGTGTCCCTCAGTGTCTCTCCTGCCAGCAGGCCTGTTCCACCACAGGGGGAGCTTGGGATACGCGATTCTGCAGCCACAGGTACGGTGTGACGTCATCCTTGTCACAGTTTAGAGAGATCCGCCAGCTTTGCATCAAGCTGGAATAGACATTTTTACAAAATGATTAAATCAGATAGAGGACTGTCCTCCTTTAGTTTGTATCCAGATGTTTTGATTTTATTCACAGATGTCAAGAGGAGTTCCAGTTGCGCTCAAGTCACATGTACATGCGCTCTCGGGTCTTGGAGGTGGAGCAAGGTGTCTGTCAGCACTGCGGCCTCCACGCTCACGAGCTGTTCCTGAAGGTCCACGATGCTCCGCCCACCCAACGGAAGGAGATACTAGAGAAAACATGGCTAGCCCAGCTGTCACTCAAACAGGTTCTGCTTGCTGTAGAATTATTATTCTGCCAAGTACTTCTAATGCAGCACTAACATGCGACCTCCGCCGAAAAATGTCTACCTCATTAAACTACATGGGCACCGTTCCTTAGATTCAGTTGTGAATTTTAGTTAAAAAAAGAACTGAAGCAGTAGTTATGTGCACAAACGGAACCTTCAGTAAAACATCAGACATTTTGTAGAAAGCATCACGTTACATGAACAGCCATCAGTTCTTTCAGATGACTCTTAATTCTGTTGCAGAAAGGAAGAACAAACCATCTTAGTCCAACATGTTAGCATTTTAGCATTGTGATTTTCATAAAGAGACATATTAGAATCACTATTGTTTACCTCGGAGTAATCCTTCTCAGGTCATGTTCACACTAACAGATATTTTGGCATTGCAGTGTTGACCTACCTCATCACATGCAAGCGGTATACTTTATTGAAGAAATAAGTGTTTTTACTGTTCAAGCACTTAAACATGACTGATTTTGGTGCAAAAGTATGCAGGTCAGCTGTTAACACACAGTTGCTCTTTGTAGAGCCATTTAGATTTTTTCCCATATCTGGCAATAGTTTTCCTGACCAAGCTGCTATAAAAGCTTTATTTGGGTCTTTTCTGATAAATCTTAATCAAAAATTAATTTCTCGGTTTTAGTTTTATCAAATAATATATAATAAGTGTGTAGTTATATATACATATCACCTTGTATTATAGTAACACTAATAAAATTGTCACTTTCAACATGCAGTACTTAAATCCTCCACTAGAGGGCATTAAGGATTTGATACAGCAGATTTTTAAAGTCTTAAACCTGTTAAAAAAGCAGGCGTCTAAGATATGATAGGGTACATTTGATGTACTGGAATAGGTAAAGAATTGCAAAGGACAGAAAATTACATTTGGTTTTTTTGAGTTTTTGTGTGGTCAACATGGACTTCATCGCCACCTGGTGGTGTGAGATGAATATTTCAGCATTTTTATTGGAGTTTTTTGAACTGAGGTATTTGTTTTAAGCAGGAATAAATCTCTGGATTTGTGTTGTCAGGATCCAATGATGTGTTTGAAGTGGTTTAAATCATGACAGAGACACTAATTATCTCCTCTGTTGCACTAGTTTTTCTTGTATTCACAAAATTCTTGGGTATCAACCTTTTAATAGAAAGAGTTTGATGATACCATTCAGAGACTTTGGGAGCGTCTCTGGCCTGGTCCTTAGGTTCAGTTAGACTATTAGCTCCTTTCAAAACTGAGAGATGCTGAAATTAACGCATCACAAGAGAATAAAGAATTTTAGATCAGCTCCTAAAACACAAAACACAGAATGTGCTCCACTTTCAAATATACAGTGGGGCAAAAAAGTATTTAGTCAGCCACCAATTGTGTAAGTTCTCCCACTTAAAAAGATCAGAGAGGCCTGTAATTTTCATCATAGGTATACCTCAACTATGAGAGACAAAATGAGGAAAAAAAATCCAGAAAATCACATTGTCTGATTTTTAAAGAATTTATTTGCAAATTATGGTGGAAAATAAGTATTTGGTCACCTACAAACAAGTAAGATTTCTGGCTTTCACAGACCTGTAACTTCTTTAAGAGGCTCCTCGGTCCTCCACTCGTTACCTGTATTAATGGCACCTGTGTGAACTCGTTATCAGTATAAAAGACACCTGTCCACAACCTCAAACAGTCACGCTCCAAACTCCACTATGGCCAAGACCAAAGAGCTGTCAAAGGACACCAGAAACAAAATTGTAGACCTTTACCAGGCTGGGAAGACTGAATCTGCAATAGGTAAGCAGCTTGGTGTGAAGAAATCAACTGTGGGAGCAATTATTAGAAAATGGAAGACATACAAGACCACTAATAATCTCCCTCGATCTGGGGCTCCACGCAAGATCTCACCCCGTGGGGTCAAAATGATCACAAGAACGGTGAGCAAAAATCCCAGAACCACACGGAGGGACCTAGTGAATGACCTGCAGAGAGCTGGGACCAAAGTAACAAAGGCTACCATCAGTAACACACTACGCCGCCAGGGACTCAAATCCTGCAGTGCCAGACGTGTCCCCCTGCTGAAGCCAGGACACGTCCAGGCCCGTCTGCGGTTTGCTAGAGAGCATTTGGATGATCCAGAAGAGGATTGGGAGAACATCATATGGTCAGATGAAAACAAAATAGAACTTTTTGGTAGAAACTCAACTTGTCGTGTTTGGAGGGGAAAGAATGCTGAGTTGGATCCAAAGAACACCATACCTACTGTAAAGCATGGGGGTGGAAACATCATGCTTTGGGGCTGTTTTTCTGCAAGGGGACCAGGACGACTGATTCGTGTAAAGGAAAGAATGAATGGGGCCATGTATCGTAAGATTTTGAGTGAAAACCTCCTTCCATCAGCAAGGGCATTGAAAATGAGACGTGGCTGGGTCTTTCAGCATGACAATGATCCCAAACACACCGCCCGGGCAACGAAGGAGTGGCTTCGTAAGAAGCATTTCAAGGTCCTGGAGTGGCCTAGCCAGTCTCCAGATCTCAACCCCATAGAAAATCTCTGGAGGGAGTTGAAAGTCCGTGTTGCCCAGCGTCAGCCCCAAAACATCACTGCTCTAGAGGAGATCTGCATGGAGGAATGGGCCAAAATACCAGCAACAGTGTGTGAAAACCTTGTGAAGACTTACAGAAAACGTTTGACCTCTGTCATTGCCAACAAAGGCTATATAACAAAGTATTGAGATTAACTTTTGTTATTGACCAAATACTTATTTTCCACCATAATTTGCAAATAAATTCTTTAAAAATCAGACAATGTGATTTTCTGGATTTTTTTTCCTCATTTTGTCTCTCATAGTTGAGGTATACCTATGATGAAAATTACAGGCCTCTCTGATCTTTTTAAGTGGGAGAACTTACACAATTGGTGGCTGACTAAATACTTTTTTGCCCCACTGTATAT
>SSNP01000054.1:2057788-2073410 GCA_006937955.1 Pachypanchax playfairii
CCCCCCCCCCCCCCCCCCCCCCCCCCCCCCCCCCCCACACACACACACACACACAGGTTGATCTGCACTCTGAGGGACCACCTCGCAGTAAATGGATTGCTGGGCACATTGATTTTTTTTTTCTGAGTGCCAGGCCTCGACCAGTAAGCCTGTTTGAATTGGTTGGCCGTTATCCTGTAAAGCCAACCCCCCACTACACACACACGCAGCGATACCTAGCTTCTTCCCAGTGCCGCCGCCGGCAGCAGCATCAACACCGATCGATGTTCAGAGCTTTAGAGGAAACAAACTCAGCCACATGATAAGATGCCACAGTGGAGGAGAAGCCTCGAGATTAGAAGCTCATTCTTTGGTTTATACCGGGGGTTCTGGTGTGTGTGTTTGTTCCCAGCTGTGTGTACAGATGTGTACAAAGCGTCGGAGTTCTTCTTTAATGTATGTGTGTTTTGAGTGTATGTTAGAGCCTCCGGGTGCTGATGGTTTAGTGTGTGTGAAAGTGTCGGGCAGCAGCAGGGTCAGGTGCAGGAAGGTGCACCAGTTTGGCACAAACGCAGGTTTAATTGACTCAAAATGGCTGAGACTATCTGCGTGAGAGATGTGAACTCTGCCCGCCTGAGAAAGCCTATTCTTTAAATCTGTTGGGATCAATTCCAGCTCACCGCCTTAATGTCGGCAGAGTACTTCTCAAAGCAGGAAAATGGATTTCTTGCTCCTAAACTCTTCCCACCAGACTTCTCATTCTAATTCTTTCAGTCATCTTTCACTCCTCCAATTTCTCTCTTCCTTTTCTCTGTTTTTACGCCGTCTTTTTTTTTTTTTTTTTGATAAATTTGTGTTTAAATGCACCACATAACTGGCTCAGATCAGTGGATTTATTCTGTTTTGCCGAACAACCTTTAATCTGTTTCTGTAAATATTCCCAGGAACTAATCAGATCTGTTATTATCCATCATTAGCTCTCATTTAAATAATTGGCATTGCTTTCTGAAATTTGACCTCATGTTCTTCGTCTCCTGAGTTTGGCACAGATTGCTGCTGCCACTTACTATTTTAGACTATGGTAAACCGAAACCTTAAACCAAAATCTGCTCTTGAAACTTTGGCTGATTGGGTTAGAATTTGTTGTACCAAAACAAAATAAATGGCGTCAATTAAAAGGAGACTGTAAAAGGTTTAATTGTGAAATCTGCTGGGGAGAAAGTTGCTCATGTTTTGGGGATTTTGCTCCAGATGAAGACTGTTGCAGATGCTGTTAGATGTTTTCAGTAAGGAGAAGGAGACCCGTTTGTCTCACATAACCAGCGTAGAGTCGATTAGTTTATTGTTGCCCCCACACTTTTTACAAGCAGCTAAAAAGTAGATTAAGGGTTGAATATGGAACAATTTCCTAAAAATCTATACTTGAAAATACCTCCACCAGAGGGCAGCAGAATGAAAGTACAGTATTTTCTTTAAGAATTATATTTGAATTAAAATATAATAAAACATTTATTCTGACGCGCATGACGTTGGTATTATGTTTACATCTACCAGCCAATAGCGACACCACTGCAGGTTGTCTAATACAGTAAATAGTCCGAGGCTGGTACTGTGGAAAATGACGGAGTCTGCAGGTCGAGCAGCTGCTTCAGAGCCTCAGATTTCATTATCCTTCTCAGAAGAGGAGCGACCAGAGAAGATTAAAAACCAGAGTGAGTTTAGATGAAGCTACAATAGATGGACAAATAAAAAATGTACTCGGCATCAAAACACACGTGGAAATGTCAAATCTGCTGGAAACCTTGTTCTGTTGTTGTAACTACAACATCCACACACTAGATGTCACTATGTGGTGTTCATGTTCCATATTCAACTTTTGAGAATAAGAATAATTAAATAATTGAAGTGGCTTAAACCAAGATTGAGGTATTTTAATCCTAATTTGGATCCATTTTATAGATTCAATCTGTTTGTTGACAGATCAGCAGCTTTGAGAATGGCCCACTATAAAAAAATATTTTAGTTTTCAAGCTAACTTCCCTATAATTAATCAATGATCACTTTTAGCAGATACTGTTTTACATATCGACGATCTAAACATAAATGCTACTTAGTGGTAATAGAGCATTTTGTTTTCATTATTTCATTTTTTAATGTAAAAATAATCAAATGTACGATAAAATCTTGGTCAACTAGTGAATAATTTGCCTTACTGTGAAACACAATTAATACTGTTTATTTTGTTAAAAATAAAAATATAGTCTTTAAAGTTCACTTCAGAGAAAAGAAGTTCCATTCAGATCCAATTTACTAGTTTCTCATGCTAACTCGTCTACATATTATGAATGCATTGCATTTTATATTTATTACCTCTGCCAGGTGATGTTTGCACCGGCTATTGTTAGTTAGAAATGGTTCAAAGAGGAAGTGAGTAGATTTTAATGATGTATTCCTGGATTTGTCGGGATCAAGTGATGTTTTTAAGGATTCTTTATCATTATGAGGTCAGGCTGTTTTTAATATATCGGCATGTAATTCCACAATAAAATGTTTCCAGTCGGTTCTACATAATATTAAGGATTGATCTGGATCTGTAAAAAATTCCAGATACTCTGATCTAGAAAAGACCTTCACATTTTTTTATCACTGCAGAATCAATGATTGTATAGAATCACAACAGACACCAAAATTTAGTTCAGACACTCTAGAATCAGACGTGTGTTAATGGATTTGATGTTCCTTCAAAAGTTCTGGAGTTCGATCCAGAAAAAAAACCACCAATACTGAATAACTACTGAACTAATAAAAATGTAAACGTCATTAGCTACGTTTACATGCGCCAAATTTCCCCAATCTGATTAAAATCTTGGTCGATCTGAATTCCCAAATCCCTGTTTACATGGACACTAACTGAAATGATCTGATCATGCCATGAGTACACATGCACCAAGCACTCAATCAGGTTAAATGAGTTGAGCATGCGCACAGCGAGTTGTCTTTCCGGGGGAAGAAAAAAAAGTAAACAAACTCCGTCCTTTCTGCACGTCTTTCCCGCCCCATCGTGTGCTCGATCTGACTCACGTTATCCCCAATATGGACCCTCTGCGGGTGATTACCGTTATGTTTGGGTTTTTACTGGTCGCATTAACCAAGCTAGAGGCTGAATACATATTGCTACTGCTCCTCCACCACAGGAGAGGAGAGCAGGATGACAGGATGACTGCACCAGCAGACCACTTCTGTTTATCTCCCGCCATGTTTTCTACTTGGGTCTGTGAAAGCGGAAAGACGTCACGCTGAAGTTGTACGCATGCGCAGTGGGCTTTTTTCACCCTTTCTTTCCGAATGGGTGTGTACATGCACATCTATCTGAATGAAGATCGGACAAAACCACCCCTCTCGATCGGAAGTAAATTTCATTCTGATCAGGCTGCATCGGATCAAAACATTCTGATTGACATGTTTACATGACGTCTTTTTGTTCCGATTGGGCGTTTATTCCGATTAAATGTGCCCATGTAAACATAGCTATTGTTTCATGGTCAATGAATCTGATAATGTTGATACAATAAAAGTGAGACTCTTATTTTGAGTGTAAATCAAAACATGGGGGAACTGAGGTGTTTGATGGAGGTCTGAATTCTACAAGTGATTTTCTTGTTGTATTTTTGTGTCACGCTAATTTGAAGTAATTATAAAATGTAACATGATTGATGATTTTAAAAAGTTTGTCTTGCAAATTTTTCAAATTAGTTTAAAATTACAAAGAAAAATGTGTTTTTCAATTATCCATTACATTTCTAAAAAGCATGTCACTGAACAGTCTGTCATAGTCTTCAAACAACAAATTGCAGAAATGAACACAGGAAAACGTAAAACATGCAGTGCACTGTAAATAATAAATTAACTTTAAGCTTTGGAGAAAATATGTTGTTTTTAAATGTAAATGGTAAATGTCCTGTATTTGTATAGCACTTTTCTAGTCATTCAGACCACTCAAAGTGCTTTCACACTACAAGGTTTTGACAACAAGTACGAAGATAGCAGGGGTTTTCTCTGCGTTAAAATACGGTACCACTGCACTGCAGATACAGTACATTCAGTAATATACTGCATTAAGAACAATATGTGAAATCAATTATAATTTCAATGTATGAATGTGCGTGAGAGTGAATGAATGTATGAAGCGTTACGTCGTCTGACTAAGCAAAGCGCTATTACAGGCCATTTACCATTTATTTACCACTCATGAAATGTTACGATCTCTTAAAATGAGAAACTTTCTCGTTATAACGAGATGATGCTTCTAAATTTATTTCTCAGCTCTGGCAGTACTACGTTTCCATAGTTTAACATATCTACATGTAAGTCCACAATAAAAGGTCCAGCTGCTTTTCTATTTGATGCTAATGATTACTCTGGATCAAGGATTGAAATGGATTGTCACAAAATTTGAGATTCTGTGATCTAGAAAAGAAAAAAATTAGGAACCTTCAGATTTTTTATCACCAAAAGATAGTTGAGACTCTTTCGTAACTTTTCTTATTTGACTTTTAAGCGTTATTAGTATATTTCACAGTATTAGTATCATTTTTTGGAGTAATATTGCTAATTTGTGTATTTTTCTATTGCTGTTTTTAAATGTACAGCACTTTGGTCAGTCTTGGCTGTTAATGCTTTATAAATAAAGTTGGCTTGGTTTGGCTAATATGGGTATATCCCGCTCTAACCACAGGATGAAAAAAGAAATACTGAAGTATTCAAAGTTATTTAACTGTACGCCTGTAGGTAATCATGTAGTAAAATTCAGTTAGGCTTGCTTCTCTGTTTGAGATTACAGGTGTTAGACAGGACCCGCCTCCAGTTCTATATCCTTGTGTCCTTCCGTGTTCCTCTTGTACCTGCATGTGTTCTCCTGTTGTAGCAACTTCCTGCTTGTCAAGAATGTTAGATTAATTAGTTATCCCCAAATGGCCTTAGACAAAAATAGTACATCTCCGAAGTTCTTCTGTTCATTAAGTAAGTTTTGCTTTTGTGTCGAGGAAACTCTTTTTGCCAACTCTGCTTGAAAAAGTTTAACAAGCCCGACCAAAGAAAAGTCTCAAAAAGTTAAGTCATTCATGAGTATGTGTCTTCGTGTAGCATTTAACTCCCCGTGGTATTTTTAACCTAATTTCTGTGTTCTTGATCAGACTTGCCACCGCTCCCTGATGAGGTTTCCCTACAGCTGCCCATTAAATAGGTCACTGAGGTGATTTATGAGGTTTTACCCAAAAATCCGTTTGGTGACGGATAACTGAAGGTCAAAGTTCAGCATCACTGATTCGGTACAGATTTAGTTTTAAACACCGTATCCTCACAATTACATAGACTTACATTTTACGTCAACATTTTAAACGCTAATAAGAGACTGTTTTTCTGCAATTTGCTTTCATTATTTCCCAGATTTTGCCATTTAAGTGCTTTCCTTTCCTCATTTTATTGAGAAAGCACTCCAGAAGTGTCCCTGCGGTGCAGAGATTTGTTTAATATAAATGATTTGTGTGTGTGTGTGTGAGAGAGTGAACACGCTGTGAAGTGATAATTTAGGTCACTGAGCTTTCTAAAAGACATCGAATCAAAAAGATAAAACAACAAAAAAAAAAAACTTTAAAACATGCAAAAGATGGTTTGGGGAAAATGTGCAATCGAAGCTCGTTAAGGGAGTATTTAGAGCATTCAAATGGTTCCTCACTTTCTTAAAATCCACTTGATTTAGATTATAGTTTAAAGAATATTAACCAGAAATTTAAGATTCCATTCTTGCAAATTTGTGCAATATCACTAAAGAGCTAAATAAAATGCAGAAACAAATTTGACATTCAGTTAATTCTTCATTTTCTTAAAAGCCCAGATAGTTTAGATTCTCATGGCTGATAGCACCTTGATCAAAAAATGTGAGGTACTTTTGTGCAATATCACAAAATAATGCAACATATGGTCTGTATATATGTAGAACATGTACTGCTGTTGTGACATTATGAGCAATATCAGTATAGGAGAAGAACAAAATACATTTCTGAAGCAAACGTCAGATTAAATCGTTCCTTGTTTTCTGTAAACCCTGTTTTAGACTTTAGAGACTCAAAGCACATTGACTAAAAATGTGGGTTTATCGTAACTCACATTGTTTTAAAGAGGCCATTTCATACAAATTTCAGGACTTTGTGGTTATTTCTTAAGTATTAACCTGTAATATGAAACATTTTATATCTAATAAACGTCAGGAAACACTGATTAACAGATCTTTCAATCTGTCGACGTGAAGATTCGCCAACTCATTGATATTCATTGTGCAAATTTGCTGGACTCAGATTGGCTAACAAACTAGCCTATGAGAGCAAGGTATATTGTTTCCTGCCCCGCTGTGCATGGTAACATGAGGCGTTCTCTCTTCCGGTTTGCTACGTCTTATGCTAACAGCTTTTAGCCAGCAGCATGCTAGGCGTGGTTTCAACTGCGGGAGCTGATGAATACTAACGAACAAAGGAGTTGTGATGAAACAGATACAGTGGGGCAAAAAAGTATTTAGTCAGCCACCAATTGTGTAAGTTCTCCCACTTAAAAAGATCAGAGAGGCCTGTAATTTTCATCATAGGTATACCTCAACTATGAGAGACAAAATGAGGAAAAATAATCCAGAAAATCACATTGTCTGATTTTTAAAGAATTTATTTGCAAATTATGGTGGAAAATAAGTATTTGGTCACCTACAAACAAGTAAGATTTCTGGCTTTCACAGACCTGTAACTTCTTTAAGAGGCTCCTCGGTCCTCCACTCGTTACCTGTATTAATGGCACCTGTGTGAACTCGTTATCAGTATAAAAGACACCTGTCCACAACCTCAAACAGTCATGCTCCAAACTCCACTATGGCCAAGACCAAAGAGCTGTCAAAGGACACCAGAAACAAAACTGTAGACCTTCACCAGGCTGGGAAGACTGAACCTGCAATAGGTAAGCAGCTTGGTGTGAAGAAATCAACTGTGGGAGCAATTATTAGAAAATGGAAGACATACAAGACCACTGATAATCTCCCTCGATCTGGGGCTCCACGCAAGATCTCACCCCGTGGGGTCAAAATGATCACAAGAACGGTGAGCAAAAATCCCAGAACCACACGGAGGGACCTAGTGAATGACCTGCAGAGAGCTGGGACCAAAGTAACAAAGGCTACCATCAGTAACACACTACGCCGCCAGGGACTCAAATCCTGCAGTGCCAGACGTGTCCCCCTGCTGAAGCCAGGACACGTCCAGGCCCGTCTGCGGTTTGCTAGAGAGCATTTGGATGATCCAGAAGAGGATTGGGAGAACATCATATGGTCAGATGAAACCAAAATAGAACTTTTTGGTAGAAACTCAACTTGTCGTGTTTGGAGGGGAAAGAATGCTGAGTTGGATCCAAAGAACACCATACCTACTGTAAAGCATGGGGGTGGAAACATCATGCTTTGGGGCTGTTTGTCTGCAAGGGGACCAGGACGACTGATCCGTGTAAAGGAAAGAATGAATGGGGCCATGTATCGTAAGATTTTGAGTGAAAACCTCCTTCCATCAGCAAGGGCATTGAAAATGAGACGTGGCTGGGTCTTTCAGCATGACAATGATCCCAAACACACCGCCCGGGCAACGAAGGAGTGGCTTCGTAAGAAGCATTTCAAGGTCCTGGAGTGGCCTAGCCAGTCTCCAGATCTCAACCCCATAGAAAATCTCTGGAGGGAGTTGAAAGTCTGTGTTGCCCAGCGTCAGCCCCAAAACATCACTGCTCTAGAGGAGATCTGCATGGAGGAATGGGCCAAAATACCAGCAACAGTGTGTGAAAACCTTGTGAAGACTTACAGAAAACGTTTGACCTCTGTCATTGCCAACAAAGGCTATATAACAAAGTATTGAGATTAACTTTTGTTATTGACCAAATACTTATTTTCCACCATAATTTGCAAATAAATTCTTTAAAAATCAGACAATGTGATTTTCTGGATTTTTTTTCCTCATTTTGTCTCTCATAGTTGAGGTATACCTATGATGAAAATTACAGGCCTCTCTGATCTTTTTAAGTGGGAGAACTTACACAATTGGTGGCTGACTAAATACTTTTTTGCCCCACTGTACAGGCTGTTCAGACTCGGGAGAATTTGGGTTTTATCACCACCTGCGTAGTTTGAGAGATTAAAACTGATAGAGAAGTTGTTGACCTGTTTTCACACCCACTATGAAGGTAAGAACACCTGTGGAGCTAAAATATTCAACAGAAACCTCAGAAAAAACTGTTTTTAATGGAAGAGCCTCTTTAAAATACATATGTTCAATATTGGTATTGCAGAATGTCACCAGTTTAAACTTACTAAAAATGCTTAATAAACACTAACAGCTTTATCTTGTCTTACACTACCTATATGACTACTATTGATAGTTGTAATGAAAATGTTTAATTTTCAGTTTTATTTAATTTTGGAAGATTATCTGAAGACCTCAGATTGAGGGTTTTCTGACCCACTGAGGGGTCCCAACTCCAGCTTTGGGAACCACTGGTTTTGATGAAAGTGGTGTATCTCAACTGATATCTTTCCAATTTTTAACAATATCTCAGTTGCATGTTTATCTAATATTGTTCTAGTATTCCTTGTGTGTAGATGCTAACTCTGTCCTCCTGGTTGTTCCTCCAGCTGAACGAGATGATCCGAGCTCCGGTGGAGGGGGATTTCTGGCAGGTTGACCACATCCGGCCCGTCTACAAAGGAGGAGGGCAGTGCTCCCTGGACAACTTGCAGACGCTCTGCACAGTCTGTCACAAAACCGTACGTTCATACACACACACACACACACACACACACACACACACACACACACACACACACACACACACACACACTGCGTCAATGTAACAGCCACAACAGCAGCTTTTAAAGCCAAAGGTCTCGAGGGTCAAAAGCAATTTGTTTGACATTTAAGGTGCACCGTGGATGAACCTCTCCTTTATCATCTCTCACGTCCAGGATCACATTTTGAGCGAGTAATGTGATACATGGTCGAACACATTGATCAAAAGTCATATTATCCTCCCCTCAAAGCTTTATATTCCCTGTAATAACGTCACCTGATGTGGCTGCGTGACATATTGATATATAGCATTTGTTGAGAAAGGCTGTAAATCTGTCCTTTTCCGTCTTGAGCTTCTTCAGTCAATTTTTTTTCCTAATTGCTGAAAATGTACTTCTTTCAAATTCTCGGGAGCAGAGGTTTCAAAATAAAACGCGGTTCTTATTGTAGGCCTTGAAAATGTGCTTTCACGCCAGAAAGCGTTTTAGTCCGAGTGGGTGTCAGTGTGGAAGGAAAAGCTTCACATGGCGATGAGCATGAACTGATGTGGAGAACTGCGTTCGCTGATAAGGTGGATCTTCTCTCTGCTCATGCCAACATGAAGACACTTTAATCTGAAGACGCTCAGTTTATTGATCTGGCTTTTCTTTTTCAGCTCCGACTGCAGATTTAACCTCTTACATCATGTTCAGTTTCCTTTTATTTGTTTTTGTTTTGTTTCCTCCACAGCGGACGGCTCAGCAAGCCAAAGAGCGCAGCCGGATGAGGAAGAGCGTTACAGCCTCCAAGGTTGCGTCAGACATCAGCAGGTTCTTCATCAGGAAATGAAAAAGACATTGTGAAGCAGTGTAGGTTTCACTGGAAAATTCCTTAAATCGAGCCGTTAATTGCCATCTGCTTTGACCTACATGAGGGCGAGATTTCTGAAATCCTGCTGGTCCTCATTATAGCAGAAAAGATTTACCTAAAAAGAAGTGGGGGGGTGATGAAGCGACAACTGCGTCAAATGCAAATTCAGCCAACTTCCCTTCTCGTCCCCGAACCGTCACGGCTGCGTTAGGTTTTGATTTATGACGGCCCCCTTTTTTCGCTCGGGGCTGAAGTGGAGCATCTTGTTTAGTGAGATGCTTCTATTTTAGGATTTTGCAAACTTCGTAAAAAAATAAAAAAAGAAGAAGAAGAAGCAGGTGAGATAAATTGCAGGCTATGAGATGAAACAGAGAATGCAACCAGGTGTCCTCATTGGTCACCTCAACACATGGGGCCTTCTAATTCCTCTTTTGATGGATGAAGTGAATTCAACTCTTTTTTTTTTTTAATAATATAATTTTTTTATGTTTCTGGTGCCTTAATCCCAGTTCAGACTCGAAAGCCTCGAATATTCTTTCAAACTAAATCGTTTCAACGCCTGGAGTCAGGAGCAGCATCATCCATGTCCATACAGCTCCACTCTCTTCAGCTGTGCTTGATGATCTGAGCAGATGTAAAGTGTACAGGGCTATGTTTAGAGACACAGAGAGCTGAGTTACTATGGAAACAAGGCTCTGGGTTCAGCCACGTCGAGAATATTTGATCTGTTTTTGTGAGAGTTACACAATGAGCCAGACATCAGAAAAGTACGATCAATATTATCAAACTCCTGTGAAACGGAGGCCAATCGCATTCCTCCGCCAGCATAGTTTCACCCCACCCACTTCTCAACGCAGAGGATCCACCATTCAGCAAGTGTCGCCGTGTCACGGTCCGTCTGTCTTTCTGTCAGCCTCGTCAAACTCTTCCTAGCTCAGCAAATCCCACCATCGCTGGGAAGTTTTACATTTTTCTGACAGGCCCCAACTTCTTGTGACCAATCAGGGTGCGAGAAGTTGCAAGCCACGATGTCAAAAAAAAGAGAAAAAAAACTCCCGGAGCCCATGTGGGTGCACGCGTAGGTGTGTGTGTATTTCCCCTACGGCTGCTCCAGGTCTCCACTTAATAAGACCGTCGTTCCTCTCCTGTCCAAACCGACAAGCTTTGTGAGTAATGAACATCTCCCAGGCAGCCTTCCAACAACAGCAGGTTTCAGTGTCAGTCCCTGTCAGCAGCCAATGACTCTGATCTGCTGTTTTATTACACCCAAAGGTGTGTGTGTGCGTGCATGTGTGTGTTAGAGAATGAGAGAAAGCAAAGAAGTGTAATGTGTGTTGCATGGATGAAGTGTGAGGGGGTTGGCAGGGGAAAAGTGTATATTGGAGCAGAGAGGAGGTGGTGAGTTTGTCAGACGGAACCATAATGAGGCAGCATCTCGATGAAGACGTCTCGTGTTCCTCTCCCAGAAGGTCTGCTGGGTAAAGAGCAGTTGGAAAACAGCCCAGAGGAGAAACTCTACCGCCGCAGGTGACGACCGTAATAAAGATGGACTCAAACATGCGGTTTCTCTCAAACACATTGTTGTCTCTAAGTCCACACAAGTTCAGAACACAACTTAATGTTTTCTCTCAGTTGAAATGTTTGTTTTCAGTCCTCCGACCGAAAGGCGTCTGCGGGTTACGCAGCAGCAGCACAAAGGCTGCAAGTTGCTCTGCGCTGACTTTATCAAATTACTTTATTCCAAAATTCTACAAATCTCTTCAGAAATATTCTTTGTTCTCTCCAACTAGTCAGAAAACAGCTCGGTGAGTTACAGGATTGAGGACAAACATGACGCATTAGCAAGTTGTAGGTTTGAATCCCATTGAATTTGTTTGTGAAACACAAGATGTTTAATGGCCGGGTCACATGGGACGTGCAATGGAATGGTTACAAACAAATTTGTGTCTTTTATGCAGATTTTCTTGCTGCGATTGTGTCACATTGTCTTCATAATGTCTCCATTTGTTTATCCACCAACCCTCCTGACATAATCTCACATGTTAAACTCTGTGACTTGAAGAAATTTTGAAGCAGTCGCAGCCCAATTAGATATAAACTCAAATTCTTAGTTATATCTAACCTTTGAGGACTACGTATTTACTTATGGAAGTAGTTTAATTGTGCTTTTAGTAACTTTGTAAGAAGTAAAACAAAGTAAACTGAGAAATAATCAGTGTCTAAAAAATGTTTTTGAATATGTCCTGATAGGTGGCGCTGAATTTTTCATCGATGAGGGACGTTTACTGGCTGATCATGAGTTGTATTTTGATCTTAGTGTTTTGTAATGAGCTTTAAATAGCTCACATACTGCAGAGAATGTGTTCAGATTTTGAAAATATTGTGAAAAAACCTAAAAGCAAACAAACATTTTTCTTCACCAAAAAGTTTATTTTTCAAAGTTTTGTAGCTTAAAATGTTAGAATGTTGTTTTGTTTCCATTTTGAAATAAACTTATCCACAATAATTGGGATATTTTACAGTTAAAAAACCCAAAAAACAGTTGGGGTTTCAAATCATTATCCTAAACACCATCAGAGGATGATAAAGACCATCATGAAAGATTTTTTTCCACATATTAATGTCATTATTGCTACTGCTATTGAAATGTAGGTCAGTGGATCTCCAGGGGCCTTAACGTGGCTCATGGAGGTCCACAGCAAATTAAGAAAATAGATTAATATCGTTGTAACTTAATTCCATTGGAACTTCCTCAACTACAGATAATACGATAGGTTTAGGAATGATGAACGTACATTTGGGTTTTATTTATCAGCTCCTCAGAGGCTGAAGTGACACAAGGTGTCTTTTATCAAATGTCCGGGACACGAAAATGTTTCAACTCTCTAAAGTCAACAAATTCATTTTAGATTTGATTCTGCTTTGCATTCAGACAGGAAGGTGTAATATTTGACCCCGTTCCAGTGAGAATCTGCTTCAACCTCGCCCGTCTCTGTAATCTGCTTTGACCTTTTCAGCTAAAGGAAATGATTCTTCCCAACCCAATCTACTGTGACAGGTGTGATGGAGAGCGGCCAATAAAAGCCTGTGCGGAGCACCGCGTGGAGCCTGCCGGCTCTCCAATCGGAGGCCCGATCCTGCTGCGGTTTGATTCCTGGCTGCCATACTCTCCGCTGTGATCCCCCCGCGTGTCTGACCCTCTGTGCCCTTCAGCGAGGAAAAGGAAACAGACCCAGGGAAAGGCCGGACCCTGCAGCTCTTCTCTCAGGCATGAAAAGCAGCTCATAGCACCTCAAATATCCTGTCGCTCCGGTGGAACTGTAAAACCTCATTATAGCAAACACATCCACCTCTAGTTAAACCAGTTCAGTGCCATGTTACAACCTGAAGGCTTGTATCTACACCAGCACCAGCTAGTGGTCCTCATTGTCCACACTTATGAAGCAAGTCTTGGCTTTAGACAAACACAGCTGATGAGAGGCTTTTGTCTTCATTGTCATAATATCTCTTGGGATCGAGATAAGATGATTAATCATTTCCTGCTGCTTCCTCGCGCTCGCAGAAAGCTGGCATCGCTCGTCAGAGCGCGACGCCCCGGGTGGAGGGAAACGGCATTATGGCCCAGGTAATTGGTGGAGGGCCATCACTCATGAGCAATGTAATTAATCTCATTAAAACACCCTCTCTGCCTGCAAAGAACTGTTTCTTGAGGACTATCGCAACAGAAGGTGTTTTATCCAGAATAGCCTTATCCATCCTGATGAGTGTCATATGCACAGATGATATCCCGAGAGAGGCTGCGGCTGCTGAAAAGTAACAGAAAAATCAATACAACAATTTCATGAAAACCTCTGCTTGCTGTTTTCAAATGCCATTTGGCGTAGTAGGGGGACGCACAGTGGTAAAAGGATGCTTTCTCATTGCTCAGCTGGAGATGGCTTTTGTCAAGCCGAAATTCTATTTGTACAAGATGGCTCCCCGGTTGCCTCCCAAGATGCATGGCGTGGCGTGGATTAAGACCAAAAAAAGAAAAAAATGCAATCAATTCACCCAGCAGGCGATAAGGGGAAACAGATAAGATTCTCTGTGTAATTCATACAGTTCCTCAATCTGGCCAGGATTGATGTGAGTCTTGGCTGGAACTCGTTGGCTTTTTTGTATGTGGGAGTTGGTGAGGGAGTGGAAGGGGGGCGGGGGGGGTTAAACTGGCGCTTCATGTGGCCCATTACAATCAGGCTTTGTTTGGGAAGCTTCCCCCTCCTCCTCTACCTCAACGAGGATGTAGTTCTACAGAACATCTAAAGTCTGCAGGACTGAGTATCATTCAGATGCTCTTTACATCAGGCTGTTGAATACTTAATGAAATACCTCGGATCAAACCATCAAAACATATAAAGCACAGATTAAAACAAAACAATACAAGCAAACGTGCAGCTCATTCTTTAAAATGTCACATGCAATCATTTAAGTGTCCAGGGGACTCTTGACATCAGAGGAAGAAAGCCACAGCGGCCTACGCTTTTACCGTTTCCTCCTTTCATGTGCGCTGTGCTCAGATGATTGAGGTTAAAAATGGAAAGCTGAACAAAACGCCCTCCAACAAAGTTCCCCCTTTTCATGAGCCTTAAAAGACATCTTTTCATCTCTCATTTCATTTGGCGGCCATTGGTCAGCCATCTTTCACAGATTGCTTCCAGACATCTATTCAGACGCTCTGTGGCTGCTCAGCATGCCTCTATTTCATAGGTCATAATGGCGAGGTCTGGCTGTTGTGCTTAGATTAAAAACCTGAAACGCAATCACCTAAATCGCCTAATAAATACGCAGAAAACAGTCTCTTTTGACATTTGTGAAAAGCAAATCAGTCTCATTGTGACGAGTGTTCATTTTAGTTTCAGGCAACTGAATCTACAGTGAATTTAGCCGACGAGAATATGAAAGTGTTATTCACATCTGAGGTTTGAAAGTGCAGCACACAGAGAGGAGGAGTAGAAACACACATGATTTAATTATGTGGCCATGTCATGTTAAAGAAAATCACAATAACATCCTGCTGAACAGCATCAGATGTTGTTCACGGGAATTTGTAGGACATTTTTGATTCAACACTGTAAAAGAAGTTGGACCATTAATTCATATACCATTAAATTAGAGAACAAAGAACTAGATTTAAAAAGGATTACAATTACTCTGGTAATTAATTTAAAAACTGTCCTTAAGAACAGTTTTTTCTTATTATTGTTAACTTATTTGCTGAAGTCTGTTTAGCATCAGCTCCTCTTCCTCAGTTTGTGTTCTACGTCACTCAGAGAACCTGCTGAGATGTTTTTTTACTGCTGTCAGCTGAAGTCTCCCGTCACCTGTGTGACGGGGTGAAAAAATAGGAAAAATCTCTAGAGTTTATGACACCTGCTATATTTCTGAAAAAAAAAGTGTCATTTTTTATTGAAATCACTTAAAAAGTTTTACTCAGTAAAGATTTGTTACAGTTCCAAGCCACTTGATACAAGCTAAATAATCAAACACACAAACAAACATATATACCCTCAAAAGAATCAGTGTTACTGCTTTATATCAGTCTGCATGAACAGCATCAGCTCGTCAGTCTGACTCAAATGTCTGAACAAACCCTTTAAGGTAAAATTTGTCCACTTGATGTCAAAACAAGATTCAGTCTGACTGGATTTTATCATGGTCAGTTATTTAAAATTTGTCAATCTTTCCGTATCTTTTGTCCAAGTTTTTATCTTCACTCATTATTTATAAGAACAGTCATTGGTCAAAAATATATTGAAATGATTTGTCTAACGGATTTAACACCGACTGTGAGGTACACAGAGCACAAGGATGCAAAACCAGACAGATTACTACATTTGGGGAGGAAACGGCCCTATTTTTGCCTCGTTCTCCTGATTTTTTTTTTTTTTTTTTTT
>SSNP01000054.1:2073420-2115987 GCA_006937955.1 Pachypanchax playfairii
ATTTTTTTTTTTTTTTTTTTTGTATTTTTCTTTTTGCAGATGAGCCAGAAAAAGGTCATGTCAGTCTTGTGACAAGAGTGACAGGTCTGGGGCATCATTACTGGGACTTGGAAGGTCTTTGTAAGCACCTTTGGTCACCTCAGGAGAATAGATCCCAATCGCGCTGCCACCGGCCTAATGAGCACAGTCAGCCACTCGTCTAATAAGGAGAGGGGGATTGCGACTGTCTTCCATCAACCCTCTGCTCCGATGGTAAAGCATCCCATAATAACTTGAACACATGGCATGAGGAAATGGAACAGCGGTGGATATGATACCAAACATCAGTGCAGCCGGTTTGGACTCGCATGTCCTGGCCTCAGTACCAGAACTAGATTCTTTATGTTGGTCTATCTACAATTCTACTCAGTAAGATCTTTGAACAGCTTGTCTGAGCAACCTGTTTGGTATAAACGAAGACATTCTTCAATTGGATGATATCAGTAGGCCGTTCTCTTTGTAGCTACCCGCTTCCAGCTGGCAAAAAACAGTTTGGATGATCTGTGCAAGCAGCCTTTTTCCCTGTTTCTCTAGTCCAACAATTTAGGATTCTAAGACAAAAGAAATATTTTGATAAAACTTGTCAGTATTCGGTTGTATTTTCAGACTTTGAATTTCATAATGGTGTTTGTACTTGTTTTTGTATAATTTTGGTATAATCACTGACCCTGTTGAGACCATTATGATACAAAAGTCTGGTTCTAATATGGCATACAGTAAGTTTTGGGCTGAGGTATAGTTTATGTTAGGGCTAGTATGGAGCATACAGTTGTGTGTGAACACAATGACCTGGAGGAATAACATCAGCAGTGCCCTTAGGAAATCAAATGTTGTAAGTTCACCAGTTAGATAGTTTAATGCTCAGAGAAGTCACAAAAACCCAAAGAGCTCCATCCAGGGTGTCAAACTCCAGACCTCGAGGGCCACTATCCTGCATGTTTTAGATGTTTCCCTGTTTCAACACACTTGATTCAAATGAACAGGTTGTTAACAGGCTTCTGCAGAACATGTTGAAATGCAGAGGATTTGAATAAGGTGTGTTGAAACAGGGAAACATCTAAAACATGCAGGATAGTGGCCCTCGAGGCCTGGAGTTTGACATACGTGCTCTACAGGCGAACGAGTAGTGTTTGTTTGGAAAGGTTGCAGGAAATAAACAAAAATAAACTAAAAATAATATGACTCAGCTTTGGACAAACCACAGGAAGATGGAGGGCTGATGATTTGGACAGCTTAAAGTCAGTGAGTCAACTATGAACCTCGAGATAAAACAAGATAGAGTCGAGTGGCATCGTGTCCTACAGCTGGAGCTTGGACCAAACTGCATCCTAAAAACGTGCCAAAACACAGCAGCAAATCTACAACTGAAAAGAAAAGAATCAAAACTCTGAAATGGTCCAAAGTTCAGACTTGAAGCTGTTTGAAACACTGCAGAGGAACCTAGAGGGCTGTGCAGAAACTAATACCTATAAACCTCATTAACCTGAAGCACCGGTGGAAAGAAGAATGGAAAAAAAGGTCAGCTGACATGCAAACTTTTTACCAGGACTGTAGAAGATAAAAACTCCTCAGAGGGGCTATTTTTCATTGCGTGTTTTTGGACAAATTTACTGTGTTTCTGATTCAGATCTGGGATTTTTGCCACTAGATGATTAACACCTAATTCTAAAATTAAAGAGATTTTGTTAAAAAACAAACAAACATGTTAACTCTTTCCAAAAGTTTTCAAAATTTAAAAAGGCCAGATAGCAAGTTTATCTGGAGTTTGAGGTGTTAGGAAGGATTTAATTTTGGGTCTAAGTTGGAGAGTTTCTGAGCGTTGGCGTTGTTTTTCTGACCCTTCATGATTAGCAAATTTGTTCAGTCAAATCAAGATGAAAGGAGGACATCTTCTTTTAGCCGCAAACACAATTACTCACATTCTGAAATGACAAATTGAGGTTTAAATTTTCACTTTTAACTCAATCTTTGATGCAAGCCATTGTGAGACCTTCTCTCAATCGATCAAGAGCTTCGCCTGTAGCTGTAATAACAAGCAGCTTGTGTAATCAAGCTCAAGTCAGCATGAAAAAAATATATATACATATGAAATACTCCCAAATTTATTTCAGGAAACATTTGAAACATGATTGCTGACTAAAAAACTTAATGAAAAGGGCCAAATATTCCATCACAGAAATAAGTTGGACATTCTTATGCAGAAACTGAATACCTGCATCGCTGCTGCTCATTGAAATGTATTGATACAGTAAGTACTCCCACGTTGAGCTGTTTAAGTGGGCTGCATTTGGCCACTCAGATGAGGACATTTTCCAACACCCACACCTCTTTTTTATGTTTTTTAGGGGATATTCAGTAATTCCTGTTACTGCATGAGTGGGCAGGTGTGGAAAAAACTCACCATCAGCCCACACAGAATTATTCCATGTGATGATACAAATCTTAATTATGTTATACAGCAGGTAGGTTCGGCCAGCCGTGATAAAAAGAGCGAGGTGTTCATGTACACCTCGAAACAACAACAAAAAAGCTTCCTGGAGACTTGGATGGTTTTAACACACGTCCAGACTTCTAAAAGTTAATGTTTATATAAGTCCACACCATCATATAATTTAGTTTTTTTCCTAGAGATTTCTATCTGCTGTGTTTTTGAGCAGGCGACAGAAAATCTGTTGCTGACTGTCTGACAGCAGCTGATGGGAGGTGATCCAGCTGTCAAATTGTGATTCGAAGGAGTGTGGCAACATTTCTATGAGGGGAAAGGACATAAATCTCAGGGACGTGTTGTTGATTAGAGCAGATCAGGTGGTAGAGCGATCAGCTCTTCATCTGAAGGAAAACAGAAGTGACCCACCATGTCGATCTGTAGTCTCTATCTCACCAGGCCGCAAAATTGGGAGAAAACAGGAATTTTCCAGAGGAATCATAATGAATGGGTTCTTCTGATGCTTTTTTCATAGGTAAACACTGCAAGTGATTTAGTAAAAGTGACTTATCCTAACTGTATTAGTAATTTGGTTTCATCTGAAATATCCAATACTCAATATTGTCTCCAATCACTCACAGACAATGAGACATTTACCGGTTGCAAACTTCTCCCTTAGTTGTCTGACTCTAAGAAACCAAGTTAAAAGTAACAAATGCTTGCAATGACTCAGCAACTATTTAAGACAAAATCTGACTCTAATTAACCCTTTAACTACTGAAGTAGCAGAACTGCACCAGCTTTAAATAATCATTTGTGTTTTTACTTGCCACCATGACAACGATGTAGATGTTTCATTTTAACACATTTATGTGCAGTCAGACATAAAACAGAGTAAGAAAAGAAATAACAAGCTGAGGTAGTGACAGTGTTTGATGAGAAAACTCCAGCACAGTACATACCTCCATCCTTGAAGTTAGCACTGTATACGCAGTGTCCAATCCTACATGTTTCAGTCGTTTTTTAATCCAGCCGTCATGAAACACTCGAGACTGGAAGCGTGGCTGTGTCAGCAGCAGACAGGTGCAAAATCCAAAATGGTTTCATGACGAATCCCAGAATAAAAAAAACTTAACCATGATTGGACTAAACTTGAAACATGAAACTTGATGAAAGCAATTCGACAAAAATTCATGTGCAAATGCATATTCAAGGACCTGACAAGAACAAAAGCCTGGAGAAAACTTACACAGAGTGAAACAGGTGACAAACAGGAGGGATAATCAAACACAGGTGAGGTTAAACGAGGTAGGAACATAGGAACCAAGAAAAATACTGGTATGAAATGCTGATAATAATCATATTTCTTGAACAAACTGAAGGACAAGAATATGACCACATGACAGGATTGAAAACCAAACAAGAGACTAGAAATGGAGAGGGGAGGAGACATAAACAGGACAACAAGGGTTTTAATAATATTAACATGGGAATACTAAAAAGAAGGCTAGAAAAATAACTACAAAACACACGAAACAAAAAAGCAACAATGGTGAAAGAATCTTAGAATAATCCTGACTGGGAAAACAAATATGGGATGTGAATAAAGACCACAAGATGGAGACATGGAGATGGAGAAAACAGATCGTAGATGAGAGGCCAACATGATTTTGAAAACTTAAACAGTCCTAAAAATATGACACAACGCACTTTATTCTATGGTTTATTAACTGTTCAATAGGTCCTCAAGTTCAGCAGTTAATCACACATTGATCCAGATCAGGGGTTTTGGATCAGAGAAACGTCTAGAGTCTAGACAGTGAAGGATGGTGGCCCTCAAGGACTCGAATCGGTTACCCTTGCCTTATCACTAGAAGAATTGGTACTTTCCCTAGGTCCTGGTTATACTGCATGAAATACAGGAATTGAACCAGAGTTGAAACAGGACTCACTTTTGGTTTAAATTTAGATCTGCAGGGTTCTTATCTGTTTGTTTTTTTATAGATGGGTTTGCTCTCACTGGCAAGGTTTTGTTGCACAAACTGTAATCATGTCAGCTTTCAGCAGTTTCCATTTTCATTACAACGTTGACTCCTTTCTAGTTAATCTCAGTCTGGAGAGTTGATTTCTGATGCTTTTTTTTTGTTCTAGAAAAAAGCTACTAAACTTTCTCACTGCGGTCTAAAGACCTGTGTTTGGTTAAACAGAAATATGATGAAACTTGGAACGTAGGTGGTTATTTGCATCTCCGTGTTTTATCTTTGGGGGATATTTCTCCCGTCCATTCTCTGAAAAGTATCACACATTTATAACTCTCCTAAAATGTATGTTTTACAAGCTCTGACTCAAATTTCCTGAAATCCACCACTTCCCAGAAACTCTTCCTCACTAACACATCACCATCGTCTCTTCTTTATACTCATTCAAATGGGATTTTTAGACATTTCATACAACTATTTGTTGTAGTTGAGATTACAACAAAAAATAGGAACATATAAAAAATAATAATAATGATACAAAAAAACCCACATCTGAGCAAAAAAACACTGTCAACTAATGATATCCATATCAAGGACTGCATAATAATTCTGGACAAGCAAATACACTTCATTAGTTTTTTCTTGTGTCGTATATCTAAGCAAGCGAGCGTGCATCAATGAATGATTGCATTTTTGTGAAATTAATGAGCAGACGATTCAAAGGAAGAATATAAAGATAATAAGGGGACGTGAACCTGGAGGAATTATTCTGCAGCAGGTGCATCTACTGGATATTTCTCTGAAGGCACTCATGGAGGATTAGTTATGTTACACCCACAGTTGCACACTCAAAAGCATGAATCACTGCCACACACACTCAACTTTGCTGTTGAAGATGCTGAAGGAAAATTGTGGCTGTTTTGTTTTTTTGGGGGGAGAAAAATAAGATCTTGTCACAGTTTTGAGCATCAGAGTTGGATTTGACTCAGCATCCAATGCATTTAAGCTGTAGTTAAAGGAGAAAAATTGTGAAAAACACAAATAATATCAATAAATTCCTGATAGGAGCTCCCACAGTGATTCATCCTACTGCTTTAGGTAAAAAAAGAAAAATAAATTCAATGCTCTGTCAACCCGAATTTTGGACAGCTTCAACTCCCACCTTACCAATTCAGCTTTCAACAATCAAGTCTTCCTCCTCCTCCTCCTCATCATGCCTCCCACTCAAACTCATAATCCTTAGCATTTAGTTTCGCTGCTTCACAGATGACAACCGGCAGCATCCCACAGAAACCAGAGGATATAAACATCAGTTGGATGTGTCAGGTACAGGACATATGAGGACAACAACCAGATTAACTGGAGATGTTTTTAACTGACCGTCCCAACGTATAACACACATCAACCCCAGCAGGTTTTAGGGAGTTTAACTTCACTATTTTTAAACATGTTGCTCAGTAACATCGAAATACAGTAGAAGTTTATGGAAAAGCTCAACTGATATGGTCTTTAGGAGTCCAGGTACTAGCCAGCACTTTCTGATCAAATGCATTGATTAACTGATCATCAGAATAAGCTCCTAAATTAAATCAGAATACACTTTGACAATTATTTTTTTTCCAAATGAGAATTCCAATAGACGTATTTACATTTCTAAATCCCAGTTTCATCTTACAGCAGGTTTTTCCTATGTCTTAGATATTTTTCAGATCCAACACACCTGCTTGAAGTTATTTAATTACCTCCTCATCATGTCAACACATTCTGCAGAGGCCTGTTAACGACCTGCTCTTCCAAACCAGGTGTGTTAAAAGCAGAGATAGCGACTTTCGAGGACTGGAGTTTGACACCTCTACGTTGGAGAATTCACCCGAAAACAGCAATGTATATGTTAAGGTAAATATGTTTTTATAGAAGTTGAATTGGCTAAACATTTGACAAAGCTTGGGTTGTAATATTCTAATTGTTAGCTTGTGGAAGTTCACCAAAAAGAGATGAGAAAATGTATTTGGAGTCTCAGCTTTTCAATATCTTACTTCCAACTCATTAAATAATACAAAAAACCTTTATTTATTTGAAGGCAGAGATCCACCAAAAACATCTGCCTGCCCCACAATCCTTCACAATAAGAGCATACCTTCTTGAGTGAACTATACATCACAGTGTCCACCACAAGCTAAACAACAAAGCTAACATGCGATGCAGCTAAGTTTACTTGACCCATTTTGTACATCCAATGTCTTTTTCTTTTTCCCATCTTTCAAAATACTTTTAATACTAAGTTCTACTATTATATCAGAGAGAGAATAGGAAGTTACTTTTTAACCTTAAGAAAACCCAAGTGCCTGTTCACGCAGAGCTACAGTTAGCGTAGCTAATATCATGAAGAAATTCTTGGACATTTTACAATAATATTACCTTATTTGTGTCCAGTTAGTGTTTTTACAATACTTTAAAAGATGATTTTTACATAAAAAAATAAAACAGTGACTGTTCAGTCTTCATGCTAACCTAAGCTAATATTAGCTTAGCACAAAGACTGAACATCCTCTAAACACAAAGGAATTCAAAACCTTTTGTATTTTCAGGTGTGAATCCAAACAAGAAAATATGGATGATAATAATAATAATTATTATTATTATTATTATTATTATTATTGTTGTTGTTGTTAACATTATTATCAGTTCATTCAGTTGCAGAGGCACCAATGACAAAGCTCCAGATGAGTATAAACTGAACCATTAGGAGGAAAATAATTATTAGGGGAGGTATTTTCTTGGTGGTGTGATCACAGGGTCATTATGCTCTCCCTAATGAAACAAAGCAGCGGAGAGCCTCCATCTCGGCTGTAGCCGTTATCATCGCCCTTCAGAGAATATAAAAAGGAAAACACTTCAGCAGCAGGCTAATTAAAACTAGAGAGATCTGGATGAGGAGGCCAAACAACCCACACAGGTGGCGAACGCGTCCCTACGTGTGTTTGTGTGTAAGGTGCTGCTGAGCATCATGTTTATGCATGTCTCTCTGAGTGTGTGTTCGGAAGCAATTTATGCTTTAAAAAAAGCATTATTTGTATAGTTTGTGCCAGAGGTGTGAGAGATTGTTAGAAAAGCTCCCCGTTCATTGTAATGGCTCCAGCCTCCACCAGCGCTGTCGCTTCACTCTGCTGCTGTCAGGGAGTGTTCTTCTGACAGGACGCTGCTCAAATAGGCCATCGGTGCGCCATAATTAGTTCAAATGTCGAACTCTGTGAATAATTGATGATTGGGGACGAGTCGGGCTGAAGACATTTCACATCAACAGATTTTTTTTTTTTTTCAGCTGTCTCTTTTTAAAGGACAGCTGGTGGTGTGAGGTTCCCACTGCAGACATGAATCTCTGGTGCCGAGGCCACGAGAGGATGTGCTTGTAGCAGAGATAAACTGGGCTAGTAAAAAGGAATAATTACAGAGTAAAACTGTGAAATAAATGTCTTGTTTTTCACCAAGAACAGCTGGCCTAAGGGAATGCCAATGCTTTTTTTTCGTCACCATGCAGGAGAAACGGATACCTTTGCAGTAGCTGGAACCCAGAAAACATAAACCAAACCACGAAGACAGAAGCTAATTTATGCTCCTGCCAATCATTGAATATAATTGCACTAGCATAGTATAATGGCAGCTCAGGCCCAGTCATTTCCCCCCTCCGGCTGTATCTCAGGTACTTGGAGGGGTTTCCATCAGTTCCTGATTTTTCAAGAGAGACCTCTCAGACAGGAATGACAATGGACTTTCAATGGCTTATAATTACACCACTTTCCTGCACAATTTCCTGGGCATCATTTGCATTAAGACTCATATGAGTTTGAAGCACGCCACACGCTGCTCTCCTGCTCCTTCTGATCGACTTCACGGCTGAAATTACCAAGTGCTGTAACACTTCCTGAAACATCTCAAGAGTTAACAGAATCTGTTAATTAGATGGATGGCGTCCAAAGTTTTGCCCCGTATGAACTCGTGACTGAGGATCACAAGGTGTGCAGGAGAGGCACCTCGGTTGCTTTTTTTTTTTCCCCTCCAAAGTTATTCAACACTGCATCTTGTTTTCTCCACATCAGAAAAATAATCCTTCAAAAACAGAAAAATGATGCTGAATGTGTTGATCTGCCTTTAACTGGGGTTGAAGTCTAAATGTAATACTGCCATCTAGTGGACATGAAAGAGATTCCGTGTTCTGTTTTCATGCAGTCAGCTGAATTATATCAAATTTAGACCATTTGGATTAAAAATTGTCTTTTTTCAAAAGTTAATCACTAAATATGGTTAAATCTGCTGCCTCAATCCAGTCATGACAGCAAAGATTTGTGTGGGATCTTTATGTACGTGCTGCTATAAACGGCGTTTCTCCATCCTTTAACTTGTAATTACATGATTGGATGGCATTTTCCTTTCAGATGGCTTCTTATTCTGGGGATTTGTTGCTCACAAAAGCAGCTCTCCTTTCTCTTTCCCTCTGCGGATTTTTGAGCAGTAGGCGTCTCTTATTCGGTTTGAGAAGGTTGCCGAAAATAAATCATCACCCTCCCACCAGTATGCAAGCATGTCCAGATGGTAGAGTTTTCACTGACGTTCCCCCTGCTGAATTTCCCCCATTGTCTTCCATGTTAAAATTAGAAAGTAATACTTGGTGAAAACGCTGCGTCTGCTCAGATGGTGCTGGTTAATTATCAAGAACTGGATTTATGTGCCTCCCACCGGTGAACCGTTGAGGCTGCACGGTGGGAGAAGGATAGAGTCCAAAGCCAAAACTGAAACCCCAAATGAAACCCAAATTTCAGGTTTCCTCTTTTTTCGAATCATCTTTTTGCTACTAAGAGATGGCACAGTCTAAAACTGACTGTTTTATGTTCAGGCTTCAATTCAACAGGGAAGAAATCCAATGTTTTCAAGCTCAGATTAAACCATCTGCCTGATTTGGAACTTCTTTTCATCTTTACATGTGCATTTCAAGCTAAAATTAGTTGCTTACATGTCTTCATACCTAATAGTGATTTGAGTGTTCTGGGTTGGTTTCATAACTTAATACAAGGTTTTCTGAATATTCAGATTGTACATAGTTTTGCATAAAACAACATTAGGAAACAAAAAGGCCAGTTTCTGTCACACACTCATTAAAAAATCATCATGGAATAAGTTAAAGATATTTTCCTCAAGAAATAAAACAGGAATGTCCAACTCCAGGCCTTGAGGGCTTCAACACACCTGAATCAGATGAACAGGTCGTTAACAGGCTTCTGCAGGACTTGAAACAGGTATTAAAGCAGGGGAACATCTAAAACCTGCAGGATAGTGGAACAAACATTAACTATAATCAGCAATCCACATCGAAGGCCCTTAAACACCAAGATCTGGTTTGTGTTGTTAACTCAAACGCCATCTTTTCAGTTGAATTAAGATGTTAGTTCAACCCGCGAGTCACAATCGTTTTAAGACTAACATGAACTTTAATTCAAAGCTGTTCGTATGTCAGTTTTGTATGAGACCCCGATGGTCCAAAGGAAAGAAACTACTTCCCTCAGGAGACACAGAGTCCCTGTGGACCAGCTAATCACAGCTGTGGACCATATTTTGTCAGTGTCCATCATGATGCTGCAGGTGAAGGTCTGCACTGAGGAACTCCTGATTCATCAGGCACATCACATAGGACACACTGTCACTACAGAACCATCTTTGAAATTGTTTTTCAAAGTTCTTCCAATTACCCTGAGAATGATGCAACACTGATGTAATATAGTCTTTAAACAAACACTTCAAAGACGACCAGAGGTTCTTAACACTGCGCTGCAATCTAGATTCTTACAAGATTTGGAGTTTTACAAACCCACGAAAATTCATCTTGTACTGCTCCAACTAAACCGTCTGACTCCAAGCCACTGGTGGTGCAAACCAATCATGTGTTTGTATTGCACTTTGGGGCGGGTGTTCTGGTATGGCAATAGCAGCAAGTGCCCAGGCAGGAAAAGAAAAACAAACATGGCTGCGCCGGTGAATGTATGCATAAAATCAAAGTGGACTTACATGAACTTAAAATAATTCACATCAAGCAGTAAACAGTAAATTTCAGCCATCTTGGTTGACATCCAGTGGCTTCCTTTCATTAGCAGGCTAACCACTTTCCTGTAGCAACCGTCACAGCTTCTCATTCTCTTTGGATGAGAAGGTGTGTCCAAACTTTTGGTCTGTACTGTACCTGTACAACAGAACAGAGGAAGTAAAGAACGTTGGACTAATACAGTAAAGGGTTAGTTTCTGGAGGAATTTAAATCTAACTGGATAAAGTATTGAAGGACTGTAGGTTGATCCATTTTTGTCATTAAGACCAATTTTTCCATCAATTATGGAGGAAGTTTAAGAATTTGGTATTTAAGATGAAGGAACGGGGGTTGATCAAGTCTGACATGTGAATCTGAGATGCTTGAAGAGATTTAGGTGTCAAGTGAGACGTTACATACAACCAGCAAACCAAATGTGTAACTCACATTTAAAGAACAATCCTGTAAAAATCCCTTTTTCATCTCTTTATTTGGGCTCCAAATACATAAATTAGAGATGTTCATTAATACACAGTCTGCTTTGGATCTCGTTTCACCACAGAGGAATTTGGACTGATGTAACAGCTGAAACATCTGAACTACAGTCCTATGTACACAAATTTAGAGCTCAGTATTTTTCAGATATTAAATAACATTTATCATAATGAACAGCAATTGAATAGGAACAATCACAAGATTTTTTTATTTTTTAATCCCCCCGATTTAGGCTGCTGTGTTCTTTAATACATGTCCACAGCAGATGTAGCAAACGTTCCTTTAGTTCTAGACCGAGTTCAAGCTTGGCCCCAGTAGACCATTGATCAGTAAATGCAGGTCGGCCTCGCGTTTGTCTTTGTTTTGAACTATTGATGCACTTTAAAACATAAGCAGACCCCTTTTCTGTCAGATCCAAAGGATCGGTGATTTCTATCAGTGAATAGACGCAGTGAAACATCTTCACAAATTTAAAGATTTTTTTCTTTCATCATAAAAAAAAATTAAGACCTGAGACTTTTTTTTTTTTGCAAAACGTGAACTATTAAAAACAATAAAACTATCACAATGGCTGCAAAACATTAGCAGTCCTTCTTATGGCCAACTTTGACATTAAAATTAATTAAAAGATCATTTAGTTTTTGACTTTCTGAGTCGTGCTGAAATACGTAGCTCATAAGATTCACCAGAAATCTGTGTTTAGACATGACTTGAGTGGGATGCAGAATTCAGATAACTTAGAAAATAATCAGCTTTTAAGCTGCGTGAAATGAAGTAATACCTTATCCTAAATAACACCGGAGACTCCGAGGGTTACAAGTTCATTCCTTGGGCACTTAGTAAAGAGTCTAACATGTCAAAAGTGTTCTTGTAGTCGGTGTGTTGGCCGTTGGACAGCAGCATACCGTTTGTTCTATCGTGGAGCTCCAGCATCCTCTGGCTGCCGTCTGATGAGTAGTGAGAAGAGCTCAAGCCTCCTTTGGAGGACCTGCTGCTCTTGGATGAGTGGTGGTGGTTGTGGCTGCCAGCGTCGGAGTGCTGTCGCTTACGAGACGAGCTGGACGAGCTCCCGTCGCTGTAGTGGCTGCTGGGCGCTCGGACAGAAAAGGAGGCGCTGTCTGTCGCCCCTCTGCTGTGTCCGCTGAGGGAATACGAATGTTTTGAGTGGCGGTGGCCGTTGTGTTCTTTGTGCTTGTCTTTGCCTAACAGAGTCCCGCCCTGCTCGGATGAAACTTTGATCCGCATTTTAAACTCCTCGCCAGCAGCGGAGCCGTTCTCGAAGCATGAGGGCGCATGTCGCTGCTTTTTGGAGCTGGTCCTCTCTCTCCTGCCTTCCCCCGACTGAGAGGCCTGCTGCAACTGAGAGCGTTTCCTGTGGTGGTGAGAGGCCACTGCCGGGGGAGCGGCGTACACGTCCGCACCGAGCTCTTCCTTGACGCCATTCTGCAAGGCCAGTTCTGCTGCGTGTTTCTCTCTGTACTTTTCTAGAGTCAAGACTTTTTGTGGGCGTGAAAAAGCAGCAGCGCTGGTGGTGAGCTGTTCATCACCAGACCCGGCTGCTACTTTGTGTTTATGTTTGACTAGTGTGAAGTCCGAATGGGGGTGCTGGGAGAACTGGTCATAGCTACAAGTCTTTGACTGTTCGTTGAGTGGTTGGTACAAGGCGTACGGGGCTGCGATGGCGTTCAGGGCAGACAGTTCTGTAGAGTCTGATGTTGAGGGGAAGAAGGAGTTGGCGACACCAGGTAGGCTTTCTAACGACGTCCCCTGGAAGGCACTGTCCATAGGCACGCCTTCTGTCTTTGGTTTCTTAGCTGCTTGAATAGCCTACAAAAGACATTATTAACACATTTTAGCTTAAAATTCAATATGTTCTGTCCAAAACTCTTCCATTTCATGACGTACCCTCCAGTTCCGTATCCTCTTCAGCTTGCTGGGCGTTCTCTCCAGAATCTGAAGGAACTCATGAGTGAGCTCTAAAAGAAACAAACATCTCCAGTTAATGTAATAAGGACATAAAAAAACTTTTTTGAGTTTTTTGGTTCAAGATCAGATGTAAGTACAGGACTTTTGATCCTACCATCTAGCAGCTGCAGCGTTACGGTGCGGTCCACATACTCCCACCAGTGTTTCCCATCTGTGGACACTGGGATCTCCCAGTTGGACCATTTGCAGGCCAGGTGGATGCATACACACGCAACTACTGTGGGCCTGTACTGCAGGCAAAAGGTAGTGAGGTGCAAACTGCAAACATAAACCACAAAAACGACCGATTCACAGTGAGACCGGAGGGTTTTTAACAACGATGCAAGCAAAACATTTGTACAAAGAAATAAAGCAAAGTTTGTTTTCATGTCACACTGGAACATTTCAGAAAAGCCACATATTACGAAGATGGTTTTGTTTATCTGCATAAACTAAATTATGCTTTAAATTAAAAATTACAACCTTAAAGCAGAAACATCAAAAATATAAAATGTATATTTATCCTTAATGTGTTCGTATCAACTAATAAAATGCAAATTAGGAAAATAAATTAATTGTATATTTGGATCATAAAGTAAATGTACAAGACTATTTGTATTAGAAGTTAAAAATCAAGACAGGCAGCAAACTTTCAGGTTTTTGCTTTATGAATTTATATATGATCAGAACCTTATTTATAGTGCTTTCAACCAAAACTATGCTAAAACTACACTGGGATTAGAGCAGTTTACTGATGAGACTCAGATTAAAACTATAGAAGGTTTATAAAGCAACAAAATCAAACAGCCTTGTTAGAACCGATCAGCTGTTTTGTCAAGGATTAGCAAATTTACTGTTTTTTTTTTTTTTTACCATTTTGTACATTTTTATGAATGAAACCAAGATCCAAATCAGGTTGGTTGATCATTTAATAAGATAAAACTGTGACCTTTAGACGACCCCTAAGATCTCTACACTTTGGTATGTCCTCATCATGTTCTGACCCATACAGATCCAACATCATCCACACCTATTTAGGTCCTGAATATGAACCCAGGACTGGTATTTTATTTCCTTAAAATCTGCATATAAAGCCTTTAAAAGTTGAATCTATTCTACACTTGATTTTCAGAACATTAAGAAAAAATAATACAAGACTTAAACATTCATTTTTCTTTTGCTACAAGACTATAAAGTTATTGTTACAACCAAAACATTTCATAATTATCAAGTGGGAAATAAACAGATTATTGTATGTTTCATACTGTTAGCTCCGCAGAAGTAAAGGAAAAGATAAGAAACACATAAAAACAAAGAACAATGAACTGTACTTACCAAGAAACTCTATAAGATTAAGAATCTTTAGTTGCAATCTATATTCAGGCTACCGATTGTTTTCTAATTGTTTTTGTTTTTTTTCTTTTTAGACACGTGCACTCAAACAGCCGTGAGAGGTAAACAGCATCACTACACTCCACATTGTGCATTCAACCCCACAGTGCCAACACTGAGCCCATGTGTACAATACACCGCACACAGCAGCCTGGCTGGGACTCCGCCCCCTGACATCATCAGGAGAGGTGGGTTCCCAGGATCCAGACACAAACAGGGCGTTGGACACTAGAAGGGGGACCCTGCAGGACAGGAAGCTATAGTGTGCCATTACAGTGCAAGAATGGGAACAGGATAATAACCTGTTGGTAGCCATGAAATAGGAAGTCTGAGCCAAATCCTTGCTCGCTGGAAAAGAAACAGATTTATTTTAGAGATTATTAAAAAAAAAATCTTGAAACCACAAATTCCATTAAATCTTTAAGCTACAGTTTATCTGCCAGAAATTCCTGGTTCAAAGTTGAGGGAAAAGAAGGGGGAGTACCTCGCACTAGCTGGGAACATTTCACAACATCTGTGTGAGGATGATCGACTGTTATTTCAAAACCTGCAATCAAGCCAAAGGCAAAATGTCAGTACAAGCACACACACAGACAGACAGAGCCTTTAAATCTTCAAACAGTGTAAACAACAAGACGTCCATGTTGAACCTCGCTTCTTTCTTTAGTGTTATTTCTAATTTATCCCACGGTGGGAGAAATGCAGCAACAGCTGACGGTAGATCAACCCATTCAACACAGATACAACACGCAGAATCTGCAGAACATTTAACTTACCTAGCGTTTGCAGCACTATCGTTTCCAGGGCTACAAGCTCTTGTGCCAACAGCTGGAAAGCCTGAAGAACATAAACAACAACTAAGAAAATGGGCACAAACTAAACAGTTGATATTTCACTGAGAATACCATGGGACACAAACACAAATGTGTTTAACTTGCATCTTTTAAACTTAGCTACATTGACATGAGAGTTGCTCCAAAACCAAACTAGACCCCGAGACAGAAACTGGTTCACCCTAAAGATAAAACACAGGGCGGTGCAGTGAGGAGTGTTCAGACCTCCACGGAGAAGATAAACCTCTTCAGGTCAAGACTCAGATGAACACCTACATCTTAGAGGTAAAGGACGGTCTGTGAAGACTTTTTGGATAGGACATTATCAGAACTGAAGAAGTCTTTCTGATGGAAGGTGACACATTTTCTTGAAACAATACAACTCTAAACTGCTGGATTCCAGAGTTCTAAACAATTTGCAAGCATTTTATTCACACTTTGGTTCCCAACCTGTCCCGGAGATGTCCCATTGTTACCTGCAATGACTTTGAGACTCATAACTTTGATCTAATGTGTTTAAAATTGTAGCAAAACATCAGTGAGGGCTTCGATTTATGCAGGTGTCTAGAAAAAATTTGTAAAACTCCCTCTCAATCCAAAAAAGTCTCAACTGGTGAGATACAAGTGACTTTCATAAAACACTTCTGCAACATCCCAGGGATGAACAGCGGCCTCCTGCAGTTTAAAAACTGCCTGTCAAACTGGCCGCGTACCTGGGATATAACGGTAGGAATCATGTACCGCACACACAGGAAACGTATTCTCTTAGAACACAGGTATGTGTCACCTGAACCTGTGGAACTGGTGTTGTTCTGATTCCCACTCAGATGCAAACTGTTTACTGTAAACGATGCTGTGTGGATATTTTGTAACAGATGGGAGAAAAAAAAAGAGAGACTCAAATTCGGACCTTTAAAAAGTCTCAATTAATTCAATCTCCAGATCAAAACTAACCCCATACGCGTCCATGCTGCTTGTTTGATTTAGAGTCAAATAAAAGCAAAGAGCCAGTCAAAGTAAACTGTTCAATCCTTGTTTACTCACATTGCTTTTAGTATCAAGAACGGGCTCCTGTGGGTTAATGAAGGCATGAGCTATTTTAATGACGTGCTCCAACTTCCTGGGCTGCTCCTCTACTTTGGCTGCCAGGAATAAAGTAGTCTGGGAAATGATCTGTTCTCAGGGAGGAACAAAAAAAACATTCAAACAAATGACCTCTTACTAACAGCATACGATAGAACAAAACTGGACGTGTACTCACATTTCTGTGGAATTTGGTGAAAGAATGGATCATATAAAATCTATGCATATAAACTATAGCAGTGTTGATAATAAGTTGAGATCTGGATTCTGAGTTAAGGACGGAAATAACATTTGAGCTGATGTTTTGAGCTAACAGCTAGCGTGATTATGTGAGTAAAACCGTGTAATTATGCCCCTTTTTTAAACTCACATGTCCATTTCTAAACATGTTTATGGTTTCGTTTTAGATTCAAATACTATAGGAGGCTGTTTATTTTCTCAGTCGACACAAAGCTAACAAGAATCTGAAGTCTGGAGACTAAACAATGGCTAAGTTGATAAGCAGGCCTAATCCAACGCATGGAAGATTTTAAAAATATTAAATTTAACCGCTGCCATTTGTTTTCTTGCAAACAAGTTTTTGGTTTATGATAAATAAAGAATTTAGTGTGTCTAGGAAAGTAAAACAACCCTCTGATTAACTGTTATGTCAGAGTAAAACCCCGGTAACGGCAGTTAGCCGCCGCGCTTCACAAAGGATACACGTTGAGTCTCTGGCCGATGTCCTGGATCAGGTTCGCGGCCTGTTGCCGGTAGGAAAGCTCCCTGTCTGCCTCTATTCCGCAGCGTCGAGATGGCGTGTTTTCCAGCTGCTCCCGGGTAAAAAGCCATTTTGTAGAGGGTCCCCGGTGCACCGCCATTACGCTCCCACAGCAAAGCCCGACGGTGTTAGCACCGGGAGGGAGCCAGCCGACGACAGCCCTGGAACAACGACGCGAAAAGCCGGTCTAACCGGAAATCAGTGTATGTGAACAGTGCCTCTAGCGGCCGGAAGAGCAACTTATTTTCCTTTATTTTTTCCAAAAATAACGAATTTATTTTCAGTTTAGCATCCAAAGCAAAAATACATGCATCCAAGAACTTTAGCTGCTTTTAATTTATTCTATTGTCCTCGATTATTTACAATATACGGACAAATTAATTTCGTGGTGCTATGCCTTGGTTTTCCACTAGAGGTAAGGATTGCAAGACTTTTGTCTTGTTTATTTTAATTTTCTTTGACTAAAATTACTAAAAGGTGGCAAAATGCACTCCAAAATACGGATAGTAATGATTTTCTTTCCTTTTCTTTTAGTTACTCGTGATATTTTTACACTTTTTTCCCTTTTATTTGATGTTCTACATGTGTCCAGGACATCAATTTGCTGAATGTTTAATATTCTATAAACAATGTAATTAACTCTGGTCTATGATTGGATCACCGGTTAGTTTTGTGTCCGGTTAAATAAAACGAAAAAAAACAAAAAACATATTTCACGGGCCATCAGCTGTATTATTCTAAGGTTCCACTAGAGGGCGACAGACACAAAACTAATTAATGTGCATGTGTAAATATACAAGTGTGTGTGTGAGTATGTAAAATCATAGTTTTAATTTAGAATCTCTTCAGATAAAGGATGAGAACACCTTTGAATGAATATATACAATTTAAATAACAATGAGTCTTTTGATAATAAATGTTTTAAAATTCTATTCTCATTACACAATGTTGCAGATTTATTTTGACTGTAAAATTTTTCTCAGTAACAGCTTTAATGAATGAAAGCGCGTTATTAATTATTTAAAATAATGAAAG
Source organism: Pachypanchax playfairii (assembly GCA_006937955.1). NCBI lineage: Eukaryota > Metazoa > Chordata > Actinopteri > Cyprinodontiformes > Aplocheilidae > Pachypanchax > Pachypanchax playfairii. The sequence goes on from SSNP01000054.1 coordinate 2,091,498, forward strand.
AACTAATTAAGTCTTGGTGCTTTTTAGGTGATTGGGTATCTTAGCAACCCGTTTTCAGATTGAAATTTAACCCTCGTTAACATTTTTTTTCTAGCGGTTTGTTTATGTTTACGACTGAAGAAATAACACAAGTAAAATTTGTTGTTATTATTGTTATTTGTTTGTTTCCTGGCTCTTATCAGCTTTGGAGCGTCTCGCTCCATCCACATGGGACAGGTGTTTGTCCCGAGCGCTCGCGCGGCTGGTCCTCATTGGCTGCACCGGTGAAAAATCATTTTGTCCCGGGCACGCGCGCAGGTCTCGAGAACTCCACCGGGATTAGCAATTAGAGAGCAGGTGTGGCTGTTCCACCGCGATGCGACCAGTCTTTTTTTTTTTTTTTGCGTTCCTGGTCCAGTCTGAGCGCAACATCGCTCAGAGTCATCATTATCACTAGTTCCGGCTTACTCCTTCAGAATAAACTCGTTTACCTTTCTTAACTGGAATTTCTGAAGAAAAAAGTAATGATGATGATAATAATAAGAAAACAAAAAAAAAAGGTTTTCCTAAATAAGGTGGAAGTCTAAAACATATTTGGACCTCATATTGATACTTTCATGGTAGTGAATGATACAAATACAGATACAAATTGCTGCCTTCACAGCTACTTTAGTGTAGCGTTAACATCTGGCTACCTGTATAAGTTTTATATTCAAAGTTATAACAATCAGAAACAGGACAGTATGAAAAAACTAAAATTAAAGTTAAATTGTGTAGTTTTTTACTGTTTAAATTTTCTTTGAGGAATCCAAATTAACATCTTTGTCTGATTTTGTAATAAACATTGTAATTATTAAATTATATCCAACAAGGTTTGATGAACTCTCGTGAACAAAGAATACATATTCTGATTTGAGTTTTATTTTGAAGTCTTGGTTTCCGGTATTGTCTCGCTTACAGTTTGTAATTTAGCGCAGCCGGACTTTTCAGAAGGAATCCCCCTCCTCCCTCCCTCTGTGTGTCTGTGCCCGTCTGAACGGCTGCTTCTCTCATTCAGGTGTGACATTGCTGGAGTGCCTCACTGGAACCGTGAAGATGACGGACTCATCACCGCAGGACTTTACCAGCACCCCTGTCCCGGAACCGGCTGTCGGTGCGGAGCCCGGGGTGCTGAACGGGCAGTGCGAGCGGGCGGATTCCCCACAACAACAACAGCAGCAGCAGGAGGAAAACACAGAAAGTCTGGGAGAAGGATTCAAGATGGATCAAGAGATGAAGATAACAGAGAGCATAGACGACCGAGGTTGGTGCTGTCAGATCTGCTCATCAGGATTTATGGGTTCTCCAAAAACATAAAAAGGAAATAACTGAAGACTAAAAGAGAATGAAAATTTTAAATCTGATGGAACAGGCTATGAACTTGAATATGTGTTCAACAAGTAAAATACTCTTTATCTTATTTTAATTAACAGTTTACTGTAATTCTTACATTTTCTTTGACTGTGTGAATTTACAATTAGTCACGGTGACTGGTGAATAAAATGTTCTTTTTCTTCTTCGGATTCTAAATCTCACATTTTTATTATCACAGACGGTTACATGAAAGTCCTGAACTCAGATACAGACTAGATTCATTCTGCATAGTTTCCATGGTTTTTGTTCCTGGTCTTCCAACTTTACATTGACCCTAGGTGGGACCTCTGGAGATACTCACCAGTCCCACAAACCTGTAAAAGAGCAAGCAGGTGTAAAATGGACAGATGGATTATTGTTATCATTATTTAGGGGCTATTAGCTGCAAACTGACCGTTTGGAAAGTCATTTCTTCCATTTTTGATGCAGAAACCAGGAATGTTCTGGATGAGATGTTATGAGTCTATGGTAATGGTACACCTGTCTTGATCCTTGGGTGCAGCATTAAGTTGTTTTCCTGCTCAAACACACCTGATTGAAAAGACTGATTTACATCCCCAGTATTATATCAACTTCTTCAGAAGTCTTTTAATAATTTGTTTATTTGAATCAGGTGTGTTGAAGCAAAGAAACATAAAACATGCAGAACACCAGACACTCAGGACCAGAAGTGGGGACCACTGATCCCTCATGGACCCTCTCAGTCCATTACTCCACATTCTGACCCCTCACATGAAAGGTATATTGATTTTGTAATACGAGTTATAACATGATGCAAAAAAACATTTATCAGTTTTATTCCACTTGTCAAAGATTTGGGTCATGGGGGCATCAGGTCCAGGAGGGAAAACCCAGTCTGTATGTATGTGTGAGTGTATTGATTGATTGATGTGTGGAAGTCTAGAACAGGAACTTTGGATTGGGCAGACCAGGGTGGTGGCCCCCTCTTTCTAAACCATAACAGGGCACACAAGCCTCAGGTGCATGCTGGGGTGCTGGACTCAGTAAGATCAGTGTTTCTGTCCTGGTTTTGGAAAACTAGACCAGTACATGGAAGTTTACCCAGTCAGCATTCATATTTTATGTTGACTTGCAGGAAACTCTAGACTATGTTCTTTGTGATGTTCGGTGTGAGATACTTCAAGACTATGGGGTCTCTGGTCCTGACAGAGTTTCTAGTCACATCATGTCACATATCATTTTATTCCTTCTTTTTTATTACTGTTTATTCCACATTACAGCATATTATCAGTGGAAAAATCTAACCAATCAGAGTAGCTGCTTCATTCATAAAGGCTGGTTTAACTTGATCATGTATTTTTGTTAGTTATTAGTGATAATATTAGAATGTTATTAATAATATTGTGCATGATTCTTCTTCTCTTCATTATTTTATGCTACAGTAAATCAATGCATATGATTTTAAAGACTTCTAACTAATCAATAAAATAAAGTCTGACCACAGTGAAGTTTAATAAATCTTTTTTATGTGGATATCTATTGGACATATTCTTCATTTTTAAGTCTAATATAAAGGAGTTTACCTGTCCTGAATCTGGTCTGTGCTAATTCTGCACCATCTGCAGGTCTTCTGGAGAGCAGCATGCGTCTGAAGCCTCACGAAGCCCAGAGTTATCGTAAGAAAGCTCTGTGGGTGTCCTGGGCGTCCATCATGGTCACCATCATCCTGGCCATCGCTGCTTTCAGTGAGTAAAACATGGACGAGATGTAGTGATGCGTGCTATTACTGTGTGGCGTGAGCTGGAGATAGAAAGACTTTTAAACAAACAGAATTTGGACGATTAGTTGAAGGACAAGTTTGTTAATTACTGTCCCAACCTGCTGAGCCAGAGAACATTCAACAGCTTGATCAAACAGTTTTCACGAAAGACTCTGTGACACGCAGACTCCAAAAGCAAAACATTTGGACTGTTGAGAACACAGTCAACTTTCATATGCTTCTTCTTCTTCTGCGTTGAAACCACGTTGGTGCACGTGTTGGCCTGTAGATGATCAGAGATATGAGCTTCCTGCAGCTCTGAAGACTTTCACTGCAGCGACAGGAAGGCTCATTTTTGTGTTTCTTTATCCTGATAAACAACTTTCCACATGAGCAAACAGCTCTCTCTCCTCCCGTATGCAGAGTTTTCATCCGTCGCGTCGGCCTCACTCATAAATGAAACATGACTCTGCTGTCAGATCGGCTGCAGAAATGAGAAGATGAATGAGGCCAGCACAGCAGCACTGATTATTGAGTCATTATACTCACACAAATATTGCTTTTGATTATGGCCCATAAAAAAGAGTAAACAAACAAGCAGAAACTCTGGATTAATAATTCATCAGTGGTATTTAGAAGTATTGAGTTGAAACTCTGAACGGGGTTTGTGGATTTTTCTGCAGGATGTTGGAACAAAAATAGAAAAATATTTGGGTGTAGAATGCAAGGCCCCAAAGGTTTTCTTTTTCACCACTTTTTGCTGTTTCAAAAAAAAGAAAAAAGTAGAGTAACAATCTGTTTCTCTCAAAGTGGGTTATTTATAATAATCATAGAATACTATATCAGGAAATTTATAACAAACATTTTTAATGGTAAAAATTGGCCTGAGTTGCTTTAATTTCACCTGATAGGGATCAAATATTTCACTGCTTGATTCATTTTGTGTGTTTTATGACATTAAATATTTTTATTGCTTAAAAATACATTTAGGATCAATTTTAACATAGTATAAATATGATAAAAGTTATGTAAAGTACATTTTAATTTTATAATCTGGCAGATTAGATTGGATTTAAACGTATACCATAACCCAGCCGCTAGGGGGCGATCAATTTGTTTCTGCTTCAACCTTCGTCCTCAGTTTTTTGTCACATTTGCCCCTTTTCCACCGACAAATCAGCATGGTGCGCTTGAGAGCGGTACAGTATAGCGCGGATCAACTCGCTTGAGGCGGTGGAAACATAAAGTGGACGTAAGTGTGGATAGGGGCGTGCCCATCTGGCTATGAAAAGTGGCGCGCAAAAGTCTTTGTCCGCGACGTCACAGCGCGTGAAAAAACAACAACAATGGCGGATATACGTGTGTTTTTGTACTTTGTTCATTTTGGTTGGTTTGATTTTTGGTTCTTGTGGAGGAAGTCGCCATTGTCCAAAGTCAATTGTATTTTAAAATTAAATATTTGTATGGTTGCTGGGAGTTTTTTTAAAGCATTTTGCGGGAGCGCTTCTATATCACACCACGTGGACACCACACACAGCCGGGCCAATCAGGGGCTACTACTACGTAGTAGTCGTGTCACTGGTAGCAGTTTACTGGACCAATCAGTAGACAGGTGGGCATGTGGGCCCGCTTTGGGCCGCTTCGGACCACGGAGGAGGTGGTCTGAAAAAAGCGGCTGGGTTGGCGCGGAATGACACGGTTAAGACCCGAGAAAGGCGGTGGAAAAGGGTCCGCAGTGGGCTAAAGTGAACCGAGCCGCACCGTGTTCTGTCGGTGGAAAAGCGGCAATTTTGAACACAAAAGTTCCAATTAAACGTTCCTGCATTGAGTTATTGTATATGTCTATAGTTGGATGACATACATTAGATTACATCGCTGAAGTTGCACAAAGGATTCAATTTAAGACTGTAGCAGCGTTAACTTGTTTAGTTTGTGTAAATGATGCATAGAGTTGTCTTTCATTAATAAAATCATCATTACGAAGATGAGTGTTGACTTCTCTTGTATAAAATGGAAGCAATAGTATATTGTATGATTTTGCAGTCTGAGTCTGTGCACTTGAGATTTGGGGCAAAAGCCCCGCCCACTCATCTGCAAGCAGAGCGCCAAGAGCTAATTACAGCTTAACATCTTAGAAAGATGATCATTTGAATTTACTGCATCAGAATGAGAAGTATAACAGAAGTCAACACGTGGATTAAGTTATATGGGGTGTATTTTTATTTTTTGGTAAAATAAAATGGCTCATTTGTTTTCACGGAGGGGGCGGAACTTAAAATTTGTACCGTAGCCGGCCACTAGGGTACGCTGGTTTTATTTCAGCTTCCACATTACATTCCTGCATATATGCTGATGTAAGTATGATATTATTACTTATGGTAGTAATATCAGTTATTATCAGTCATGGCTAGATTATTTATATTAGAAAATCGGTTTAAATCAGCATATAAAGAGGAACGAAGAGTTTGATATATTTTCACCACTAAGTTTGGTTATTTATAAAGTTGAAATATTCAAATAGATGAACATGAAAATCATATACAAATTTGATTTTTCTTTTGCAGGTAAAGATTAAGCGAGAGCCTCATATTATCTAGGCTTTCTGTAAATCCTAAATAGGAGGATTTTTAGCATCTTTTTATTTTCATATTTCCTTTTTAGTTTAAAAAAATTTATCTTTCCCAGTTTTTCCTGTGTTAAAGCTCGTTTGTCTTCAGAGTTTCATAGGAAATTAAAACATTGCATGACAAAAGCAGCGACTCCTACAGCAAACTTCTAAACTGCCTCGAGGTTTATGTTAAATATTTGTAAGAACTAGTTTAACAGGTTTCAACCAGATCTAATTTATGTATCTGATGAAAGAAACATACAGTTTAAAGAGGTCATTTCATACAAATTTCAGGACTTCGTGATTATTTCGTAAGTATTAACCAGTAATATGAAACATTTTATATCTAAAAAACGTCAGGAAACACTGATTAACAGACCTTTCAATCTGTCTGCATTAAAATTCGGGTGGTTCCGGCTCCTTCCGTCAGGCTGCTTCTTCAGCAGCTCGTTCATATTCATTATTCGAATTTGCTGGACTCTGATTGGTTAACAAACTAGCCCATGAGAGCAAAGAATACTGTTTCCTGCCCCGCTGTGCATGGCAACGTCAGACGTCGTGTCTTTCTGTTTGCTACGTCTTATGCTACAACTTTTAGCCAGCAGCATGCTAGGCGTGGTTTCAACTGAGGTAGCTGCCGAAAACTAACGAACAAAGTAGTGTGACAAAACAGATACAGGCCGTTCAGACTCGGTAGCTCTCGGGTTTTATCACCACCTGCGTAGTTTGAGAGATAAAAACTGAAAGAGAAATTGTTGACCTGTTTTCACACCCACTATGAAGGTAAGAACACCTGTGGAGCTAAAATATTCAACAGAAACCTCAGAAAAACCGTTTTTAATGGAAGGGCCTCTTTAAAGCCCGTGTAAAGTAACAACAAATGTGTGTTCTGAGTTTGTCACTGCACAGGAATATTAGTTATTAGTCATCCAGCCAAATTTGAATGATTAAAAACACTGCGAAGCATATGAAATTTGGTTACAAAATAATGAAAAAAGGATCAGTTTTCTCTGCTCTGAGACGCTGGGGGCGTGTCCGCTGCAGGCGCTGAAACCTGTCTGTCTCATCCTCTAGCAGCACCTCCTTCTCTTCCCCACATCACTGCATTTCCTCCGTTTCTGAGTTCCGGCTGGTTCGTTAAGTTTGATGTTCTACCCACATGTAAAACTGCGCATCGCTGCTTTTTGAGGAGTTGAAATATTTCCACACGACTGAAGGACGTCAGTTTGAAGAGACTGATGAGCTTTTTCCTTCTTAAAACATCTCTAATCTGATAGCCGTTAATACAAATTTTATATTATAAACCTTACGCTGTAGTAAATGTTTCAATTCAATACATGGTTATTGATACATTTTTTACTTTCTGCAGCAAAAAATAGCGGTGGAGCTTGTTATCTGTTGCACCTGCGAGTTTAACAATATTTCTGCTGGAATAACTTTGAGATATAAAAGTCTATTTACAGGAATTGTTTAAATTCTTTTTTAATTTGAGTTGTTTTTAATTTGCAGCAATCCATTTTGGAACTGGCTCCACTGTTATTAGCCGTTAGCTTGTTTATCTATCTGAACGAATTCTATGTAGCTCCAAACTGAGGTTGTTCAATGAGTCAACATGATATTTTTATAGAAACCAACTTTTAATCTAAACTACCTCATTGTTAGTATTCACATTTTATTTCAGATAAAGTAAGAAACAATTGTTTGTGCTCATACTGAGCTTTTTAATTCTGCTCACAAGCATTTAGAAACAACACTGATTCAAAACATGAAAATATCAGACTCAGTCTTTCAAAGGAAAACAACTTAAACATAAATTATTTACTGTGAAGGACTTTATTAAATTCAAACCTGGAGGCGAGTTGGTGTTTTACTGCAGACTCACCACCTGCAGCTGTTGCTCCTCTCCGTCACCTTCACGTGGTTGTAGAGACGATGGCCTCCAGGCTGTAAAACACCGTGCTGCACGGGCATGTTTGTTCTGTGTGAGGATGATTACAGCAGAGCAGGTGCAACCTAAACAAATTTAAACAAGACACCAAAGTGGGGAAACACACGTTTGTGTGAAATGTCACACTTAGTATAATTATCATGGAACGTGTAAACTGAGCAGCTCAAGGTTTAATATCATAATACAAGAAGTCAAGAAATACAGATATTTTTTGGAATACCAAGGAAAATAAAAATTATACAGAGAACAACATCCGTTTTTATTTCTGAGCTGTGAGACTGAAGCAAAATCCCCAAAATATTCCAAACAGAGTGGCAGGAACAGACAATAAAACAGGAGGTCAGTGTATCTATCGTCTGTTCTCCTTTTTCTCCTGTCAGATGAGACACATGAGAAAGACCTTGATGAGAGAGAGAGAGAGTGAGAGTGTGTGTGTGTGCCATCCCTGCTGACTTCCCCTACTCGGCTTCCCGAGGGATCCAATTAGCCGTCACAGGGTTCAGCTTTGACGACTGCAGATCCATTTATACAGAGTTTATTCGTTCTCGTCCTAATGAAGGAGACAGGAGGAACAGACATGTTACATTTACATTTTATGAGTCACTTTACAGAGAAAATACCAAAACTCTTAATATAGAAGATGAGAGATGGTTTTTCAGTCATCTAGAGCCCAAAAACTCTTAAATGTATATTCATTTTATTAATATCAATTCAATTTATAGAGCCCGTTAAAACTACAGATGTTTCTTTTTATCTGTGGCTCTGGAGTTAAACTTGAGACCTACTTAATACTCACTAAAGCCTCGGTTGCAATGACCCGTACAAATGGCTGCAAATGATTTTTGGGACCATTTCAGCCTAATTAATGGACCCTTACGACAGACTTATAATAAACTAGTGTTTGTGGCCCATTTGGAAGCTCGTGACCAGGTTGATGGTCGGATCCAAGATTTTCTTTGAATGTGCCATGAAACCCTCTGGTCTAATGCCTTCCAACAACCTCTGCACAATGTTTTTACAAGCATATAAAATAGATAATGACAACAAACTGTTTGTTTCCAGAAAATGACGCTTGTCACGTTTATGGTGCCTGAGACAACATGATGCAACAGCTTAGCAAAGGTGTTCCTGTTCCTTCTGACTGCGGTTCAACTGATGGAACTGAATCTGGTTCTGGTTGTAGAGGTTCTGCCTCTGGATCCATTCATGCACCCACCAGCGTGGTTGTCTTCTCTCCAGATCCTCAAAAGCAGCAGCTACAGCTGGTAGATCTCCATCCTGCAGCTGCAGATGGTGCAGCTGGAGTCTCTCTGCATTATTGTTTTGAAAATTAGAAGCTTTTCTACAAATTTCCGAGTAGATGTAATGATAAACACACAGAATTTTAGAGATATTGAATGACCACCATTTATATCACCTGACAAAATGTGCCAACGGCCGAAAGGATCTTTATGATGATGACCTGAAATTGCCATGATGGGGGATCCTTTGTGAGTTCTACAACAATAATTTTCGTAAGATGTTTGTTGTCAGACAGGAGGAAGGTTCTAACACACATGTAAAGAATCGTATCACACCCATTCTGGTCTCCCTGCCCTAACTCCCCATCTAGTTCAAGGTCCAGTTCAAGATTTTATCCACTGTTTCCAAGAGTCTAAACAACATGCACCATCGTATCTGTCAGAACTCCTGCAGAGTTAAAACCAGGTTAAAACCAGACCTCTGCAGGTCAGAACCACTCTGACTCCCCAACATTTTAAATCTGCTCTTAAAACACATTTGTTTTCGTTGGGTTAGTGTTGAAACAAATGCCATAAAACATTAAACTCAAAGAAAAGCCAATTAAACATGTTGAATAATATTTGAAATGAGTGTACATAAACTTTTCTGATAAACAGAACATCCGTCAGTCACTCTGTAAACTTCTTGATAAAATAGGATTATCCTGTTTGCAGTTTTCTTCTCTCCACCTATAGATGTGTTTAACTTGTTATAAACACATTCAGCCCTTCTTTATTTACTTTCATCTCATTTTAATGACAAGAGAAACATCTCCACCTCAGTTGGTTTAAGAGTCTCTGCTTGTGTACATAGTTGTTTTATTAGCTGTGCAGTGTTTAGGATGTGTGATGGGATCTCAGAGTCGCTGCGTCTGATTCAAATTCCAGTTTGTATTAGAGTCTGTAACCTCGTGGTTTTTATACACTTTCTTTCATATCATGAACAAATGATTGAATTTCACAGCTGCACGTATTAAAGCCGAGCGCTCTCAGGATCCACGCTCGTGCATAGCTGGGAGGCACGTATCAAAGAATTCACTGGCTGTTATATAATTGATCACTTTCAGTCCCACATGATGAAAGCTTTGACCTTGATCTGACCTTGATTGACAGTAAACTGGGGTGAAGTGAACCCGTTCAAACCTGGACTAGATTATTCTACACTTATTTTGTAAAACCTTTTTGTCGCAGTTCTTCACAATGTTGTCAGCAACCTTTTAAAACTTAGATCAGTTCACTATTTTTATATAAACTGCTTGTAGCTCAGTTCAGCTGTATGATGAAAGCATGTGATGTTTGATCTGAACTGGACTACTGTCACAGGAAACTTCAAGCTGAAGATCTACAGAACCAAGTTGAAGGATCCTTTGGAGTGAGTCCTGGAACCATCTCTATAATCAAGGCCAAGTTTAATCTAATGGTGATGTCAGACAGCCTGTGAAGTGGGCGTTGTAAGACGATCGTTTCCTCACCCTGTCAGGACTGAAGAACTGCAGACAGTCTTTTACAGATTTACTAAACAAAATGACTGACAGCTGTCTAACCAGCAGTCTGAAAACGCTGGTCTCACAGGAGGTCTGTCATTTCTTCCAGAGATCTCCCCACCTGGACCATCTGCTCTGTATTTAAAGAACAACCTTTTAAATATATTTCTCTGTTTATCAGTGCATTAGAGTCCAGCCTGTAAACACATACATTCTGTTAAATGAGTAAATCATGACTTCTTTCTTCAGACTTCCATTATTTAATTTGATAAATGACGCCAAACACGAGTCAATAGAAGAATTATTGTCTGCTGCTCCAACCACAAATGCATTTTGTTTACAGATTAACATCAACAGGTTGAGTTTATAACATAATCCCAGTATGAAGATTAGACTAGATTCATAATTAAAGTTCATCATAACATCAAAATTAATTTTCTAACATTTTTATGTAGATTTCAGGTGTAATAAGACCCCACCCACTCATCTGTATGCAAGCTGACTTCGTTTGTGCTTCGACTGTTTGCAGCATCGGTTTGTTTTCATCTCCATAGATTTGCAGTAGTTTTGGGTCTCAGTCTGCAAAGAGCAGCTTGAATGTAGATGTAATAATGTTAGATTTAACGAGTTGGAGACAGAAGATAGAAAGCATGTCTGCAGCAGAGGAAAAACTGACACCTCGCGCTGCTGTTTCTGCATTCAGGACTGAAGGAGGTTTCATCTCCCCTGTGAGGTTTCTAAAAATAACCAGATGAGGAGGAATCCTCCCCTCTATCTACATGGATCTCACCACCACAGCCTTTGTCTCCTCTCTACTAGAGATGAACAATGTGCAGATTGAATTACAGTTAAAACTGTCCATTTTAACCCATTTTCCATCATTTATATTCACTGCAGTTAAACACGGAAACTCATTAAAGGATGAAAAGTTGACATTTTCTTTGTTTTTTTGTTTTTTCTCCAGCTGTTTCCATCATGCGCCACAGCGCTTCAGCTTTTGGATTTGCTGTAAGTCCAGAATGAAACCTCTGAAATGAGCAGCGTGAGGCTCGTGAGGTGAATATAAAAACCTTTTGGTGTTCCCTCTGCAGTTTGACGCCACGCTGGACGTACTGTCGTCTGTCATCGTGTTGTGGCGCTACAGCAACGCAGCAGCTGTTCACTCTGCACACAGAGAATACATGTAAGTCCACAAACAACCAATCAGTTCTACAAGTCAGAGATAAATATGTCCACAGTGTGTAACATGTACGAGTGTGTTTGGTCTGATGTAACTGTTCTCAGATCAGACTCTCGTTTTATCGTCACCTGGCTAAGAATAAAGTGAGTGTTATTAAACACCTGCTGAGTCAAAGTTTAGACGCCAGAAGGTCAAAGGAAGAGAAAAAACACTGAAATGTACCAACATAAACATCCAACAGAGAAATTAAAAGTTTCCTGTTTGACAAATACCTGCAAAATCAAGATTTTATACATTTGTAATTAAGAACTGAAAAGAAATACATGAAAAACATTGAGATGGATGATATTTTGTTGTTAAAGAGGCCATTTCATACAAATTTCAAGACTTTGTGGTTATTTCTTAAGTATTAACCAGTAATATGAAACATTTTATATCTAAAAAACGTCAGGAAACACTGATTAACAGACCTTTCAATCTGTCTGCGTTAAAATTCGGCTGGTTCCCGGCTGTTTCTGTCAGGCTTCAAGCAGCAGCTCGTTCATATTCATTATTCGAATTTGCTGGACTATGATTGGCTTACAAACTAGCCTATGAGAGCAAGTTATACTGTTTCCTGCCCCGCTGCGCATGGCAACAGACACGTACTCTCTTTCTGTTTGCTACGTTATGCTACAGCTTTTAGCCAGCAGCATGCTAGGCGTGGTTTCAACTGGTGGAGCTGCTGAATACTAACAAACAAAGGAGTTGTGATGAAACAGATACAGGCCGTTCGGACTCGGGAAAACACGGGTATTATCACCACCTGCGTAGTTTGAGAAATTAAAACTGAAAGATAAGTTGTTGACCTGTTTTCACACCCACTATGAAGGTAAGAACACCTGTGGAGCTAAAATATTTAACAGAAACCTCAGAAAACCTGATTTTAATGGAAGGGCCTCTTTAAAATGTGTAAAAACAGGATGCTGAAATGTTCAGGACTAAACATCAGATCAATACAGGCATCAGAATGAAGATGGAAGATAAACCACTTCAGCTTCTTCTGATGGAGCATATGGCAGATTCACTCACTCACCCTGTAAGAACGAAGACGCATCAGAGTTCCAGAGGAACAGCGAGTAATTGCAGTGGAGATGACGGATGAGATCATGATCCCTGGAGAGGAGATGATGGCGAGGATGGAAAAAATTCAAATTATTATTATTAAGAAGACAAATTATTGATTAGTAAGCAGTAGGGTCCGTTTAGAAGTTTGACCTCCTGCTTATTTATTGTAATAAAACATAATGTGTTTTATTGTTTTGTTTCCAGGGGCTCGTCTAGTTCATCAAAACTAAGATCCAAATCATGACACTGTTCAGTTCTTACTGATAAATGTTCCATCAGCAGAACGTCACGAATGTCCTCGTCTCATCCATCACAGTTTGTTTTTCATCTTTTCTTCAAAGTGTCTGTTTACTGAATCTTTTCTAAAGAAAAGACGAAACTAAAACGTATTGAACAAAACTATGCGATATATCAATAATTTATCGCAATATCAATAAACGAACAGGATGGATTACAGTTTGGTGGACGAACAGATGAATCCCGTTGCTGCCAACAGCTGCTTCAGAAGCAACATGGAGACACAGAGTGTGATTAGTATCATTGTCAGAATGGACATCGCAATATTTAACAATAATATCGCAATAACTCCAGTGAATTTAAAATGTAACAGATTTTGTCTTCAGCAACTGGCTGATAATTTGACTCCTGGTAAAGATCACAGTGTTGTTATACTGAAGGTTTGGTTGAAGGACAGTTTGATTGATTTATTCGTCTCCGCTTGTCGCTTATTAAATCTTCACATTAAAACTTTCACACAGATCATCTTGACAGCAGAATTTATTACAGTCTTTCAGTCGTTAATTGGAGAGTTTCTCCTCAGTAAGTGATCGTTATCCCCCCCCCCCACACACACACACTCAGATCCCGCTCAGGTTCTCTGAAATCTCCAGATATCTGCAAACAACAACAGTTTGTTTGTCTGTTAGCCAGCGGGGGATCCGTGTCGTTCTTCTTCATTTTCGATCTGTCTGTGCTTGATGAAGACGACATGGTTCAACAGCGAAGTCTAAGGGCTGCATGGTTGCCAAGGTAACATAAATTGCACAAGCAGTGCACATTAAGGACTTTTGCTTTGAGATGAATTCACCTTCGTTCAGTAATGTTCGACGCTGTTTGTGTTAGTGAGAATATAAAAAAATTATTTTGCTGATTTTTTTTTTATGGGTAAATTAAAATGAAGGTGAAGTTTTTCTAGAAGGCTTCAGCTGTAGTTGTGTTGTTATGGAGAACAGCAGGGGGGTGGGGGGCGGGGGGTAGGGCAGCTTGTGTGTGTGTGTGTCTCCTGTTGTGGACTTCCCAGAGGGATGTTGGGTGTTGCCTTGGTTACCTCATCTAGTCAAAACCCAGGACTCTGAGTGCGGTTGGAGCCTTCAGTCAGCACACACTCTGGTAACCATGCATGACCCGTGTGTGTGTGTGTTCCAGCTGGTGTGTGCGTCCCTCTGGTCTCAGTTAATTGGATAGCAGTAGTTTAAGGACATCTGCCACCTTTAAATCAATACTGAGCATCTTCATTTCATATGAGAATATTTATACACTGTGTGGACTTGTGGTGCATTTAAGGTTGTAGAAAATTAGAGTTTTCTTTATCTTTTCCAGTGTGATCCTCTGTGCGATGGAACTATGGTGCTTGATTACAATATTGTTGATTTGAAGAAAACAACTATTTTTGGTGGAAATAAATGAGTTTTTGTTTAATAGAAAGTGATAATGAGATTTTTGCAAATGAAAAATCTATTTGGTTTTCTAAAAGTCATGATCTAATGAGAAATAAAGCACCATATCGCATGATCCATACGTCCATTTTCTGAACCTGCTTCTTCCTGTTCAGGGTCGCAGGGAGCTGGTGTTTATTTCCAGTGGTCATGGGGGAGGGGACACCCTGGACAGGTCGCCAGTCCATCACAGGGCCACACACAGACAAACAACCACTCACACCAAGGGACAATTTAGAGTCACCAATTAACCTCTTGCATGTTTTTGGACTGTGGGAGGAAACCAGAGTCCCTGAGAGAAAACCCATGCATGCACGGGGAGAACATGCAAACTCCATGTAGAAAGGACCCAGGCCTGATTCAAACCCAGGACCTTCTCACTGAAAGGCAACAGCTCTACCAACTGTGCTACGTGATCTTAATCATAATTTGTGTTTAAAAAACTTTAGATCTCTAGTTTTTAAAATTAAATTGTGATTTAAAAAAATGCTGCGATACTAAAATTTTACAGTATAAAATCTTTTTACCACATTTTTATGAAAAATAAAATCCCAATCATATTGCCCCAAAACTCTGAGACACATCTTTAAACTAAAATTGTGATTTAAAAATGGCAAAAAACTGATTTACATCTTCTTTTAAATATATTTTTTAAATAACCCCCCCCCCAAAAAAAACAAAAAACAATGCACACATTTTCCTAAAAAGTTTTAATTTCTTAAAATTAAAGGAATCTGAGATCCTTTCTTACATTTTATTTGTACTAAACTAAAACTGAAGCTTCTGATTCAGAGAAAAAAACCTGCTTTTTGGTGAATCGATAGAATCCTTTTTCAATCTGTCGCTGCAGTTTTTTATTTCTCATCTTCTCTCCTTCTCAGAGCCTGTGTGATTCTGGGTGTAATCTTCATCCTCTCGTCCTTGTGCATTATGGGTAAGGCCATCCATGACCTGGCCACCAAGCTGCTACCTGAAGTGGTGAGAATTTATCAACCACACACACACAAAACACACAAACCTACAACTTTCTGTACAGAACCATAAAAACAACACTTTTTTAAAATAATGGTGGATTTAGTAGCGACGCTGATCTGCATAGACGTCCTGCTGCAGCGTGAAGGTCAGAGAAGGACGAGAGCTTTGGATTAAAACAGACACCATGTGGGACATTTAAATATCCAGGAAAAAACATCCACATGTTACTGTCACAGCTGTATCGCTGACAGCTGGGCAGCTAAAGAGTCACTCAGGTTCACGTCACTCAACTCAAGCTGCCCAACGTTTACCACATAATCCGATTTCCAGAGGAATCTGTCGTCACCTCAAAGCATCACTAGACACTGGTGATGGTTTGATCCGCCAGCACGGAGACGCTAATGGCAGCTTTCAGCCAGTGACGAGGATTTCAGAGTTTAAAAAAAATCAATGAAGCTTTTGCTAATAATATCTAAACGTTACAGCATCTGAAACAAACAAGTTGTAGATGAAGGTATTTGGGATTCTGTCCTTGTCTGACCTTTTCAACTCGGTGGATCTGATACGTAACATCAGACAGAGACTTAGAAATAAAAATGAGTTTAATCATTTTAAATGTTTATAAACATCTTTGTTCATCTAATGAGGATGTTTTAATACAGTTTCCTGCTTGAGCTCAGTAGTGTTTAACATCTAGTGGTGCTGTGGAATCTGAGGCCTTTCACATTAGCAGTTAGCATAATGAGGTCATGTGACTCACAGGTGAAGCTAATCAGCAAATGATGTGACTTCTGAGGGTGATCTGCAGGACTGTAGTTCATATGAATGGATTAAAAACAAATGGTGAGTAAATATTCAAGACTTATATAAGATTTATTTGGTTTGATTATGGTGAATATTTTCAGCAGGTTAGTCACATAAACTGAAGTTTAAACAATAAATTTGAGGTGTTTTAATGCATCAGGACACATAGAAGATGGTGTTCTGCTGTTTGATTTCCCAAAACATGAACTTCCTGTGTCAGATGACGCTTTTCAGAGTAACAAAGTTTCTATGCGAATCACTGAAAGTGACGGTTTGGTGTTAAATTCAAGTCTAAGACTGAAGTATGTGCCGCAGCTTTGATTTGTTTCAGTAGTAAATGTGTTTTCTAGGAAAAGTCTGTTAACTGCACGAGGTGCAACAAAGCTGCTGGATGAAGAATGTCCTGAATCTCAGGTGTGAAGACTCGGAAACGTTCACACTTCTGCAAATATCACCCTGTTGCTAGGCAGTAGTGATCACCGTAGAAACAGATGAAGGTCTTAATGGAGAAAGGAGATGGAGATTTAGGAACAATATGCTGTGTGTGTGTGTGTGTGTGTGTGTGTGTGTGTGTGTGTGTGTGTGGGTTTGTATTTCTGACCTCCTGGGGACCCGTTTCCTGACTTTTACTATCTTTCTGGGGTCCGAGGGTTCTTGTGGGGACCGAAGCCTGGTCCCCATGGGGGGGACTCCCCTTTTTAGGGTTAGGGGTTAGGTTTATAGGTATGGTGTGAATAGAGTTTTAGTTAGTCTTAGGGTTAGTTATAGATCAGTAATGATTAAGGTTAGGAAAAGGGTTTGGGTTAGGTATAAATCTAGTTACTAAAATCAATGGAAGTCAATGGACGGTCCCCATAAGGATACCAAAACACACTTTTGTGTGTGTGTGTGTGTGTGTGTGGGTTTGTATTTCTGACCTCCTGGGGACCCGTTTCCTGACTTTTACTATCTTTCTGGGGTCCGAGGGTTCTTGTGGGGACCGAAGCCTCGTCCCCATGGGGGGGACTCCCCTTTTTAGGGTTAGGGGTTAGGTTTATAGGTATGGTGTGAATAGAGTTTTAGTTAGTCTTAGGGTTAGTTATAGATCAGTAATGATTAAGGTTAGGAAAAGGGTTTGGGTTAGGTATAAATCTAGTTACTAAAATCAATGGAAGTCAATGGACGGTCCCCATAAGGATACCAAAACACACTTTTGTGTGTGTGTGTGTGTGTGTGTGTGTGTGTGTGTCTGTGTGTGGGTTTGTATTTCTGACCTCCTGGGGACCCGTTTCCTGACTTTTACTATCTTTCTGGGGTCCGAGGGTTCTTGTGGGGACCGAAGCCTGGTCCCCATGGGGGGGACTCCCCTTTTTAGGGTTAGGGGTTAGGTTTATAGGTATGGTGTGAATAGAGTTTTAGTTAGTCTTAGGGTTAGTTATAGATCAGTAATGATTAAGGTTAGGAAAAGGGTTTGGGTTAGGTATAAATCTAGTTACTAAAATCAATGGAAGTCAATGGACGGTCCCCATAAGGATACCAAAACACACTTTTGTGTGTGTGTGTGTGTGTGTGTGTGTGTGTGTGTGTGTGTGTGTGTGTGTGTGTGTGTGTGTGTGTGTGAGCGGTGAGTCGAACAGATTGTGTTCTGCTGTACTGTCTCTTACTCGGCTGCTGGTGAAGCCCCGCCCCCTCCTCCATCTTCCTCATCCTCATAAAAGGTTAATAAGCAGTTGTTTCACTATGCAGGTTAGATGAAGGAGGATGTGAGGGTTCCAGGAGGACTCATGGAGGAAGGTTGCTCGTTTGATACCTGACTGTTCCCTCTCTGCTCCTCTGTGTCTAATTAATGTTGAATTGCTTCCTAAACTCGTCTGATCTCGCCGTGTTGACGTGTCGTCAGAGTCTCTCAACACCAGATGGGGTTTCGGGGCCTGCAGAGCTTCAACCAAAACCACTTTTCTAACAGATCAACCACAAAAAGAAGGAAAGATTTCAGTGACTAAACGGAGTGATTTTCTCTGAACAAATAGCTTCTGCAGGTTAAATTAGATGCTAGAATCAGCAGATTTAACAGAAATGTCTAATAAAAACATACAAGAGCAGCATTTGTATTCAGACTGAAGCTTTTATCTTTCATCCTGCGTGTGTCTGACCTCTGGGTTTGAATCTAGATTAGAAGCTCCCATCATAACTGAATTTATTCCAGCTGACTGGAAACAAATCTATTCCACTTATTTAAAGAGAGAAGGGACACATCTATATAAATGATTATCTAATCATAAGTAAATAATATTAATTATTCACTTAAATACTAATTGTTCAAAAATACTTAATGAGTATTATAACAGTCAGTTAAATCTGAATTATAAGTCTAAAGTAAAACCTCAGACTCCTCAGACGTGTTGGTACTGACCCAAACATGAGAGGAAGGCACAGTAAGTTCTGTACAAAGCAACAGTCACATTGTTCTATCATGTTCTGTTGTTTTTTTTTTTTTCACTGTCCTAATCAGCGCTAATCAACTCCAGGTTTTTCATTTTAAGTCGAATGGGACCAAGACTTCATCCTTGTGGAACACCACATCTGTACAATTCATTTTTAAATATTTAAATAGGTAAAATAATTAGTTTAAACTCAAAGTTTTAATGAATTCCAGTTTTAAAACCACATGTGCCTCTATTCTAACAACCTTGTAAGTAAAAATGTACATTTACCTTGCACTGACTCAGGTCTTTGTAGCTTGCTGAGGTTTCCTCCTCTTTGATGTCTGTGCTTGCCAAAGTAGCTTTTCATGGCTCCAAGGCCGTTGTGCAATATTAATGCTGCTGCAGAGAGGCTGAGTGCTTTGCAGCTTCCTTTTTTCCTCTCACATCTTTCATTGTGCTCTAATGTTCTAAGCTAGCTGACACTCTGTTGTGAATTTCTCAGTAAGACGTTACTGAGGAATCATTTTCAAAATTGTTGAAACCAGAAATGATACATGCAATGACTCTAACAATTAAAGAAGCATCAAACTGAGTATTTTTAGACCATAACTGGACACTTGGAGGTGGTTTGATTCAGAACGGGGTGGATGCATCTGTGCTGGGGGGGGCGGGGTTCCTCTGAATTACCTGCAGTGGTTGAAGGTTTACTGTGAAGGACCTCCAGCAGGAACACAGCCGATTTACTGACTGACACGAGATGTAAACCTGAATTAGAAAGTGAGGATTTGCAGTCACATCATTTGTGCTGCAACGTCACATCAACTGAAAGATAAATGTCAGAGTTAGAAAAGCAGAGCAGAGATTTACAGCTTGTTAGAATATATCAGACAGCAGTAAATCAGTAAAACTCTCTGGTTGTTCTCTGTAACAAAATCTTGATAATTCAACAGTGAAATGAGCAAATAATGTCCGACTGAATCAACAGTTTGTTTTATTTTTATAAAAAAAAGAGCCAGAATTAAGCTTCAAAACATTAAACACACCGTCTTTCTGTCTCTCTACAGGACGACTTCCTGTTCAGCGTGTCCATCGTTAGCGGCTTAATGTGCGTCATCCTGGCTGTGATCAAGTTCATGCTGGGCAAAGTGCTAACCAGCCGAGCTCTGGTCACTGATGGTAGGTTCACTTACATGTTTACTGTCCATCATCTCAGACTCAACAAAGGAAGTTTAACATTTACCCGTTACAACACTGAGAGATCCGTCTTGTTCCTGCAGTTTGCTACTCAGACTGAATGCAGATTAAACATGATTCAAAAGACCAAAAACAAACATCAGATTGAGTTTTATTTCCTTTTTCTAGGATTCAACTCTCTGGTTGGGGGGATCATGGGATTCTCCATCCTGATCAGTGCTGAGGTGTTCAAGCATGAGCCCAAAGTCTGGTACCTGGACGGGACAATAGGTGTCCTCATGGGCCTCATCATACTCGCCTATGGAGTGAAGTTAGTGCTGATTAATTACATCTGAAGTAGTGATACATTAAATCATGTTTCTGATCCTGATACGGTGAAGAGGAAGACACAAAATCAAACAATCTGTTTTACAGATTATATCTTGAAGATATAAGAAACTCTGAATTTAGAGGACGAGTTTGACGTTGACATAGCTGATGGAGCACGAGTCTGAATATAAATAGAAAGTTTAATAAACTATCAAATGATTTTATTAGATTTTCTTAATCGTTAGTTTCTCATTAACAGGTTATTTGTATCTGTGTAGTTTAACTGCAGGTTGGTTAGTTCTTTTAAACAGAGGTTATAACATCAAATATGAAACAACACAAATTAAGTTTTTTAAACACCAAAAATCTAAATAATTTTTGCTAAAGAGGGAAAAGGTGCTTGTCAGAATCAGGGAACACGGCTGAGATGAAGGAGAACCTGTTCTGTGGCCTGTATGTGTTTTCAGAGGTACGTGTGGATAGTAACACACAGGAACATTCATGTGAGAGTGTTGAGTTTCACCTGAAGTTCTTCTCTACCTGCTGCAGGCTGCTGCTGGACATGGTCCCTCGGGTCCGAGAAACCAGGAACTACGAGCGCTTTGAGTGATGGAGACGGGACGGGCACCGTAGAGACGGTCCTTCCAAAGACAATCACAGTGAGTCGTCGACGTGCCGATGAAGGTGTCAGATTCAAAGACTGAACTGATCTGAAACTCATCGGGACGACGTCACCTGACGGAACCACCGGCACCATTTTAAGTGTTTCCCGGTTTAATGTACATATATCTACATGCGTCTCGTCACAGTGAGCCGGTCTGCTTCTTCATGGCTCCATTCAAACAGACGAGCTCGGACTGCAGTGTTTGGAAACCAACGTTCCCCCGAAATTCCACATCAAAGCAATAGATTAAAGTTGATATTGATTAGAGTTGATTTACGGCTTCGCGGTTCTGCCTCGTCACAAACACTGCAGATCGTGTTTCCACACTTCCAGGAGGACTTCGCTCAGCTGGGCTGTAAAATGTTGCAGCGCAGCAGGTCGAACTGATTGAATGTAGATGCTCTTTTACTTTTTTATTGCTGCACAGAGGATTTAGGAATACAAGCTCCATTTAGCTATGGGAGCAGGTACATAAGCACACGGTGAAACGCACAATATTTAGCTTTCAGCGATCTGATGGCAGCAATTACTTAAAGTGCAGGAGAATAAAAACCCTCATTTGTGACATCAGTCTTGACTAAAAGGCTGCTGCAGCTTGATTTTCTTGTTAGTTTGACACCCGAATGCTCAGAATTTGTGCCATCTACTGACCAAAAGAAGTTCCTGCATCTTATATAAATAATTGAATATTTATGCCATGAATAGTTTCATGTACAGCTGGGAGTTTTTGAATATTGTGTCCTAAAAATAGAATCTTAACCTGAAACAAAGGGGTTGAAATCATCATGGAAACAAGACATTTAGATCAGGATCTGGTTTGTTTGGTTCAGATTAGCAGTGAGTTCAGTAGAATGTGACATCTGCATACTGCTGCTGTGAACCAGAAGCTCCTTCTGTGTGAGTCGGACCGGTCCGTAGCCTGTTAGCCGATCACATGTCGGTCCTGTGAAGCAGCACAAGCTCAGAACTGATAGACGTGTAAATTAGAGCCGTGGAGCAGCTGGTCACCAAACAGCTGTGTGTGCAGCGCTGCAGTTCTCAGAAAGAGAAAACACATTTTGAATTTCAAGTTAAAAGTTGTTTAGGTGGTTGGTGTGAGAGCAGACTCGGCAGCTGGAACAGATTTAGTCTAATTCAAAAGATAAGGATGGATTCTAGAATAATAAACCAGTTTAAAGGTTTAGAAACGATCCTTTGCATTACGAGTTGTTTTCAAAACAGCAGAAACCTGCCATCAGCTCCCCAGTCGGGTCGGAGATGTACGACACGATCGCTCCATGATGTGGGATATTTAATCTGCTTCATCCAAGTTCAAACTACTTCATAATTTATCTCCTTTAAATCTTTCAACAGATCCCAAAGTTGATCTGAATATTTTAGTTCCTCAGGATTTCTGAAGCTTTAACCACGTAAAAATGTTCCAAAATCACACGTGCACATCGCCACCGAGACGAGTCAATACTTAGCTCCTCAGTTTGTTCCTGTCTCATTGTAAGCTGCTGTTTGTGTTGGGATGTAAACAGGCAGCATCTTTTATCTGTAGCACATTAAGGCGTGTTGACATGTGAAGAAACGCTGATTTACTTCCTTTTGGATGTTAAAATCAACTTGTTTTGACATTTAAGTTGGTGTTTGAGTTTAAAGCCTTAAACTGATTGAAGTTCATGTGATTATCAGAATAATTCATAACCTGAAAGTTGTGCTTGTTGTAACAAATGTAAACTGTGCTGTGATGCAATTATATGACCAATATGTGACTGTGTTGTTTTATTCAAAGGAGGTTTGTATGACGTGACCTTTGACCTGCTGCGTGTTAAACACTGTGAATACACACGCACACACAGAGTGCTCACAGCTGTTTCTTGTGTGTATCTGTGGTGTTGAACAAAACCTGAGCCATTTGTCACAGAAAAAAAGATTTATTTCAAAATAAAAGTTGGATCCCTCTTCATGAACCATCAGAACAAACAGAAGTGCTGTTTCACATCCTGGACTCTGACCAACAGCATCAAACAAGGTCAAGTAAAAAAAACCCAAAACAACAAATATCGATACACATTTATTTGATGAAACATTCAACAAAGATGATGTGTTGTGTCCGATTTTTGCAGATGCTCTGACGGGATTTTTCAGGAACCCAAACGACAGGATGTGATGTTTGACTGGCTAAGTAAGGCTTTGGCTGCAACTTAACAGGTATGGGCTGGGAACTATGGGTAAAAACACTGTTTTTATACACGGGTCACATGAGCTCAGCTGAAGGAGGTCATGTTTGGGGGAAAACCGACTCCTGTGATTCATCAGTTTAAGGCAAAATCTATTTATTCTGCTGCAATAATCCAATTATTCTAATTACTGTTAACTTCATTTGGTAATGTAATTTCTGCGTTAGGCTTGTGTTTTTGTAAACACTGCAAAAAGTGACATATTAACTCCTTCTTCATGATTCAGAAACAAAGCAGCTAACTTTAACCCCCAAGAATGAAGCTTTAGTTATTCGGCTGAGTTTCAGGGTTTAATTTAACCGAAAACGAGCTCAGAATGTTGACGTGTAAAACTGAAAAGCACAAAAAGGCACGTTATGTCCTGCAAAATGCAACTTGGCAGCAGATCACTGACCTGGTTAGGAAACATGAGAAACAGTCCAGGCAGACGTAGAGAGGAAGTGATGGATTCTAGCTGAGTGATCCATTCTGAGTTGTGCAAAGAAAAAGGATTAACAAAATAAAAGCACAGAAAGTCTGAAGCTTCTTTTACATTAAAACAAGGCACGTTTGTCTGCTACTGTCAGTTTTGGAGACAGTGATGAGAAATAACTGTTTAAAAATGTTTTTCAACACAAATAAGTTTGTTTTTGTGCATTTTAAAGAGCAAATCACTAAACTCATAAAAGAAAACAAAGACTTTAGTTGCTTTTTGATTTTATCACTTCTTAAAACTGAAGAGCTGCAGACAAACATCTGAGACACTTGAACATAAGTTTCTTCTTTAAATTACCCTCCATAAATTAAAAGAAAAACACACCCCTGCTATAAATAAAAAAGGCTTCCAGCAAAAACACAGCGATAAAGATTTGTATACAAAATAAATACAAAAAGAAAAATTCATTTGAACAATATACAGTGTCACTAATATCTCGTTAAATCTACCTTAGTGCATTTTTTGAATCTTTTTTTGTTTTTTTCCAAGAACTACAAATTCAGATTTTCTCATTTGTTTTTGTTTGCAGGTGAATTAAGAACCTACAGATTATTTATGAAACATGAGATGATGTGCGTTGCAGAAACTCTTTGATGTTTTACTGGGAAACATTAAAGCTGCTGTTAGACAGATGTGGAGTTTCTCTGCAGGAGACGGTTACTAATGACTGTCTATGTTACAACGTCACAACATCCTACAACACGGCGACTCTGCAAATGACAACCATGGAGAATGACCTTCGACCCCCCCCACCAACATCAGCTGCAACATTTCCACGCAGCTCTACTGACCTTCTACAGGACGGTGTACAGTCAGTCTGGACTATGATGGAGGACTGAATGGGGGGGGGGGCATGGCGTCTCTTTTGTGGTGAAAAGGGCAGAACGAGATGGTTACAGTGTAAAGCTGGGCTCTTCTTCAAGTCTGTGTGAGTCCAGTGTAAATCTACCTAAAAGATCAACAGTGTCAGGTGTTAGTGGACAGGTTTTGGGGGGGGGGGGGGGG
>SSNP01000054.1:2115997-2130873 GCA_006937955.1 Pachypanchax playfairii
GGGGGGGGGGGGGGGGGACCAGGTGATGAGCAGAAAGGCAGTCACTGATTGAGTCCAACTTCCTTTTATTGATTCAAGTAGAGCCACTCTGCCTCTTGGACTCACGGCGCCCCCTGCTGGTGAATCTGAGGATTGATGGGGGCTCTGTCCAACACCCCCCCACCAACACCCTCCCTCAACAGTGTGGCTGCTATAGGCAGTCCTTGCAGAGCGCCACCTGGCCCTTCATGTAGTCACGGCACGGGCAGACACGCTGCAGCGACTGGTGCGCCCCCGCGCAGCTGAACAGCAGCAGGTCTGACTGGAAGATGCAGTGGTGGCGGGTTTCGCTGTAGGCCGGGACCACCGTGTCAGATGTGGACTCGACCGTCTGACAGTCCACCCCAAACCTGACACGCACACACAGAAGGATTCAGTTTGTTACAAAGTTTCAGTTTTTTAGACTTTTTCTTGGTTCTAGAAGCTGCTTCTATTTGTGAGATGTTTCAGTCTGAAGGTGGGATTTACTATCAAGCTGTTCTGGAAAGCTGAAACTTGAGGCCCCTCCTCGCTTCGGGTTTAAAGTTTACAGAGATAACGAGGAGCAGCCATGTTGAAACAGAGGAGCCGCCTCAGGACTCAACCAATCCCTAACAGCTTGATAGTAATTCACACCTTCAGGCTTGTCAGAGTGAAACATCTCCCAAATAAAAACAGGTGAACAGAGACCCTCAGCAGGAGGGGGGGTCTCAAAACACTCAGATGAGGTCAAACATGTTCAGCAACCAAGAAAATCAGAAAGTCTGAGTTGTTTTAAGAGACATGAAGAAGGAAACAGCTGTAACAGATGTTCCGACTGTGGTGACATCAACGGAAATCCAGATTTGAATAGAAATGTTTCTTCTGACTTTCTAACAAACATGATGTTCGAAGATGATTTCCATTAAAATCTGAATTTACTTCATTTTCTGTGTTTCTATAAATGTCCAACTAATTTAAAGATTCTAACCAGTACAGAATAAAACAGGTTACAGACTGTCGCCTTTAAGAGAACCGACACTTTATAAACAAACTTACCTGATCAGTTCAGCTTTTAGATTAAATTCGATTTTATCTGTTTATTGAACTTTTACTTTTCCTGTTAAATTATAAAAAATAAGTTTTTTGGTTTAATGTTGTCTGTAAACTATTTTATCACCTATTTTTGATAAAGTCTGACTGACTGAGGGTGCGTGTGGTACCTGGCCAGGTCCTTGTCCTTGTTCAGGTGCTGGAAGAAGGACGGCTCACAGATGAGCTGCGCCTCCTGACACACCTGCTTACACGACTGGCCCGGCTCAGCCAGTTTGACCTGCAGGGCGCTGAGGGGGGGCCACATGACCTGACCGTGACAGAAGTCCTGACAACACGAGAAAACAGTTCATGATCAGGAAGAATACCAAACCTGAATCTGGGTCAGAGCTTTACTGGACACACCAGACTGTTGTGTGTCTGTAACTTCATTATGATGGAACTGGTTTGGTCACATGAAGTTTTAGTTTTGATCTTTAAAATCTGACATTATAAACCTCCAGTTCTTTAAGGAGCTTCAGCTGGTTCCACCAACACTCAGTAACTCACTGGGGTCCAGTCCAGACCCTCAGGGTCTCCCTTCCTGCAGATTACCAGTTGTTTCTCTGCTCCAATGCACCTGATTCGACGATTGAATTACCTGCTCAGGATGATTGGATCAGGTGTGTTGGAGCAGAGGACCATCTTGGACGTGGGTGGTCCAACTCCAGGCCTGGAGAGCCACTATCCTGCATGTTTTAGATGTTCCCCTGCTTCAACACACCTGCTGCAGGTGACTTGCTGAGATGATGCAGATTGAAATCAATCAGGTAAACAACTAAAAGCTGCAGGATAGTGAACCTCGAGGCCTGGAGTTGGACACCCTGATCTAAGACATGTGGGTCGGTGGTCCTCGCTGACCCAGACTGATCTAAGTCAGTTAGTACCTGGTTCTCGATGAAGGCGTTGACTCTCTGCAGCATCCCCTCACAGGTGAACTCGTAGGGCAGGTAGGGCTCAATCTGATCACACAAACACAACAAACACCACATTAAAGCGAGCTGACGTGGAGATATTCTGCGTGTGTAAGATGAAACATGAGTTCACTGGACGCACCATGAGCCTCTCAGGCTTGTACAGAACCTGCTTTGCAGAACAAACCTTAAAGCAGGAGAACAAACAACCGCAGCTGTTGTTGCTCTCGACTTTCTGGGCGTCTTTGTTTGCTGTGTGCTGGATGCCAAGGGGTAGCGGGGAGCCGGAGCTCGCAACCGACCACAAAGCATATGAGGCTCCGCAGGCTTGTTCAGCAAACAGCTATTGTTACAATACACGCGGTCCGGAGCCCGGCGAGTGAATATTCATGACTCCCACTCAGCTGAGAACAATGTGGTTACCTTCTGACTGAGGATGGAGCGGATGGCTCGCTCCACCTCGGCCGAGTTCTCGATGTCTACCGTCCACACGTGCGGCTGACCGATGTACACCTCTGCGTACGGATGCTGAGAGGTCAACTGCAGACAGAACAGCATCGACAGGTGAGCAAAACCAACACGGGACAAGACGCTTTCATACATCCCCCCTCAGCTCACCTCTCTCAAAGTGGGTTTCCCTTTGAAGAAGTCCGTGTTCTTGCTGCTCTTTGGAGGGTTGAATTTAGGGTTAAGGAAGGCGCAGCCGTTGGCGATGGCCTCTAATGGTGCAGGACCCTCGTAGGGGAAGGACAGACCCACGAACAACTGCAGAGAGAAATAACATCAGGAAACTTTACTAAGATACAAGAGAAATGATTTTATGTGGAACAGCGATGAGAAAAAAATGATCCTGAAAGTACAGAAGTCAAAGTTCACGTCAGAATATCAGAAAGGCCCATGGGTGTTGAGTTGAGAAGTTCAGCCATCGGTTTTTGAGGAGTTTGTTTGTGCAAAAACAAAATTCCCAACATGATCAGCACAAAAGCAGCCAAGGCAGCTAATTTTCTCCTTGAAACAAGGGAGGAAAAACAAGCAGAGCACTAAGAAGACGTCAATCTGAACGATTCCTTCCACCGAGCAGCAAGAAGATGTCAGACACTCAGCAGACGGAGACACGTCGTACGCTGCAGCTGATACGGCTGAAATACTTTAGTTCATTGATTTAGTTCCAGCAGTTTCCAGATGTTAATAAGCATGAAATA
Source organism: Pachypanchax playfairii (assembly GCA_006937955.1). Lineage (NCBI taxonomy): Eukaryota > Metazoa > Chordata > Actinopteri > Cyprinodontiformes > Aplocheilidae > Pachypanchax > Pachypanchax playfairii. The sequence goes on from SSNP01000054.1 coordinate 2,119,203, forward strand.
TATAATATAAATATATATAACATCAAACATTTGTTCTGCTTTTAAAATTCCAGTTGCTAATAAACATAAGCAGAACCGCCCGTTCAGGTGGATGTAAACATCTCGCCAACATGAGCTGCCTGAAGCTGGTGACAGAGTGTGTGTGTGTGAGTGTGTAACACACTTTCTTTAATGCACAATGCAGCATTGTGGCATCAAGTACGTCTGAACACACGTGACTGAACTGATGCTCTTTGTGCTGCAAACAGCCACGTTAATGACACACCTCTGCCAGCAGGTGGCAGCAAAAGCACACGAGTCCTCCAAGCTGAGAAACACTGGAGTGTTATTCATCAGGAGTGAGGAGATGTGAATCTATACAGACTGAAGGACTCAGAGGGAGGAGTTCATGGAGAGCAGCCAGCATCTCTTATCTGACCGCTATGTGAGAAAAAACAGGAATCAATAGGGAATATGGCTTTGACCCAGATTCTCCTTATTAACTGGCATAAAAACAATCCTGTGTGCACGTCCACACGGAGGCAGAGAAACTTACTCAGCCTGCATCCTGCAGCGTTCCACATCAGAGCTTCTTATTGATCGTTCAGCTTCAAGAATCTCCCAGCTTCACTCTGCGTGTGTGTGTGTGTGTGTTTGTGTTTGTGTGTTTACATGGTGCTCCAGGCCCTGAACAGAAAACGAGGAGGAGGAAACTAAACAATGAAACTGTTCAAGTTTTCCTTCAAACAAACGGCAGCGAGAATTTCACGCAGGCGGCTAAAACATCTGCTTTCAAACCTCATCAGGCCGTTTGCGTGGCGCTTTCAGCAGCTCTGAAGTCCGAGACAAACAGGTTTTAGATTCTAAATACAACTTATATTCAGAACTGGCTTTTAGAATCAACTTTTTATTTTTTCAGGAGTTAAACTGTTTATTTTCAGGCTGTTTAATAAAGATATTATTGAATATTATGATCGTAATCAAACAATATTCTCTTTTTTGTGCCATCATCACTAATAAAATCACTAAATGTATTTACCTTAACACAGAACATGAAAGTCCAGTACTTCAAATCCTGAATACTGCTGTACAAATACTTCTATGTGATACTCGTATTGTGATAAATGCGATAAGGAACAAATAATATATATTTAGTTGTATTTTATTTAATTAAACGTTTCATTCAAAATGAGATAATCTGTGCAAATCTTTTTTATATAAAACTTAAAATTTAAAATTTGTGAAGCAACAAATGTTTCAGCTTTTTAATCCACATCACACAAATACCATCAATTTAATAAGTGAATAATTATTAAAAGATTGTTGGGCTATTTTTTATGACCATGTATTTTATGTAGATTTAAATTTAGACCTTTTCTTTGAAATAAAAGGAAACTGACTTTATTCAAATTAGTTGTTGTTTTTATGTTCCTTTTTTTTCAGGTTCAGTCTGTTTAGTTTTTTATGCAAAACGTGTCTATTTAAATAAAAACGAAACCTGTGAAGATCCTCATTTAAACTCAGAGATCTCGTTCTTTTCGTTCTTATTTGCATTTACAGCTGTTTTTCCGAGGAACCAGAACGCTGAGTTGACTCGGCAGACAACAGGTGGATTCAAAACAAATAGAAGTGATAAGAAGCTAGAAGATTTCCATGAATTCTTTCAGAACACTCGCCCTGATGCTGCTACAGAACATCAGTTTATACCAGAAAACAGGTCAGACTTTAACAGCTCGTCTCCACAGAAGAAACAAACCTCACAGTGTTTTTATTTTCCTCTCGACTGTTAAACCCCACGAGGCCAATTAGCTCCAGCAGAGTGTTTCAGGTAGCTGTAAACGTGTTGTTTAGCTCCAGGTTCCAGGCTGAAATGCATGACATCATCTGCTGCAGGTCTATAAACTGCAGGGGTCAAACTGTTGAAACAATCTGTACTGATGGACTTTTGGCCTGTTATGATGCAGAGCGCCGACTCGTATCTTCACCTTATTCAGTTTTACTGCTAAAGCAAAGCAGAGAAAAGATTCTTTAAAGCAGTACAAAATAACTTTTCTGCAGTCGTGTCTCAGATGGCCGTTGCTGGAACCGGTGTTCTGCAGACATATGCTACCTGTTGAGATGTGCTTCACATGTGCTGTTCTACAGTCTTGACTTCAATAAACAAATTTATCATTTAGTTTGTTTCTATATTTTTCCATAAATACATTTTATATATCAAATAAATTCTCCCAGGACAGAAACACTAAATATGATGTTTCTTTGCATTGTCAGAGCAAATGTTTGAACACACCCAGAGGAGAAGGACCCAACAATGGCCGATAAGGACCCAGAGGACTTTTAGATAGAAAATATCAGGGAAGGATCATAAAAATATACTGAAACAATTAAAAGGACACACTCGCTATAAACAAGAATACTGTATAAACTTCTAATGACATCTCGTTATGACATAAGGTGTCATTTCATACGATGGCAGCATTTTACCAGAACACCACTTCCGACTGAGACCCGAATTACTGAAGTTATTTAGTCTATTGTAAAGCCATCGGAGAGTCGAGAGTGTCTAATATGAAGCTGAACATGTTTTTGGGCGAGTATTGAACTCTAGCTTTCAGTTTTAGAAGTTTTTCAGTCCTGCTTTAAATCTTGATCCTTTTCTGGAGAGAAGTCTAAACTCGGAGCCTCCTGTGTTTCCTGTTCCTGCCTGACGTCTCTCTTCACAGGAAACCATCAGGTTTCACAAAACAAAGTCATCAAAGCTTCTAAAGAGCAACTCGTCCTCACCTTGGTCTCCCGTAGCAGGAACTGCAGGTCTCTTCCGCTCAGGATGCCGTGGTTCTTGACATAGCTCGGCAGGTGCACGGTGCTGGTGCCGTGCACGGTGCCGTGGACCTCCATGTAGCTGTGGATGATGTCCAGGTACTTCTTCTTGTCCTGAAACCGACACACAAAGAGAAAAACAATCAGTTTGGTGGAAGACAGAGCTAAAAGCAGCAGGAGCATCTGTTATTTGTAATTTAACACCACCTGGTCTGACTCCACCCCCATCACGAAGAGATTCAAAGAAAACCCTGTTACTTGTTATCGGCTTCATCCAACAACACAGATCATTAAAATCCACCTCACAGATAATCGAGTGCTCACCAGTTTACAGGTATATTTTATCAGATCTGTGACATCATCAGGGTTATTATAACTCGAAACTTTTAATAATTCTGTTTCTAACAGGAACTCCAACATCCTGCTGCTTGTTTAGTTGTTGTGAGACATAAAGCTGCAGGAAATTCCTTCATTCGTCTCAAAGACACAAAATTTAACTGGATAATGAGACAAATTCTGACTTTATTTCCTCATGAACATGTTTAACAGCTTCAAGACTCAAATCTATCAAATCTGGATCAAAGCATCTGTTATTGATTAATAAGGATGTTTTTCTGCTTCATTAGACAAGCGAGATGAAGTTCAGAGAAGAAGACTTTAGTTTTTACATGAATGAAGTTAAATTATAGAAACTAAAACAAGAGATGATTCTAGTCTAAATTGTTGCCATCTTAATCTGAAGTTTGGCTGTTTATCAGTTACCTGGATGAACTCTAGGTCCTCAGCTGAAGGTTTGTATCTATCAATGTTGAATTCAAATGGTGGTTCTGACCCCGCCTCCTGCCCAAAGACCACTAGAGATGGGCACCAGCGAACCCCCCCCATGGACATGACTATGTGTAGCCAAAGTCCAACACAGTTGGAGAGGAGAACCGGGTCACAGACTCCTTTACGAGTAATAATGAGTCAGTTTCACAGCATTTCTGTCCCGTTAAATACAAGAACAAAGAACTGAGTCACATGGAGACAGGGTCCAGCCCACATCTTATTATAAATGACAGGAAGTCTCAGAGGTGCAGTTCCTCCATCCGAGCAAACAGAGAAACATTTAGGGCTAAAACATGGTAGTCTGTGTAGCTTGAAGTGATTTTCAAACCTAATCAACCTCTGAACTTCTCTGCCTGTCAGAAACCTTCCTCCTCTGTGTGAGTCGACCTCGGCGCTTCCTTTCAGGGTTTAAGTTTCAGGTAGCCGCTCGTCTGAGTCCCTGGAGGACCAGCTATCAGATGCCTCCAGCCTGCCTGCTGTAACTAAAGCAGCCTGGTGTGTGTGTGTGTGTGTGTCAGAACTGAAGCTCTAATTAGAAGCTATAATTTTTTGCTCAGGAGAGCTGAGCTGTGTGTGTTCTAGTCAACCTAAAAAAAGAAACAAGTTAAAATACAAAAGGAAACAAAAAATAGAATTTTTACAACATTTAACGTGACGCTTCACAAAGAAATGCTGACAGAACGATCTCTGTAAACAAACATCCATCACAGGTAGTTTATTCATTAATCCTGAGTGTTTTGATGTTTGTGGTGAGAGTCACGTGACTTGGTCTGGAGAGGAACACACACTCAGATGGAGAATGATGTGTGTGTTTTATTATGAGCGCTCCAGTGACTCAGATGTGCAGAAAAGCAACAAATTGCCTCGTCCCTTCGGGGCTGCAGGGAGCATCACTCAACTGTAGAGCTCACACACTTCCTGTACGCTCGAATTAAAGACAGGAACATGCGTGTTTACGGCATGCGGATGTTCACGTCTCCCAGTGAGCAGATACATCTCTGCACAGGAGGAGGAGGCGGCAGCTTTATGGTCTTGTAAATCAGAGGGAATTTGTAAACGCTGGCCGGGAGAGGAAACAGGAGAGGAGACGACTGCTTTCAGTCAGCAAAGAGAAGAGAAAGAGACGAGCATCATGGGAAAAACTACTGAGACCCACAAGCTCACACACACACTCGCGCACGCGCGCGTGCGTGCGTGCGTGCACACACACCGTGTCGTTTACAGTATATCATGAACTAATTTCCCACATTAATAATTAATCACCCTGAGATAATAACAGATGATGGATTACTCATCATAAAAGCACATGAGGAACTCACATTAACTTGTTTTTTACATTATCAGATTATATGTTCCTTCCATTTAATCTATAATCCCAGATGCAGATTCAGAATCTATGTATAGTTTGGTTGCACCGACAGCAGCTGCAGTTTGAACAGAAATTAGTTTTCAAGTTGCTCAACTCTGTATTTCTGTTTTAATTATAAATGATTTGATATATATATTTTTTACGTTTCACAAACACAAATTTATCTCTGAAATTCCAACCTATCGAATGTCAAATACACAAATTTTAAACAGCCGTTTCTTTAAGGCAGAGATATATTTGTGTGTTTGGAGGTTCTAGTCTTAACATAAGGAGAGAAAAGAATAAAAAGTTGCTTTAAAGTCTGATTTAAAAATGCAAAAACAAATTAGCAGGAAATGTCGCTGTAAAATAGAGATATCCAGTTCTGATAAGCTATCAGAGTTAGCGTAGCATGTTAGCGACATGAGTTCATCTAAAGATAGAACAAGTTGCAAAAACTGATTATTAAATGTAAAAACAAACAGACTGAGTTTAATTAAGGAGGAAAGAACTCAAACTTTGTTTATCACTAAGTGCATTTCAAATAGGAAAAATATGAAATTTCTAAAAATGTTACACATTGTTTAAATAATGTTTTGATGCGTTCACAGACTGTTGAGATATTTTATACAGTTTTTTTGTGTTGTTCTTCTTTGTTTACATTTTCATCTAGTTTCCTTAGATTAATTATTTATGTCCTGTCTTGTCTCTGTGTTGTCTGTCTTGTCGTGAGTTGCTTGTTGCACTCTATGTTGTTAGGTTGGTAGTCTAGTTAGCTGTAATTGGAGTTTAGTATGTACTATATGCTCCTGTGCTCTTTGTATCTTTTATATATAACACCACTTGATCCTTGGTGGAACACCATTTCTAACACTGTCTACAAACTGTACACGGTTGAAATGACAATAAAAAACTCTTGAACTTGAACTTTTAACTGCATGTTTAAATAGATAACTCTTAATATCAAACCAAAGATTTTCATGGAAAAAAGGACCTAAAATTATTCTCCATCACTTTACAACAAATATTGTTATTACATGAGATACGACGTCGCCAGATTCCTCCACAGAGACGCAGCTCTTCTGTTTCTGTAAGTAACTCCGACAGGTTGAGATGTGAAAACACAACAGTGAATTTCTACAGTCTGCTTTTTCCTGTGATAAAACTGATCCTGGAGCTGTTTTTATTCCCTGGTCTTGAAAAATTCTTCCAGTAGTCGGTTTTGGAGTGTTTGTAGCAGCATGGAGAGGTTGCATGAGCTTCTGGCTCATCAGAATGCAGACGGGTGGTTCGACTCGCACGGCGCTCACTCTGCCTTCAACATCAAACACCCCTCAGATGGTCCCCCCCCCCCCACCATCACCATCACCCACCCACCCACCTGAAACGATTTCCAACCGACACACTCTGACAAACCAAAACTGGAAACTTGTCAGCGAGAACAAAAATTTCACTTCGGGCTCTCTCCAGTAAAAGAGAGAAAAATCAGGGTGGATTTTTACACAAGTCGACGTTATTCACACTGAAATCTTCAAACACGTGGAAAACAAAGAACTTCACAGGGAAAAACAAGATGCAGCCAATAACTTCCACATGAGATCGAGCAGTTTCTATAACGACAGACAGAATCTTATGTGGCTCATTTTCCTTTGATTTTATCTCTGTGAAATATAAAAACTGTATCGCTACATCAATGTGAATCTTTTATAATCCAAATGTCCGGATTCAGCCGAGATGATGGTTTTTAACTCTGAAAGGAAAATATGGATTTATCATCGATAATCCTCTCAGCAGGATGTTTTTATAATGACATGCAGCCATAAAACAATGTTACTGTATATCAATAATGAGAAGAAACATGATGGGTTGGTTTGTTATTTTTTGGGGTTTTTACAAGTTGGAAACTGTTGAGACAAAATCGAGAGAAAACTCAAGACATTTCAGCTGAAATCACATTGAGTTTTATTTCTTGAATGTTTCTCTGTGTTTGATCCTGAAGGAGGAGTGGGCTGAGTTCAGTATAAGAACAGGGATTGAACTGTTCACCTGGTCTGTGGACGACCCCTCTAGCGTACGGCGGCAGAGATAAACCCTGCATTTGTGCAGATGTTGCACAGATGTTGCTATTTAATCACAAAGCATCTCAGTAATTACTTCCATTGTACTCAATTTATACTGATTTTTATTTTTATGATTTTGTTGCAGTCGGATTGTCAGATTGAATTTTTTTGGTCTTTAATCAGTCATGACCAGTTTGGATGTTGAAATCAACACGATCCTGGTGTTACTGTAAGCCTGAAGGACGAACAGCTGCACATCACGACTGATCCGCCTCCAGTAACAGATGCATTTATGGCAGATTCCCAAACAGACGCAGTGTAAAACTCCATAAAAGCACCTGAAGGTGTGACGAGGACGCCTTCCCAGGAACACGGCTGGTGGAACCGTCTCCAGAGGTTCTTGGATTCCAGTCAGGAAACACTGTGTCACTTCAATGCCCCGCCACGGCCCATTAGACAGAACAGCCTATAATCTATTAGAGTCTGGTGTTCTGCCAGAGCTCCGGTTTCTGATCGGGTCACAGCTGAGCTGACAGCTCACTTCCTGCTGTGTGTGTGTTTATGTGGGCTGCAGCGTCTCATCTGAGAGGAACAGATTGAGAGCATATGTAAAGTAGCGGGGGCGAGGAAATAAAAACAAACACCTGTCTCCGTCACACGCTTCACTAAATGTACAGAGGCTAATAAAGCTTCTATACATTCATCCTGCTCTGCAGAAACCTCATGCTGCATGAAGACGTCAGTCATATTCAGACTTTGGAAGTTTTTGGGTAAATAAGATTCAACATCTGGAGATAATTAGTACTCACTTTGACTTTAACCCCAGCAGGTTCATTCAGCACTCTGAGTGTTTCCCATGTGACATTTTAACTCTTCTGGATGTCATTTTAAAAAGGTTCAAAGAGCAAAATGAACTTTTATTTTACTTCTTTGAGAAACAAGAGACACAAACGGGATCTAGGAAGGGTGAGACGATTCTGAGAGTTTACTTCATCACATCAGTCGTTCAATAACAGATCACAAACTTGGGAGTACGTCCACCTGGATGCTGCTGTGTGCACACTGTCTGCGTAGCGGTACACAGTCATGCCACTTTTAATATGTGAGCCCCAGAGCAGGCCGGGACTTTTTAATGTTACAGGTTGTTTAAATCTTAAGTCTAAAAGCCTTTATTTAAAGGTCGAATATTAAACAATTTAATAAAAAGCTATTTGAAAATAAAACCTCCACAGGACGTTTAGAGGGGTGCCGAATGAAAGTAAGATGTTAGCATTATGTTTACATCTACCAGCCAATAGCGGCATCATTGCAGGTTGTCTAATACAGTAAACAGTCTGAGGCTGGTACTGTGGAAAAGGATGGAGTCTGCAGGTCGAGCAGCTGCTTCAGAGCCTCTGAGATTTTACTATTCTCAGAAGAGGAGCGACCAGAGAAGATTAAAAACCAGAGAGAGTTTAGGTGAAGCTACCATAGATGGACACAAATAAAACATTTACATGGGATCAAAACACACGTGGAAACAGTCAATCTAGTATCCCTGATGGCTGGAAACCTTGTTCTGTTGTTGTAACTACAACATCCAGACTAGATGTCACTATGGTGTTCATGTTCCATGTCTAAACTTTAACTATTGATCAATAAGAAAAATATCACCTATGTTTCTGTCCCATGTTTGTATGACATTAAGGGGAGAACCAGCAATTATTCAGATCCACTTGATGCTCCGATTAAGTCTTTGAAGTCGTCTCCCCTCCAGTTCATTCTCAACCTTCCACCTCAACGAATCCTCCATCATAAGTTCAGATGAGTAAACACAGCTGATGGCAGTAAGTGAGTTTCACAAGGTGAGTGAGATGAAAACACACTAAAAGGCTTATTTGTATGGAGTGTGTGAGGAAAAAGATAAGGCGAGGGTAAAGACGGACAGCTGCTTCGCACTGCAGCTCCACTGTTCCAGTTGGGTTGCCAGGGAAACAGAGATCTCAGGGGTGGTCGAGCCCTTTTTTTTTTTTATTATTTCAAGTCACGCCATCGACTCTTCATGAGAAAAGGCGAACAGATCCAGAGTTTTAAACTCACTGGACGTCTCTCAACAAATGTGATTCTAATAAAAACAATGTTTAAGTGTAAATAAGAGTGAAATCAGGAGCACAGATGTTCTGAAAACTGTTGGAGATTTAAAATTCCAGGAACATACACAAATTCTGAGTTGGAATCACATTAAACTGGTGCATAAAACAGTTGTTTAAATGTTGACACTGTAAATAAATGACAACATGACAAGGTTCACGTGAAGGTCCTGCAAACGTTCTTACAGGGATGAAGTCAGAGTTTCTTGCTTTCTTTGTATTTTATGATCATTCTTTCAGAATTTTGGTCCATTCAGAATATAAAAATTATTTTTTGTGTCTAAGTCGCATGTTGGCTCATAATAACGAAAGCAAGACAGTCCTCTAACTAATTAATGTTAATCACTGATATTTGTACCAAAATGACAGTAAAACAGGAACTTTAACACAATCAATACGTTAAAATTAATCAACCAACTGATAAATATTTAAAATGCAGGGACGTTTGTATCTTTCAAAACTCTGAAATAAACCCAACAAAGTCCAAAAAAAGAAGATAATCAGATGTTATTTATATCAACGTCTGTCATCCACTTTCCAGTTAAACGTTGAAATTTCTTCGATCATTTGCAATATTTCTCCAAAATCTAGTCAACTTTGATGTGTAGAAACTTTTAAAATTCTAGAAAATCATAAAATAGACTGTATATCGACAATCGGCTGCTCTGATTTCTAAAAATCAGATTCGACGCTTGAAAAATCCATCGACATGTCCTCTTGAGGACGCAGAAATCAGCAGGCACTTTTGTGGAAAATCCTTTGTAAGCTCCCACTGCGTGTGATTTTCCTGCTTGTTAGACCTCTGTTGTGCCGGGAGAAGATTATGTTTGTCCCGTGCCACAACCAGATTCCTCTGTGCAAGTCCTTAATATGATTTAATATGGCAGCCCATGCACAGGCGTAAGATTTAATTTATCAAGCTTTCAATGCAGCTGGAAATCGGTCCCAGGCGAAGGCGTTCTGCTTCGGATTTTCGCTTTTTACGTCAAAAAGCAATAAGCTAAAATAAAGAAAGAGATGGGAAAATCGTGTTCATCAAAATCAAACCTCAGTATTGACGTCCATCTGCAGCGGTGGCCTGAAAAACATCTGTAAAGGAGAGGAATGTGAATGTCTGTGTGTCTGCTTCACGAGGCGCCTCGCTTCATGCGTCCTGGACTCAATGTGACTACAGCACCTGTGCTTTAGTGCATACTGATAAGGGAGAAAGTATCTCCAGAGAGTTCCTGTAAAGGCATTTATTTTCAGCTTAAATGCACAAAAGAGGAACTCAAGTTGGGGACAGACAGGAAAGACAAAGCTCTTCATCCCTGAAGCGGTTCCAGCTGCAAACCGTGGACCCACACTTTAAAACTTCATGGGTGTGAAAGAAGACGATGTAGAGAAGTTGATCTATGGTGAGAAATCCAGTCTACTGTAAACACAAACCTGAAACTTCATCTGACTGCTGAACATACACTCAGAGGTACAGACAAGTCTCAGCTTACATCTTAAATACACCTTGATCTGTTCTAAAAATAGAACGTCATCCAGATGTCAATGTTGGAGAATTTAGCGGTTTATAGTGAAACGGGTTAGAAGTCTGAGTCTTGCAGGAAAGTTGGAGACAAACTGAACAAGGAAGTTCCTGATCGTAACACGAACGTCACACTTTCGCTTGAATTCTGAAGAAACGTTCTCTTAAAACAGTCACAGATTTGTTGCAACAAGTTTCTTGATACTTTTCCATGTGAGAAAGTTGAGATGACTTTGTGACAGCTGTGTAAGTGTGAGGATTTGTTTGGCCCGTGTTCCTCGCGTTACACTTCAGTGTCATTCCAACTGAAAACACATATTTTCTTACTAATTTATGTCGCCCAGTAGACGCCGACAGGCTGGAGAGAAACTGACTCAAAGCATATGAAAGGTGCTCAGTTACAAACACAGTACACAAAGAGACAGAGAGAAAATACGGATTCATCAGAACCAAAACTGTCACTCTGATACACAAAAATATGTTTTTTCTAAGATGGCACAGCCCCAATTATAAAGTATTTCTTTAAAGATGCTGTTTCTTTACTTTTACAGCCAACAGTCTCTATTTTTTGTCATTAAAACCGTGTGTTTTGAATCTAACATCACACGCTGAGCGACTCGGGCTGCCGGCGCGACTTCTAGAATATCGAGCTCATGAGGAGAACAGAGAAGTCTCAGATAAGCAGCAGCCTGTCAATTATTCCTCCCTCCTTCAGATGTTTTGCATTCTTTCAGCAGGTACACCTTGAACTCTGAAAAACACACATGATACTGCAAAATGAAACCTGTTGAAAGTAGAAAGAGAAAGAACAGTGGAATCTAAAGGGAGGAGGAAGGAAACAGAGAAAGTCTATCAGCTTGTTATCAGTCTTACCCTAAAATGGCCCTTTAATTAAAAGCAGCGGCTAATGAACACACTCGGGAGTCTGATTAGCAGCTAATGCCCCTTGCTGTGAGCTGATGCCCCCCCCCCCCCCCCCCCCCCCCCCCCC
>SSNP01000054.1:2132254-2231473 GCA_006937955.1 Pachypanchax playfairii
GGGGGGGGGGGGGGGGGGGGGGGTGCTTTTTGATGCACAGCGTGGTTTTTACTGGAGCTCCGGGGAGCTGCTGCGGTTCAACCACAACCTTATTACCAGGGAGTCAGACTGAGGTCCATCAGTCACTGGGTGGGAACTCGAATGCAGTTACTCAAACTAGTCCGACTCAATTACCTTAACAACCATGACTAAAGCTGGAAATACTCCACTAGAATTCAGCAAATAATCTCGATCTGGTTTGTTGTTTTTATTTGGTCAGGGTGTCGGCTGGAATGCACCAAAAAAGAGCCTTTGTTTGTGCTCGCCAGGCAGTTCACATACCGACCCGCTAAATACCTTCAGTCAAACACTTAAAAAGAAACGAGCTGACGGCAAAACTGAGTAATTACTCAAGGTGTCGAAAATGTGCTGCTTGATATTTCAAGCGCATGAATAGAATAGCTTCTTGTTTATATATGAACTTGATCCATCTCACAAAAAATATGAAAAATATACCACTTGAAGTTAAACCTAAACATATCAGTATTTTGATTGTTGATGATCTGAAAAAAAAAAAAAAAAAAACGGCATAATTTGCAAATAAGATTTGTTTCATTCAAATTGTAGAATCTCCTGAAAACAGAACACACAGAGGGTTTTAATCAGCTGAGTACCGTTGTCCCACTTTGCATTGAGGGTGTGTGTGTGTGTGTGGGTTTGTATTTCTGACCTCCTGGGGACCCGTTTCCTGACTTTTACTATCTTTCTGGGGTCCGAGAGTTCTTGTGGGGACCGAAGCCTGGTCCCCATGAGGGGGACTCCCCTTTTTAGGGTTAGGGGTTAGGTTTATGGGTAGGGTGTGAATAGAGTTTTAGTTAGTCATAGGGTTAGTTATAGATCAGTAATGGTTAAGGTTAGTAAAAGGGTTTGGGTTAGGTATAAATCTAGTTACTAAAATCAATGGAAGTCAATGGACGGTCCCCATAAGGATAACAAAACACACTTGTGTGTGTGTGTGTGTGTGTGTGTGTGTGTGTGTGTGTGTGTGTGTGTGTGTGTGTGTGTGTGTGTGTGTAAAGGAATGTGGGAGTAGCTGCTGTGAGGATATCAGCAGATGTGTGTGAGGTGTCAGTGTGGACAGGAGCCGAACGCAATAAGCTTGCTGCTGGCGTCAACTCAGTGAATATTACTAAAAGAATGCAAATAATATATTATTGATTCATTACAGGGAAGGAAATCAGAATTCTTTTAATAAACATGTCGTTTCATTGAAGGAAAAAGATTTTTTTAATGAATCAGCTGAATAATGTGCTACTTCTAATTCTGCTACTCAACTTTCTATAAACCAGGTGTGATCATCAAGATGTTGCCATGACATTTCAATAAATCATCCAGCCTTGAATGCAAACAGGATGTGATAGGTCAGCACTACGTATATGTGTGTCCAATCAGATGAGCTCTTCATGACCATATTCACTTTCAAAATCATGATATTCCATGTTAATGTCCAGCTGCATGTTCTTCTAACGACTGGGTTTAAAACACAGACGATCACAAGAAAACGAAGCTGCCTTTCTTCCCTTGAAGAGGCCGATGAGGTTTGGCGCATCACAAAGACGCTGCACTCACACTCGTGTAGTAAACTGACTGTGTAAACAGGACAGGCTGGTAATTAGTGCGCAGCCCTCATGATGCATTTGGCAACAGATGCCTCTTCTCCCACTAGAGCCGCCACTCAAAGTGTCACTCAGCTTCAATCACCGTTAGCTAACAAACAGCGCGAGAGGACAGCGCCGCTAGAAAAGGCTGCTGCTTTGCTGCACTTGATCAACTCGTGAGTCGGGGGACGGATTAGCTTCATCGTAAAGGCTGAGGTCACACTGTTGGACTGGAGGTCAAGGCTGATGCAACGCAGTTACAATTCAGTCTTTAAGTACCTGGTGGGGGGGGCAGTGTTTCAACTCCCCTCATGCTGATTTAGTATAATCAAACAATACAAGCACCGTAAAAAGGATGTGAAATGTTCCATCTACGTTACACCCTCCATGTTTCTCCGAACAGACGTTCTACTTTCCAAGAACTGGATGTACCTGTCGAGGATCAGTGATTTTAAAGTATCTTCTTAGAAAATCTTGCTAAGTCATGTGTACAAGCAGAAGTTGAACTCACTCACCAAAACATTTATAAATGTGGTTTAAAAAGACCTTAAAATGAAGAACTTACAGCTGTGACATTTAATTACCAGAAACTCAGACTAAATACTAAAACTAGTACTCCAACTACACTCAAGATTTAAAGTGACAGTAAAGATGTTTTGAAGTTGTATTCTGTAGAACATGTATGAACAAGTTAATATGTTACATGATGTAGAAAGGCTTTTAAACAAACTCAGCTTGGAGAAATCAGGTTCAAACCCAATAAGATGAATAAGCTAACAGCATCCTGAATGAGACCAAGACCAATGAGGATGACTGTTACATTAAAGCAGCTCTGATCTCAAACATTTCACAGCAGTCTATGATAAAGCTCTTCATAACCCTTTACCCAGAATTCATTTTGGTATTATGTGGTTATAAACACTTAATTCTATGATTATTTCCAGAGTAAATAGTGGCAGCAGTTAGCTTGAGCCTGAAGCACTTCCTGCAGGCAGTCAGAACTACCGATAATCTCCATTTCTCCAAACCTATGTCTTTAAGAAAAAGCTACATTTACCTCCATCAATGTGTTTATATTACACATGGTGTGATGTTCTAATTATTCTGTTGGGAAAATTATTTTAAAAGTTATAAACAGACATTAAATTTGCAGGACAGGATGGGAATGACATAACGACCATGTTATTAGATTTTAGGACAGATTCAGAAAATATACGTCATGGAAAGATTGTTTTTCTTGAATAACTAATGAACTACTAATGAGATGAAAGAGATTCTAAATATTACAGAATGCTTTCTGGTCAAGGAATCCAATAAAGCAGCAGCCCTATTAGTTTTAGGTGTGAACCTCATCAAGGAGGAAATGAGCTGCTTTGTTTTATATCCTGCTTCAAAACATGACCAACAAACAGTAACAAGTGATGTTTTGTACATTTGAAGTTTAAAAACATTTCAAGGCTCCAGATGAGTTTAAAAACTCTTTTTATTTGTATAACCTCAGAACCAGAACCAGAACCGGAAGTTGTAGCTGCTTTTTCATGTAACTGGAAAGCAAATACAAGAGGTGGTTTTATTGTCCACGTACGTGGAGGACTGATACATTCAGAAGAATTTATCAACAATTTATTAATTTATGAAGTAAAACAGGCTGCATGAAAAAGCAGAAGTGATTTAGGAGGTAAAACTTGTGTTAAAGCTGATGAAGCTCTTTGTTAATTAAATTGGACAGAATTTGAATCCCTTAGGGTGTTCGACTCAAACTTTGGTGAGAAACAAAGACTTGAAGGACTCAAACAGCAGAAAACTGTCCTTGTAATTTAAACTCTGACACTGACTAATGAGCTCAATTTATAACCTGTCCTGTCTTATTGAACAGAGACCACATGCGTTCCCAGATCCATTCACCAATGATTTATGGAGCCAAACCTGATGGTAACAAACGTATCAGTCCAAATCAGGAACTTGTTTTCTCACTGGCAGCTGATTTGTTTGTTGCTACGTTTGTTGCTACGTTGAGGTTCAGGTCACCTCACACACATTTGTATGACAATGCCACAGTAACCAACAATTACAGCTAGAACATCTTGTATTAGATTAGAATGACAGCTACAGCTCATCAATATCTCCAGAATATTCTAAGATTCACAGTTCTAATGACATCCATATTTCTGATGGCTAACTGTATCAGCACCTATAAGTATAACCAGTGTTTTTACTTCAGAGTCTCATCACAAATGACCTCGCATTTGTCTGACTACTCTCACTTCATGCATGATTTTATAATAAATACTTTTTTACAAAATTCACTGGCTTGATTCATTCGTATGGAATATTTCCACAACAATATGATCTCAACCCTGAGGCCCACATCATCCTGGATGAGGATTCTGTTATGATGTCAAAGATTCACCTCAGGGTAGATGGTTTACCAGAGTCCAGATCAGATCATGTGGTTTTAAAACTGGCTCAGCCTTCACAGTGAAGTTGTGGTGGATTATAAATCATGTATTGTGGCGCAGTTTGTTGAGAATCTGAAGCTGGACCGGTCAGGGCATCAAACGATAGCATCACGCTAACATCATGTGATCTTCTAGCTGCATCCTGACATAAGTTAGCTTAACTCTGACCCTCCTACACAAGTTTAACTAAGTCATTGTGTACTGTGTGAGAGTGTAGCATCATCCAGTATGAAGGAGGGACAAAGTTCTGGTCACAAAGCTGTGAAGACAGAATTTCTCTTGGATTGAAACTGTCTGATCAACTCACTTTAAACAGGGTTGTTGTTTTGTTCAAACTGGACTAAAACCAACATCACCCAGGCAGGTGGGGTTAATGTACATCAGCTGATAACATCTACAGTCATTCATTCCACCTATTTTAAGCTGAACTCAAACAAAAACTTCAAACGTAAACCATTTGTGCAAATATCATTTCTACACTAAAACCTTCATGTCTGCAGCTTGTGGTTGAGTTGTTGTACAGCACAAACCAGAGGGAAAAAATACATGACCCGACTCTCTGAGTTTCTCGTGCCTGGAACTGATGCCATTCTGGGGTCTTAACACTCATCCAAACCACTGTGCACTTGTTCCAGCAGAGATATTATCTAACCTGACGACTCTTAGATTTTCTGCAAAAGCCCCAGTGTTTTCTGAGAAAGACGGAGTCTCTTAAGCAGACAAAGGGCCTATTCAGGTGCTGTGACATTCGGAACAGCTCCAGGTCCAACTTACAAACAGGGACCGCAGAGGTAACATTTCACTCTCGCTACGCCACAGGGAAAAGGTCAGAGCCCCAGGGACCTCGCTTCATGATCCGTCCTCTGCTGCTCCTCTCTCACTCATCTGCCTTTACAGATGTGGATTTCATCTGCTTTAAAACCTCTACGTCCTACATTCATAATCACAGTGAAAAGGAGAGGCGAGTGTCTGCCGTCATACTAATCTGCTTGATGATATTCCATTAGCAGCAACAGGACGGATGTTTCTGTGTGCGTATCATTTTTTTAGAACTAAAACAGATTATTTTTTTCTAACATAGTTGTGAAACTTGAAAAAATTATTTCTTGGAATCAAAGAAAGATTATACTCTGAGTTTTTTTCCTCATATACCAAAGTGTTGTTTTTTTTTTTAATTTTTAACCCTCACGCAAAAACAACCAATCAGTTGTACACACTGTCCCTGAATGTGCTGTTTATGAGCCAGACTTACGGAACATGGTGTTGAACTGCTGTGGGTTGAGGTTCCACTTCCCCCACGGCGTCTTGTGCCCCTTGGACTGGGCATAGTGGGCGTGGTTGAACTCAGGTTCTGTCCCAAAGGAATCCAACACCCGCAACATGCACCTGGAGAGGAAAGTGATAAACATCACTATGTGCAACTCAGACTGAAACGATTTGACAAATAAGAATCAGCTATATGAACCGACTGTTCAAGCTTCCCATTGAAATGTACAAAATAAAAGACTTGAGCAGCTTTTTACACCTGATTAATCCTCCCTAGTCAAAGTCGTAAAGCAGATCTGTGCTGAGCGAACAGCAACTCAAAGGTCACAGCACCAGATTAATTAGTCCGAAACCAGGAGGGTGAATCATAAACCGCTTCCTGACCTTTACCGCCATCCTCCACATTCTCTAAGTCACTCACTGTTACCCATTTGATTGGATCTTGACTTCCCTAATCACCATTTTTGTATTGGGAGGACCACAGCATGAAAGTAAATCTAATATAAAAACACCGATCTGAGACCGATCTGAACCTGTGTGTGTTTTCTCTTGTTGTTCCCATCTGGGCCATACAGCAGATGTTGAAGATGCACCAATCGATGTTTTCCTTGTAGTTTATGATTCCTCACGTTTGTAAAGCACTGGTCACAGCGAATTAAAAATGTCTTTTAAAAACTAAAATCTTCTTATTTTCTTTAAAGAGCACCAAGATACAGAGTTTTCTCAAATGGATTTTTGAAAATGATCTCAAGTATCAGATCGAGGTCTGGATTGGTGGATTTTGGACCACCTGATCTCTGTTGAAGGTAACTTCCATGCTGATACTAACAGTACTGAATTCAATACCAGGAAGGAAATGAGAAATTTAGAATTCAAGCTCTCGGCTGAGGACAACAAACTCACCAGCTAAAAGACTAAATAATGCAAATAGCCCACTACAGTGCAGATTTGTAACTTCACAGGTCACTGAAAATGTGTCATTTCTCCTGAAACTGATGCAATTATAGAAGAAACAAATAAAACAGTTTAAAGAAATGATTTGTTGAGATAGTTAATCCTGCTAATGGTTCAGCTTTTAGTTAAATATCCAGCCTGTTTGAAGGGAACAAACAGTGTGTCACACTGAATTTCAGGGTCAAGGGATGCAGCTTTCTAGTCACTGCATCGGCTTCATTTTATACCATAATGGACACCATAGAAAAAGACCCTGAAAGCTTCAATAATGACACAAAAATAAAAAATAAAAATACACACTGAGAAGACAAAACTCTTCTGGGAGAACATCCTTTGGATTGAAGAGGTACAACTGGATTGTTTCCTACCAGAGATCTTTGTGTTTTATTTTATTTTGGAAGTGGACCAACATAATTTCAGCACGTCCGTGTTTAATGTTAAATTCCACTAACTGGCATCGGAGACTAAAGATCTTCATTTATCAGTGACTGTGTACCTGAGCAGAAGAAGCGCAGCTGGCAGAGTGAACTCTGAGAAGCCCTGTGTGAGTAAGGAGCTTAGAAACAGTCACCAGGAGGAAACTTTCATCTATGTGTAAAAAAACAACAACAACAACAACAACAACAACACATGCTGTTTCAAGTCACTCCTGAGAAAAAACAACCCTCGTCTGTCCTCAGTAAAGAGACCCAGAACAGATGGAGCCAGAACACGATGTAACTGCAGCTCCAAACAAACCTTGTAAGAAAATTAAGTTGCTTCTTGTGTTTGTACTCTGTGACTTTTGACGCATTAATCCAACCAAACCCGCCATTTGTAAACTCAAGCTATAATTTTATCACACTGTAATCCAGCTAAGGTAACCTAAAAGAATGGTGTGTAACAACAGCTAATGTTTAACGCGGGCTTCTCCGATTACACAGCGTGAAATTACACAACACATACAGTGGGGCAAAAAAGTATTTAGTCAGCCACCAATTGTGTAAGTTCTCCCACTTAAAAAGATCAGAGAGGCCTGTAATTTTCATCATAGGTATACCTCAACTATGAGAGACAAAATGAGGAAAAAAAATCCAGAAAATCACATTGTCTGATTTTTAAAGAATTTATTTGCAAATTATGGTGGAAAATAAGTATTTGGTCACCTACAAACAAGTAAGATTTCTGGCTTTCACAGACCTGTAACTTCTTTAAGAGGCTCCTCGGTCCTCCACTCGTTACCTGTATTAATGGCACCTGTGTGAACTCGTTATCAGTATAAAAGACACCTGTCCACAACCTCAAACAGTCACGCTCCAAACTCCACTATGGCCAAGACCAAAGAGCTGTCAAAGGACACCAGAAACAAAATTGTAGACCTTCACCAGGCTGGGAAGACTGAATCTGCAATAGGTAAGCAGCTTGGTGTGAAGAAATCAACTGTGGGAGCAATTATTAGAAAATGGAAGACATACAAGACCACTGATAATCTCCCTCGATCTGGGGCTCCACGCAAGATCTCACCCCGTGGGGTCAAAATGATCACAAGAACGGTGAGCAAAAATCCCAGAACCACACAGAGGGACCTAGTGAATGACCTGCAGAGAGCTGGGACCAAAGTAACAAAGGCTACCATCAGTAACACACTACGCCGCCAGGGACTCAAATCCTGCAGTGCCAGACGTGTCCCCCTGCTGAAGCCAGGACACGTCCAGGCCCGTCTGCGGTTTGCTAGAGAGCATTTGGATGATCCAGAAGAGGATTGGGAGAACATCATATGGTCAGATGAAACCAAAATAGAACTTTTTGGTAGAAACTCAACTTGTCGTGTTTGGAGGGGAAAGAATGCTGAGTTGGATCCAAAGAACACCATACCTACTGTAAAGCATGGGGGTGGAAACATCATGCTTTGGGGCTGTTTTTCTGCAAGGGGACCAGGACGACTGATCCATGTAAAGGAAAGAATGAATGGGGCCATGTATCGTAAGATTTTGAGTGAAAACCTCCTTCCATCAGCAAGGGCATTGAAAATGAGACGTGGCTGGGTCTTTCAGCATGACAATGATCCCAAACACACCGCCCGGGCAACGAAGGAGTGGCTTCGTAAGAAGCATTTCAAGGTCCTGGAGTGGCCTAGCCAGTCTCCAGATCTCAACCCCATAGAAAATCTCTGGAGGGAATTGAAAGTCCGTGTTGCCCAGCGTCAGCCCCAAAACATCACTGCTCTAGAGGAGATCTGCATGGAGGAATGGGCCAAAATACCAGCAACAGTGTGTGAAAACCTTGTGAAGACTTACAGAAAACGTTTGACCTCTGTCATTGCCAACAAAGGCTATATAACAAAGTATTGAGATTAACTTTTGTTATTGACCAAATACTTATTTTCCACCATAATTTGCAAATAAATTCTTTAAAAATCAGACAATGTGATTTTCTGGATTTTTTTTCCTCATTTTGTCTCTCATAGTTGAGGTATACCTATGATGAAAATTACAGGCCTCTCTGATCTTTTTAAGTGGGAGAACTTACAAAATTGGTGGCTGACTAAATACTTTTTTGCCCCACTGTATATGGAGGGAAAGTGCAGGGACTCACTAAAGTGTCATAAGACAGAGAAGAAACTGGAAGAAAACACTGACAAAACCAAGACAGGGTCAGTTCTTGTCTAGGGTCATGGGGAGCTGGTTTCCATCTCCAGTCAACATCAGGTGAGAGGCGGGGCTACACCTGGACAGGTCACCAGTCCAGTGGTGAAGAAGTTAATGTTGCTAAGAGAAGCAAACGACTCTGATTGTTAGAGGCCCTTCCATTAAAAACTGTTTTTCTGAGGTTTCTGTTGAATATTTTAGCTCCACAGGTGTTCTTACCTTCATATTGGGTGTGAAAACAGGTCAACAACTTCTCTTTCAGTTTTAATTTCTCAAACTACGCAGGTGGTGATAACGCCCGAGTTCTCCTGAGTACGAACGGCCTGTATCTGTTTCGTCACAACTACTTTGTTCATTAGTATTCATCAGCTCCCGTAGTTGAAACCACGCCTAGCATGCTGCTGGCTAAAAGCTGTAGCATAAGATGTAGCAAACAGAAAGACACAACGTCTGACGTTGCCATGCACAGAGGGGCAGGAAACAGTATACCTTGCTCTCATAGGCTAGTTTGTTAGCCAATCTGAGTCCAGCAAATTTGAATCATAAATATGAACGAGCTGGTGCTTGAAGCAGCCTGGCAGAAGGAGCCGGAACCACCCGAATTTTAATGCGGACAGTTTGAAAGGTCTGTTAATCAGTGTTTCCTGACGTTTTTTTAGATATAAAAAGAAAAAAAAAAACATATTACTGGTTAATACTTAAGAAATAACCACAACATCCTGAAATTTGTATGAAATGGCCTCTTAAAAGAACTGAAATATAACTAATGATGCCAGAAAAACTAAAAACGAACATCTGTGTGCGTTTCACACGAGTCCAGACGAGTTTCACAGAATTAGAATAATGTATCACTCTACACTTAATATGTTGTTTTCCTTTTTAAGAATAGAAAACAATAAAATGCTAAAAAGACAAAACATGGAGTGATCTGTCGATCACATGGGAATGTTTACAGCAATATTTGAATCACTTAACTTCATACACAAACCACAATTTGGCACTGATGAATACAGGAAGGATGGGAACAGTGCGGTTTGTTATTTTAGGAATGGGGCATGATGGGAAAAAAATGTTTTAGTCATGCAGGAAATACAATAAACTTACAAGTAACTGCTGTCATATTTTCATATTGTGGCTGTAAACAATTCATATTAAATTAAATTAGCAAAATTTAAGTTACAAATGATTTTTAAAGTAGGTCGACTGAAAGTTATGACATTGTTTATCTATAATGATGCAAAGATTGTGATTTAATCAGCAAATATTTTGTATATTATTTTAAGTTTTGATTAAAAATCTGGAGTTAATTGATTTATCCTAATCCAGTCAAAAAACTCAGCTGTTATGTGCTTTTATTTGGTCCTAAGTAAAATTATATCGAATTATTCAACTCGTGTAGATTCTAAGAAAATAAAAACATCTAATTAAGTCGTTAAATTCAGATTGAGAATAAACATAGTGTAATTCAAGACTTCTTGATCTACATGGGGTGTGGAATAAGGAATGGAGCAAGATTTGCTTTATTCTTTACTGCGTCTTCATTGTACACTGAGTTAGTATGGTACTACAAATGTATGCAGCCATCACATAAATATTTTAAATCCTTTTATTTATTAATCCTTAAACTTTCTCATTCTAATATTTATCAGTCAGACACGTTAAGAAGTAAAATTACTCAAAAAGTTGGTTTTAGTTGAGAAAATGGAAACAAAGAGTGATCAATTTTACTTATTAATACACGTTGATGTTTTGATGCCCAAAATCATGAAACATCATATAAATGACAACCATGAAGCAACACAGGCTTCATTTTTCTCTATGAAAACAGCCCAGGGGAGTAAAATGAAGTAGGCTGATGCTAAATATGAAAACACAGCAAACTTCCTTTATTCACAGGGTGTCTCATCTAATAACATAAACTAAATACAAAATTACATTTTTAAAGGGGATTATGGGATTCTAAAGGCCACAAAGACATCATTTACACTTCATGAGAGGAGAGTGATTGTAAAACAAGTCTCCAACGGCTCTCTGGTTCTTTTTTAAACATACTGTGCCATTAAGGGTCTTGACATGAATGTGCAATAAGAGTAAGAGACATAAAACAGAAAAACAACAATTGGACCTCACATTTTGCTCGAGGAGAAATCAATTTCCTGCTAGATGCAGTTTAAGGTATTGCATCGCAGACAAACAAAAGCTGGTGACAAGCTGGAGGAACAGACAGGCCATTAGTGCCCCACAGACTTATTGTTCCACCTCTTTTCCTGTCAGGAGCAGCTAATGGGCGCTTTTTTTCAAAACAAACCAGGAAGGCACAATCTGTTGTTCCCCATGGAGCACTTGGAGGGAGAATAAACATAGTCAGCAACAGCGTCGTGAGCAACCGGCGATCTTTGGGCCTTTTGGGAAATTATGGTTTTTATATGAGCAGAAAATAGAGCCATTGTGCCAACGAGGGGCAAGACAGACGTCATCCTGAAGGTATGTGCTCATGTGAGAGAAGCTGTTCATGGACGCACAGAGCACATGTTGACAGAAATGTATGAATGGGTGAATTCACAGGCTGCATGATGCTATTACACGAAGAATGTTGAAATAAAAATACACTTACTGGTAGTGCACCCAGGAAGGTCCCAGCGTCTTCTTAAACTGAGTAAGACCCACAATGTCGATGTAAATAAGCTCCACTATCTTATCGCCCTGAGTGGGGCAGCTGGACTTGTTCCCCATCACCTTACGCATGATCCTGAAGAGAAAAGATCGGATTTAAAAATCTACAAATCCAGAAAAAATACACGACACAGAAGGCAGCTTGAAATTTTATTAGACAGCATTTAAAACACACCTGCCATTCCATTAAAAAAGTCATTAAGCTCGGAAGTGCAAAATCATGCAAAATTAATGATTTACATGTCTTTTCCTCCTCTTTAGGTATTCACGTCTGTACAAACAATTTGAATGACATAGAAGAAAGAACTAGACATGAAAATAACTAAGGAGTGGTTTGAATCCCTGCAGCACAGTATTGGAAAGTCAAAACACACAGTGTGTGTTTGTTATTGTATAGATAGAAAGAAGTAAAATGTTACTACTGACTCTTTGAGCTCAGCCAACGACGCAGATATGCGAACTTCGTGACCCAGCAGGTACAGCGTGGTGATGAGATCGCTCCACTGGACGAGCTCCCCCAACGGGCCACCACTGAAGGCGTTTTCGGCGATCTTGAAGCCAGACTCCTTTGTGAGGAGACCCAAGTGGACCAGGATCTGACAAGAAGAGGAAGCAGAAAATCTAAACTCACATCATTTATAAATAAAAATGTGTAAGGATGTTCTAATTAGAAGTTAAACAATTTCAAGAGAATTCTTTAAAGCTTATTATTTTTGTTGTATTATTTTAGACAATTTGAATCTATCAAGTTTGATCAGAAACATACGTTTTGTAATCGGAGGTAGACTGAGCAATGGGCCAAATTCGTTTCATTATTTTTAATGTGCCTGAGAATTTACACCACTGAAAAAAGAATTGACCACATGTTTACAAATGAATGATTGTATTATAATTAGACTTAAATAAAACTATGGGCTAGTTATTAGGTCCATTCTGGCCATCAAAAAAATAAAAACTGAGCATACTTTGCTTATTAAAAGGGAGGCAAATTTACAGGCAGCACAGTGTTGATACACTGTACTCATCTACACTCTTAACATGACAGACGTGCCTTCTGTGGCAGGGGTCCTTTAAGCCCAATGCCGATAAACTCCAAACAAGAATATTACACTAACTTCCAAAAAAACAATCAAATTTTTATCTGGAAAAATGGTCTGAATTCTCTTTTTTGAAAGTCTTTGATAATAAATTGGTTTGAAACAACTTTTTCAGACAGACTTGACATTTTGAACTATAATCAAAAACATAAGAACAAGTAAAATCCAAATCGTTAAAACATAGAAATGTTTTTGTATCATTTTATATCAAAATTTTATTGTATGTATGATGTATTAAACTTTTTAATTTATGGGACAAAATTAAATATTCAAAAAATTGGCATTAGTTTCCCTGATCGCCATATCAGTACTGGCAAACAAATTCTCATAGGTTGATTTTTTTAATTACAATTGCTAATAATGTTAAAGAATTTCAAAAAGAGATGTGATTATAGCTCCATTTTTCTATGGAAGGTTGTCATGTTAACAGCATGTTAAAAACAACACAGAACAATCGACAGACCCTCCCACACAGCCACGTGTGGGCTGATGATGAGAACGTGAAAAATAAAAACCCATCTTTGTTTGAAGTGACCAGTGTTCCTTTTCATGACTGAGCATGTGGCACAGTGCCAGAGCACACCAATCAAGGATTAAATATGCGGATTCATATCCAACTTGGATTAACAGCTCACATACAAAACCGGATTTTAAAAAGTATACAGAGAAAAAAGGATTTTTTTGGTTTGATTTGAGACCGTTTGAATAGAAGCAGAGAGTAAAAACAATAATCTAACAGGTAGCAGAAGAGAAAGAGGCCACTGCTTTGCATCAGCAACAATATATCATTGATTTATGACAGGAATTTTTCACAAGACCAGCTGGAAAAAGTGGAGTATATAATTTAGAACCAGCAGCTCGGGACACAACGGTAGATCCATGTGACCCTCACTGGCTGTTCAAGCAAAAGCAGGACAGATGTGTGTAGCCGCTTAAAAAAAATACATACTGATTTTGTAATATTTAGAACAGTCATTGTAAGCAAAAGATGCATCTAAAGGGTCTTCACCCACCTTCTTCCTCCGCCGCTTCATCAGGTTCTGCTTGACAGCCAGCGAGCGGATGGCACTGACCCACGGCTCAGCCATGCGTTTGATCCTCAGCATCATCCAGCGAAACTCCTCCCGCTGCGACATGGAGCGGTAAAGCCCTTCAAAACTGGTCCTGATCTCCGCCTGAACACACACACAAGTTTGTTTTGTTATCCTTATGGGGACCGTCCATTGACTTCCATTGATTTTAGTAACTAGATTTATACCTAACCCAAATCCTTTTACTAACCTTAACCATTACTGATCTATAACTAACCCTAAGACTAACTAAAACTCTATTCACACCATACCTATAAACCTAACCCCTAACCCTAAAAAGGGGAGTCCCCCTCATGGGGACCAGGCTTCGGTCCCCACAAGAACCCTCGGACCCCAGAAAGATAGTAAAAGTCAGGAAACGGGTCCCCAGGAGGTCAGAAATACACACACACACACACAAACACACACACACACACACACACACACACACACACACACACAGTTTACACACCTTCTGGAAATAAGTCACAGAACATAGTGCCATCATCTCCCTTTGAGCTGTCGGATCACTTCACAGCAAGTTTTATTCTTTAAAGAATCAACAAATACGTTTTATTCAGTCTTTTATTTTATCACTTCAAATTGTCAGACTGAATAAATGCACGAAAGGGAAAGTTAATCCAGGGTGGATCGACAGATGAATGAATGCAAAGATACACAAGGCTTTAATGTTCGTGCAACTTGTGCCATTATGTTGAGAAAAAAAAAACACCTTCAACTGTCAGAGATGTACAAAGTCCTTACAGAAAGCACAAAAGTAAGATTGAAGTCTATTAAAAATGACAGAAACATCAAAAAAGAGATTCAGCGTTTAATATTTGAAGCTAATTAGCGAGTCTGTTTTGTTTGAAAGGTGTAAAAAGAACAAAACAGCCGACTGGATAAATATTACAGCTTAAGGCATATCTGAAGCGACAGAGCAGGTATTTGTAATTTAGAAATGTTTCATAAATAGGATGTGATTCGACAAGTTAGACCGATTTGCCTGGCAAGTGCAGAGAAACTTTAAGTGAAATCAACGGGCAAAATGGGGAACTGAAACTTACGCTCGGGACGATTGAGTAAAAACCCTGTTCCACTTAATAAACAAGATTTTCACCAAACACAGCAAGTGAAAAGAGACCCACGCCGATGAGAAGCAGTGAATCAGACAGTGCCAACAAGAGGAAGATGAAGGGAGGAAAGCAGAAACCACAGAGCCATTACCAGCTGCTAAGGTGGCTGAAACAAGGCTGTTGCGGGGCATTAGCATCCCTCACCGCGACAGGAAATCACTTTCACAGACGGAACCAATTAAAATCTGGGCCTGAATTAAAATCTCTGAAGTCAGCCTCTCTGCTGCAGCAGAGCTCAGTGTTGTTGATGCATCCAGAGAGGAAGATGAAGAGTGCTTAATATTGATTCATTCACAACAGAGAGAAGGGAAGGGATGAAGGGTAGATACCGAAAATGTAAATGTTTGTTCTCAGGCTGTTTTAAAACATCACAATGTGTAAATACAATCCAAAACCTCCAAACCAGAAAAAGTTGGGACAAAATGGAAGATGCATACTAATGCACTTATGACTGTTCTCCTGTTGTACTTCTACCTACATGATCAGTTTTGGTTCAATACCCAAGAACATACATCAAACATTTGGCTTTTGGTAGTTGCGAATCATTCATGGCTTTATTTTCCTTATGATCGTCCGCCCACTGTATTTCTTCCAGTATTTCTCATGACATTAACAGATATGCCAAAATTTTGCAAATCTTGAGTTGCTCTGCAGTTAGGCAGCAGAAATCAGCTGGTATTAAAATTATAAGTCTCAATTGTCAGGATTAGATGTATATGGTGGGTGTTTATCGGAAGAGTAAGCTCAATAATTCACAGTTGATATACGATCTAAAGCTTTTTCACACCTGGAGTATAAATTGGGAGATTCTACCACAGTAATCAACTCTACTGTAAAGATTTACATTCTACTCTGGGTTTCTTCCAGCCTGTATTACCTCTTTTCCACTAGGATTAGTATAGAACGGGCAGGTTCAGACCTGGTCCAAAGTGTACCGAAGCGACCCAACACACCCACCTATGGACTGATTGGTCCAGTAAAGTGATAACAGTCACACACCTACCTACGTAGTGGTAGCCACTGATTGGGCTGGCGGTGTGCATGTAAATTGATGTCGTGCCTGATTGACCTCAAATGCAACATTTCTCACATTTCGTGCAGAGTTTTTTCTTCAGAAAGAGCCACAGTTTATGAAGTACAAAAATACCTTGACATCCTCAAGTATTGTTTTCTGCTCTTAATGCGCATGTCCACGTTTTTTTTACTGCTCGTGTTGATTAAGAATGACATCACAGACCTTTTGCGCCACTTGCTAAGCCGAGCACGCCCACGTCCCCACCCACAACCACATTCCTGAGATGGTAACGGAAACGACCGTTCAGTACCAACTCTAGTAAAAAGGGGGCATTAGATTAAGAGAAATAGGTGTGCGGTTACCACAGCAAGCCAAATGAGTCACTGGCAGCAGCATTAACATTTCTTTATGCTTCCTATACAGCTTATACATCAAAAGGTAGATATTTTCTCAGAGTTTACATTATTTAAAAAGTAAAGGGACTTATAAATAATCTATTTTGTCTAAAATGTTAGTAGTATAAATTTTCCATACTATTAGTTTCTCATAAATTAGCGTCTATAAAGTTTTTCACTCCAATTCGTCTTCAAATTTAAAACGACAGTGGGGCTTGGTCGTTGAGGGGAACCCACTTTATGACAAAAGAAAAAGCAACACCTTACACAAATAGATACTTAGTGCAAATAATACACTTAATCCTTTAAAAACACAAGCATGAACATGTGAAGTGTAACATGATCGTTTAAAAACACATTTCATTCACTGGGATACTTCACCAGTTCTTGGAAAAAGGCTCATCTTTAAAGAGAAGCTAATGAGGTTTCAGCTTGTTGTGTCGGTTTCGACTTCTCACCTGCCCGCTCCGATCTGTTTCATCGTTCAGGTACTTCATCCTCCAGGGCAGATGAGGACACCAGTTCTCCACCTATTGGAATGAGCACAGGTTGTTCATCCTTTGTCAGCTCTTAACTTCAACACAAATGCCAATTTAAGTTTAGTAAAGTTCATCGGTTTTATGTGAATTTTATTGAACCTTTCAAAGTAATTAAAGCCAGCTGCTGTTTCCTGTTTGGATTAATGAATATTAAAATGCAGCTGTTTTCACAACATCTGACTCATTTGAAAATCTATTTCTGTGTCTTTGGTACTAAAAGAAAGTTTAGAGATCATCTGTGTCTTTTCATGCATTAAATTGGACTAACTGCATTTCTTCAACCTAATTAATGTTACACATTCTTTCTGCTGTTTATTCTACTGTTCCTTTATATATAAAAATCTTTGAGAGGGTTTATTCTGTGTAATTAGAGCCTCCACTGTACCTTTTAGGGCCGATTTTCAGTTAGTCTTTTTTCTCTTTGCGAGGTATGTTGTATTTTCATAGCTCTTACATGAATCAAAAAGTGCATTCTGGTTTGTCTTGTTATTTTTTGGATAAATCAGGTGTGTTAACCCTCTGCCAGAATCCACCATGATAAGCTGCCCTCTCACAAGGTCAACACAGTGGTTGCTACATGAATTATGCACCGCAAACCCTCCTGCGTTCGACTGCCCCAGTGTGTTAAGAGCAAAGACGAATAAAAAGATCAATTGCAGCTGTTTGTAGATGGGGGAGGGAAAAAAATGCATGTGTTGCCATGGAAACAGTGGGATCACATGACCTGAAGGGAAGGCAGAGAGGACAGTTTAGATTACTGGGAATAGAGGGAAAGTCTGCCTGAGTTGTAGCTGCTTTTTATCGCTGTTGGGGGGTTCAGCTTGTTTAGCGTTTTACAGAACGGCCAACGGACGGATGAAGATCCCCCTCAGACTGACGGCTTTTACTCTCATCCATCTCACATCTATTTTAACTCCCGAGCAGGTTAGGCCTTGCTGTTTTACCTCGAAGACACCAGCAAGGCTTTCAGCTCAAATACAATATTCATAACTCACCATTTCCAGAACCAAAGCCACAACTGAAATCACTTTTCTAAATATCCGGCCATTTGTTATTGTTCAAGGTTTTAAAAAAAGAAAGAACAAACTCCTTTTTTTTTGGCAGATTAACATGAATCCTAATTAAATAATCAGCTGGTGAATGAACATTTTGTGACAACAGAGAAAAAAACTGCCTTTAAGGGATCACAATCACACAGAATGCCAATTGAGTTTAGGCTCTATCGACTCTAGTTGGTCTGATTAGGAACTAAACTGATTTTAGTTACCAAGACGATGATCAGTGCATCAAATCAGAAACCAGTAGGGGTTTATCTAAATCTGCTCATTAGATTAGGATAAAAAACAAGTTGAAGACTATTTTATGATTTTGTTACAAATAAAAAAAACTAAATAAAACCTATATAAAATTTTAATTCCATCATTAACAAAATGGAGGTCTAAAAGTGTCCCAAAAGGAACCTCAACACGTTAGTGCTTGTCAATAATAAATGACTCCTTTTTTTTCCCCCAGCATGTCAGAGATATGTAAAGAACAAGGGCAGAATCTGAAAGTCATTCCACGTCCTTGCTTGAAGGCTAAAAACCCAATCCTTCATGAAGTCCCTCACTCTCCACCGCTGCTGCTCTTCTCTGCTCCCAGTGAATCATCCCCCCCTTTCCATTGTCGCCGTCATCCACTTGACAGCACTCTAATTTGCTCTGGTAACGAATGAAATTCTCTTTACTTCTCTCCATCTCTCTTGTTTTTGCTTGTTTGTAATCACTGTCAGGTTAATGGAATTCTGTCTAGTTAGCATTCCTTCCTCTGCCTCGTACACCTTCTTATTTTTAAGTTTAAGTACAACTCTTGATCCATTGCTCGTCTTGTCAGACCCTCTTTTGCTGAAAGTGAAACTAAACAGCTAAGTCACCGTTATTTGGCAAATGTTATGTAAAAATTGTTACATTTAATAAAACTGACAAGAAACAAACCTTAAACATAACAAAGGCCCTTAAAACAAAAGTGTAGCTACACCAAATTAGCATTACTGCTAATTACATAATCCATGATAAACCAATGATAAATATTGATTAAAAGGCATTTTAAGAGCAAAATAAAAAGTTTTTAAATACATGTGCAAACAATAAATATTCACACGAAGAGAAAACTCACCTCACTTAGGTAGATGAAGAAGGAGCAGGTGGAACCGTCCACACCGTAGTTAGCATAGCAAGAATCTGAGCGCCACATCTCCTTCATCCACTGAGAAAAAAAGACAGGGAAAAGTTAAAATCTGAAGCCAAGATGTTCTGAACTGAGCCAAAGTTTAGAAGTTTATTTAACCAGATACATTTTTCAAGCATTCCCTTAAAAAGCAACTAAAAAAACTATCCTATTAATAAAGGAGGTTTTGGCGTCTAATGCGTAAAATGTCCAGCTGAATCTCCCAATTTTATCCTCAAGCTTGAGACCAAATAATTACTAAAATTTTGTATCGTTTACAGCATTTCATCTCCCCAAGACAACTAATTATCCTGGAATAATAATCAACTCTGACTGATAACACGTTTTGAGATAATTTTATTCTACATGGTAAAACTTGATATTATTTTTTGGATTACATTTCCTAGTTTGGTTACATTATGTTAGTCGTTACATTCACTGAGATAAGAACAACAGCTCCTGTATATCTAGGTTTCTGTGGCTTTGCCTCCAATGTAGACTCACTGCTCAGTTCAGAGACTTAGACTTATGCAACATCATGCATTCTGACTTATAGTAACCTTCAGCAGCTGCATATGGAGAAACAGAAACCCTTCAACTCAAGACTTTGCACATGGGCTGAATGAGTCATTTAAATGGCATGAAGATTGTTGTATTTTTCTATAAAATGGAGAAAATTGATTTATCAGATGTTACAAAATGAGCGCAGAGAATAAAACAGCATTGGAGAGCCAGTTGTTGTCTGTGTGTGTGTGTGTGTGTGTGTGTGTGTGTGTGTGTGTGTGTGTGTGTGTGTGAGGGGAGAATGTTTTGGTTTTTGCCCTGAGCTCATTTGGAAATGCTGACAGCATCGAAGGAAGATTGTGACTGGCTGAGCAGATGGTGTGTATGACAAGGTCCCCTATCAGCTTCAGGGACACCAGCACACACACATGCACAAAAGGAGACACAGCACAAAATTCGTGCATGCATTTGCATCCATATAGTCACCAACGTCTCAGGGTGTTTGAAAATGGAATGAAAACAGGCTGACATCTGGATTTCCAGCCGACAGTCGGACCCCAGACTTCTGGATGCACGTTTGCTTTCAAAAATGATTTTGTTTACATTGATTAAAGCAGTCGGGCTGTGTGATATAAGAAAAGCATGCAGTTAAGATATTATCAAGAATCCCGATTCCAATATCTGGTGCAATACATCCATATTTTCCCATCATCACAACGTGCACCATGTACTTTAACAGCTTGACCATCTTAACTAAACTGACGGCAAGTTTATTTCTGTTTTTTACTATTTTGCGATATTGGTATTGCGATAAATCACAATTTAACATGCAGCCCCAAAGTTAAACCTAAAAAAATGACACCAACAAAAGTCAGGCAAAAATCACTGTTTTGTTTTAGGGGATGAAATGTGAAAATTTTTAAGAAATTTATCACAGTCAGTGTTTAAGTCCACACTTAAAGGTAAACGAGCTCAGAGCTCAGTCAACAAGGATTCAAACTGATATGATGTATGTTCATGGTTCATATTAAAAACATCATAAACATTCTGAATATTTACCAGTTATTCAACATTCCTGAACATAAACACATGGACAAGTTTGCTGTTTGCATGTTTTCTCAGTTACTTTCATATCCAAATACCTGAATGTTGTTGCTAAGGCAACCTGGTGAAGCCAAAATATGTCTAATTTCTAAAATGGAATAATGAAACATGAATAATAATGGAATAATCAGGGTGTTGAAACCAGAGGAGGCCAGAACAGACTGTGAGAGGAGGTTCGCGTTTGTCTCTGCAGTTCACCTTGATTTTACCCTCGCAGTGAGGAAAACCATCCAAAGGTGGCAGCTCGCATTTCTCCTGGGCTCCGTTTAGGAGGTCTGCAGGAACAGAGAAAGAAAAATCAATAAGGTTGAGTTGGTCGGCAATAAACTATTTCCCCGTTTCCAAGTTTTACTTCATTATACAGGAGACAATATAAGGCAGATGCTAAACATTCCAGGACTTTACAGCCTGCAGAGTGACATAAAGGCTTAAAAATGAAAAAGCTACATCATGAAAGTCGAACATGTAAGTAGCTCAGTAACAGCTCACAGCAATCATCCCAGTTGTTGCATACTGGGAAATTTTGTTTACAAATATTTAAAAAGGGATTACAGCCATCAAGTTGTGCTTATTTCAGATAAATTGTTTAAGTTAGCACGTTAGCATCTTGTTTGGATTTTTGGGAATGTCTCTTTGGACAAATATTCAGATTTTATGTTTATAACATTCATCTTTACAGGAGCTTGTTGCTTGTTGGCTAAACCAAATTTCGAGAAGGAAAAATAAAACTGAAGCCAACATACAAGAATTTTAAGTGGGTGTGTGAGAGACAGATAAGCAGACAGATACTTGATATTTTGTCACTTACAGACTAAGAGATAACATCAGTGCATTGACTTGGGAGTTTGCACCTAGTGGCTGTGATTTAAGTGGAAGTTTTTCTTTAGATATGTCTTCTGTTTTAATATGACAGAATCATACAACACAGCACTGAATACACGGTGAACACATGAACCCAAAATCAATGTGTGGCGTGAAATGCCAAAGAGTTTTAGGAACCGACAAAGAGACAAAGACGAGGCTGGTCTGATATAACGAAAAAAAAAAGTTTAAAAAAATGTTTAAAAAATCAGACATTCAATTTTAGGAAGAAAAATTCAGAGGTAGTTGACTAATTAGGAGACTGATGAATGCAAAAACTTATAAATTACCTATCAGATGAATAATCTGTTAAAGAATCTATTGCTTGAGTGTATTTAGCCAAAAAAAAAAAGATGCAGCAAAAGCTACTCCTGCTGAATCAATGCAGCTCACTATTAAGTTCTTTTAATCAAGACTGGTCGTCCTACTGGTTGTCATTAATGTCCAACTAGGTTAAGTGATCATGTTAAATTTGTGTCGGATGGAAAATCAGACAAGAACAAAGGAAAAAAAAATCTACAGTAAATGATATATTAACACTGCCTGAAGGAAATCCATAATAATCTCTTGTTAAAAGTTTTTTTATTACGTGCACATTTTGACAGACAAACAGAACAAAACCAAAAGTTTTGCAATTTAAACTCAGAAATGACACGGTGGTTTGGATCAATAACTGGTTCTACAAGTGATGTAATAAGGAAGCTAGAACAAAGCAAAGCCTCCCAGGTATAACCTACAATGAAAACACAGAAGAACAATGGAAAGGTTGACCTGATCAAAGTCTGATGTCAAGCCAGAGAAACCTGCTGAGTGTTGTGTTGGTAAGAGCAGGAAAATAATTACATTTGCTCTCAATTCTATTAGCTCCACAAAAAGGAGCTAAATCAATACAAGCTGTTTAAAATTTGTTCTTTTGAACGAGGATTGAGATGGAACTACCTCTAAGATGGAGGAGTTGTTTTTTCATGGTGGTTTGGAGGCCTTTGGGTTAACGGACAAAGGCGGTCATTTACTTTAACTTCAGGATGGCTGTCAGACAGCAGGATCACCTCTGGCTCTATATTCCCAACTCCATAACAATGAAAACCACAAAGAGCCAAGAGCACGACCAGTTAAGTCCACGATGACGCAAATGGATCAAAAAACTGATCAAACCTTTTGCCTTTTGACCCATTTACTGCACAAAGGAATTAAGCAACTCAAAGCTTCACCATTCCTTAACCACATAAAACCTGCAAGGCAGGTTTNTCCTGCTTTAGGAATTTTTCCTGTCATGGCTGTTCACAGACGTGAACATCACCAGCACTAACTTTTACTGTGAGAAGTAGCTGTGACACAGTCAGGTTAGATAGAAGCAGGTTGTTGTGAGGAGTTTCCAGAGGAGGGTGTGGGCTTTGTCAAGGACTTTGTAGGAAGTTAATCAGCAGCTCCAGCTGTGGCCCACAGTTCTGTCAACGAGAAGTAGAGGAAGGCAGAAGAAGCTGCTTGCTTCAGCTCACCACAGAGTAGGTTTATTTAGGCTGAAATGCTGCAGCAGTAAACATGTATTCAGTTTGTAAGCTTTTTGTGCTCTCACTGGATCACAGGTACATGACTGACAGTTTGTTCATCGACTCCTAGAAAAGCAGAAGACCAACTTCGAAGCAAATAATGTTGTACTAAAGACTAAAACACCAAGGCCAGTATGAACCCATGACTGTGCACTATGCAAATTTAATTCCCAGGAAAAACCCAGGAAGCTTTATTTGATTATTATCAAGCCACCAGATGACGAGTGGATTTCATGTCCACATGTTTTGGCTCCCATGTCTGTCAGAAAGTAACTGCTTATTCCTTTGTGGATGCGATTTTAGATAAGTACAAAACACTTTGAGTTATGGTATTATTTTTCTGATCTACCATGAGAATGAAGGGGGGGGGATGTAGAAGGCCAGGCCGGTCACAACGAGCCTCTTAAAGACGACAAACGGGAGGATTAAATTTTGTTGTTGGAGAAATACGCGAGGTCAAGAGCTACTTCTGAGCTCCGTTCCACTAGTCTGCAAATAAACAGACCTTTATCTCGTACAAAAACAAGCATCAAGCAGAGTTTTTTTTAAAATGTACGTCTCACCAACAGGTCAGAAACATTTCCACACAGATTATAATCAGTTTGTACAAATGTGTTACTTATAGTTGATTTTTCTGCTTCGGATCATCAACATGTTCTAGTCCACCTTGATCTATTATCACCTGACTTCAATTTCATAATTCTGTTAAAATCCTATCTGTAAAAACACTGTGGTTGACTTGTTTTGGGAGTTTTTTTCGAAATGAGGCAAATGAAACACAACTTGAGGTTATGTTGTTTTTTTTCTAAATGTATAGGCTGCTGTAAGACAAAAAGATCACAATCTTTAGAGATATGCAGAGCTAACGAACCAACCAAGTGAGCAACCAGCCACTCAACCAGTGCGCGCTGACTCTACCGGGCGAATCTTCTCCTCGATTTAATCAGGCAGAAGCTGCTGCTGAGGATAAGCTAAATATAGCTCCTTTTATAATCAAACACAGGAGAGATGGTGCTGGATCTAACCGAGCCAGTTGCTTGATATAATCACCTCCAACAAGCCAAGCCAGTTCAGCACAGACTAAATGAAGAAATTAAAGCTTTTCAGATAAAAATTGGCATCAGCTGAGCGTTAAGGAGCATTTATGGAGTTTTTTTATTTGCTAAAAGGAAATGTCATGTGTAGATGAAACCCACAGAGGAAGTTGCCCAATCTTCAAACTGACAGACATGAGGTGTTACTGATGAAAAAAGACTAAGTAAAAAAAAAAACATTATCACGGTTTAGTATAGATGACATGCCAAATGCAAACTGAAAGGAACAATTTACAGATCTAAAAATGTCACTTCAAAATGTTTCCAACCACAAGCAAATAAAAGACTTGGAGATCAAACTAAAAACAAGCAGCACTTGTTCAAATAAAACAATATTTAAATTTAGCATTTAACTGTTAACTTTAAGAAAAAACAGTTAAATGTGCAGAGAAGCAGAAAACAAATGAGGTCACCACCAACCAGCGCCCACTGTTAGCACTTAAGCTCATCTCCAAAAATACTTGATAGAAAACACAAGACTTATTTTGTTCTCTCTCTTTCTGCATGTCTAAGTCCAAGTCCATGATCTAACACAACATCTGAAGACATCTGGTTTATGTTGTTTTCTTTTTCTTTGCTGTTGGTTTGAATCTGAAGGTCTTAGGATAAAAAGCTTTCCAGCTAAGGCGTAGATTCAAACCCGCGATCCACTCAGATGACGTTCAGGTATCCACGAGCGCATCTTTGTGCATTTTAGAAAGCAGTTGGGTTCAGACAGGAGGTAAGCTGCCTGCTAACGCGTGCTGCTGTTCAAGTGTGGAAGATCAGGGTTAGCCCTAATCAGGAAAGTCTCAAAAACAAGTCCAGCTTAGATCTCTGTGGTTTAACGGGCTTTACTGAACTAACTTCCTGAATAACTTGCATCGTGATGCTGATTGTCAGACTCCTTGAAAAGCTCATTTTTATGTGGCAGACGAGGCAGAGAAAATCCTAAACAACATGAACATGCAATTACCAACAAACACAATGAGGAGAAATGGCAAAATGGGAAAATGCTACAGCAACAAAAGCAAATAACTGGTCAAAGAAATAGGATATGTCAAGTTTTACATTCTGGTATGTGATTGCATAGTTTGATTTTTTGGTCATGTCATTTTAAGGCAAAAACCTATTTATGACAAAACAACAATTAAACATAACTAAAATCTTAGTCTTAAAAAATATAATAAGATACTATATCATGTTGCATTGGTTATATTAAGTAGCTTGATCAATGAGCAAAATCAACTCTAAAAATCATAAAATTATCACGAGTACTAAGATTAAAACTGAAGTCAGTGCTAGCTAAAACACACAAGGCACAACACTGTTCTCAAATATTTTTTAAACTGTTTTAAACTGATGTAAACAAAGGTGAAAATCATTTAAGGTTTCAACAAATTGGTTTCTTTAAAATCTTTTGCAAGTGCAGTTTTTACACTTCTTCTGGCACTGATGTAAAAAGTACATACGCCCCAAACCGATGTTCTGTTGCACCCAAACATGAGATGACATACAGACAAACAACAACAAAAGACACCAGTAATTGTTTTTTTTGGGGGCCAACCTGCCCCCTGAAGGTAAACAGAGAGCTAACACAAACTCAAGGGACTTCCCGGATCATGTAGCACGTGTTTGGAGCTGGTTAAAACATATGCGTCTTGCTCCCTCTGGTCCACACAAGTGTTCAACAGCAAGGTCCTTAAGGCAGAAACCCAGATTTCCCAATGCAACTCTGATCTCATTCCAGCTTTGAGTTTCAGCTTGTTCCCTCTTCCTCTGCTGCAGCGAGCCCAAAAAGTCTGGCTGTAACCAATCAGTCTTTTGTTTCAGAGGAATCTGATCGGCCCGGAGTTTGAATTTATCCGGGAGGAAAATCCAGATTTTACACAGAGCTATGACTAATGTTCCACTGTTAGTTTGGAAACAGCAAAAAATATCTATAAAATAATCTCAAGATTTTTTCCTTTCAGCTTGGCGCAAATGGTTCGATAATAAGAAGTCAAATGTTTCTCAAATTACTTCAAGAAAAACAGACGGGAAATTGAATCAAACTAAGGAGGCGTAAATTCTAAATGGAAGCTGAGAGAAAGAAAAAAGTAGAAAGAGAAAAATAAATAAAAGTGGGTTGTATTTGTTGCAGCCAGTTGTGTGCAAGCCCCAGATGTTCCTCCCATCATTCCTATGTTCTAATCAGTTTGATTGTGGAAAAAGGACTGAAAGATGGAGATGGCATGTTTGAATGTGGGTGTAAAGCTTCTGGAAAGTTGTCAATAGGGAATTAGTTCCTATCATTAAAAAAGGGGAAAAATGAACATCGTTGCCAACATTTCTGGAGTTTGACAGAACCTTTCTCTCAAACCTTCTAAGAGTGGTAGCGTATCGGTGGAGATCTTAAAATTCTCATTGACAGCTCTTCAGTAAGCTGAGTAAAACGCATTTAAAGCACACTTCAAGAAAACAAAATACTGTTTGTTTACAAGCCTGAAGTCAAGTGCAGGTGGAAGAAACGATCTGTGCTTTCATGGCCTGACATGAGAAATCCTCAAGCGTCCACATCAAGATTTCAAGCAGAAGGTATGAACGACTGTTGGCAGGAAGAACTGTCTTCCCCTACAGCTCCTCATCTCAAAGACAGAGTCTTAATCCGAAAAATGTGAAACTTGGGGGTATAAAAGTGATTAGAGCAACATGTTGACAGGTGTTGAAAAGTGGTTTTAGCTGATTTACTGAATATCCAACTCCCGCTAGCTGCTACTCCTTTCTGTTCAGCTGTCAATTTTATGTAACCAATAATTATTTTGGCACCAAAGAGTTAAAACGACCACATGTGCCGTCACAACTGATTAGTCAGTCAGTCCTGTGTGCATCTGCTCAGCTGAGTAACAAAATACCACAAGAAGAGTCAACTTTTACACAAAGTTAGTAATAAACTTCACCACAGTGTAAGACAGGAAGTCTTCATGGCAGTAACAAGACTGCAAAGACCTCCAGATGGGCTGAGTGTCCCACATCCTCCACCATATTGTCAATACTAACAAATACACACATGCAAAGTTCCAAGCAGAGGAGTCACTAGCTTAATTATCATTTGCCTGATTTTTATTGCCAATTTTTCCCAAAATGTTGAAAATAATCAGTTATTGGCCATGATTACCGAGCAGGAAAAGGGAAGAAGCAGCTGTTGCTAGAACAAGCTCACTACATCCAAATGTGTGGTTGTTTTAAGTGAGAACACTCTTCCAAGCGCGTTTCATTATTATGGACATGTCTGTTTTCAAGGTTGAATATGGAACATTTCATAAAAAGCTATATTTTTAAAAACATAATACCTCCACGGGGTGTTTAGAGGGGTTTAAAATGAAAGTACAGTATTTCCTTTAAAAACTATATTTGAATTAAAATATAATAAAATATTGTTTCTGACGGGCATAAAGTTGGCATTATGTTTACATCTACCAGCCAATAGTGGGCATCATTGCAGGACACCAAATACAGTAAACAGTCCGAGGCTGGTACTGTGGGAAATGGTGGAGTCGGCAGGTCGAGCAGATACTTCAGAGCCTCTGAGATTTTATTATCCTTCTCAGAAGAGAAGCTACCAGAGAATATCAAAAACCAGAGAGAGTTTAGGTGAAGCTACAATAGATGGACACAAATAAAAATGTTTACGCCTTCAAAACGCATGCGGAAACAGTGAATCTAGCATGTAATTCATCTAGTTTATCTATATATTTATACAGTTTGGAGAAATTAAATGGG
The DNA here is from genome assembly GCA_006937955.1 of Pachypanchax playfairii. Classification (NCBI taxonomy): domain Eukaryota; kingdom Metazoa; phylum Chordata; class Actinopteri; order Cyprinodontiformes; family Aplocheilidae; genus Pachypanchax; species Pachypanchax playfairii. Next base: position 2,160,182 of record SSNP01000054.1, read on the forward strand.
TTTGCTTTTTTTAATTTCAGCTGGAATTTTTGCTTTTCTAATCATTATGTGTTTATTTCATAACAATCTGTTGGATTATGATGGTCAGGCTTCCTGTAAGTGTTTTGAAGTGTGTGGGAGCCGACAGCTTCTCTCAGCAACGTATGGCTCCTGAGTGTGTGTTAGCAGTATTGATCTTTAAACTGAATGAGTAAACAGGCTTACAGAATGTAATGGAAACTCTCACTACTCTGTTCCAAATCGAAGCCAGATCCAAATTAAATTTAAAAGAAGTGGCTAAAATTAAAGGTGAGTGTATATAAATATAGTGCTTATAAAAACTGTGGGAGGAGGGTCCTTAGCAGAAACACTGTCTTTTTGAGGTTCTAGTTTTTTGAACGCACATGAAAAGCAGCTAAATTTGCAAGAGGATTAACTGCTTAACAGTAAATCTATGACTCTATCCTGAGCTATGAAGCATCTCTTCAACAGAAAAGCCAACAGTGTCAGAGGGATGAGTGTGAATCAGCCTGACGCGGAGACGGGATGGAAGATTATAAAGTTATCAGATTTAAATGGTAGAATACAGGGCTGGACCACAGATGAAAAACCACCGAGGTGTCACACTATTCTCAGATCCAGATTCATTCCCTTCCAACTGAGCAGAAACTGAGGCTGGATCGATGGTCTGATCCTAGAAGGGACTCTTGTTCCTGCAGTGACAGAGGTGGGACTGCGGCAAACATGTTGTTGATGCCACTCCTGTTTCCTCAAGCAGATACTGCAGGTTTTACTGTATGGCACAATTTAACTGTTAAACAATAAAAGAAGTTCCCTATATTTTAGTAAAAACCAAAAAAACTGGCCAATCCTTGGAGAAAAATGAAAAGCTTTATGCATCTTTTAGTCCACAAAGAAGATTAAAGAAGTTAGAAAATACTCATCACCCAGAGGCTCAGTGTGAAGCTCAGTGGTGGTTTGTGTAATTCCTGATGAACTGCTGAATCACTCAAAAAGCTGCAGGTTACATTAAATACAGTGTCTCGGTTAGTTTTCTGCAAATTAAAGCAGAAGCTTTGTATCATAACAAAGAGTTTCACTGGTGTTTTTATACTGTACGGTGATGCTTCAACAGAAGAACTAAAATTCAAATGGAAAAACAAAAACAGCTGTGATTTCCTCAAGACGAAAACAGGAACAACCATTGTTCAATAATGACAAATATTTGGATTTACTTTTTGGAATTTCAAAACACGAAACCAGAGGGTTCCTCATCTGCTTTCACTGGTTGTCAACGTTAAATTTCACTTCTCCTAAACTTATTCTGAACTTGGGGGCAGCTGCACCCTAACGGGGAAGGAGGTCGTCCACTGATTGGGAGGTGAGCGGTTCGATTCCAGGCCTCAGCGGGATGTGTGTCGAAGTGTCCTTGGGCAAGATACTGAACTCTCTAAGCGGTGTACAGATGGCAGCTGTCTGCTCCTCAGGGACGGGTCTAATGCAGTAATCAATTTCCTTGTGTGTACCATACTTAAATCCTTAAAACCTTTAATCAAAAGTATTTACCTAAAACAGCAAATTAAATAAAAAGTAACATCAAATAATAGTTTGAGTCTTTAAAGTTGAATTTTTATTTCACAATAGTGATGAATTATGAAATCAGATATATCAATAAAAATTAAATTGGCACTTGCCACCTGTAGTGCTAAAATACAAGATGGTAAACATTTAATCAGCAGAATTTTTTAAGGAAAGTACGCATCCAGTTTAAAAGGTAGACCTCTGAAAAACAGGAGTTTCAAAATAGTATTTTGTAAAACCACTATAAGATCTTTCTTTAGTTTTAAGATTTAAAGACGAGTCATTTAAGAAAAGCTTATGAATTTTGGAAGTTTTATAACAGTTTTCTAAAAGGGGCACATTGTTTGAGGTTTCTGGGGCGAGGCGAGGTCAAAATCTGAAACGGTTAAAAAATAACTTCAGCTCGAAAGTGCAGATTTAATAGCTTTATTTAAACATAAAACTGATCAGTTAAAAATATTCAAATATATTCTCAAAAATATGGCAAGCTAGAGGAGAAAAGCTTGTCGTATATGAGAGTGAATCTGATGACGATTAGCAACTATATCCAACAGAAGCTCATTTTCTTTTAAGTGCAACTAATGTAAATTTAAAGTCACTAAAAGGTTCTTTACTGTTATTTAAAAATAAACACAAATTACCGTTATTTGTGAAGTTTTTTTAGGTGGAAAAAGGTCAAATCGAAGACCATTTTAGACTGAAATGAACACGTTCTATACTCAAACTAAAACATCAGCATGATTTTACAAACTAAAAACTCTAGAACTTTTCACACTGCATAAATCTTGGATAAGAAGATTTAAAGGAATTCTGGATGAAAACTGTAGAGTCCCAGGGCTGCTGTTCGGCTCCATCATGATAGCAGCTTCCATGAAAGACAGGCGTGTTCCCTTCACTGTCCAGATTCTTATCTCTGTAATTGCCTTCCAGTCAGCAAAGGAGCACTACTGGAAGATCCAACCGAGAGCTCTGCCTGCCACCCACTCCAACACGGGAGATGTGCTTCAACAAAGACTCTGACGTGCCACGGTCTTCAGTCTGGTGCCAGGAAGGACGTAGGCTTCATTTTGTCCTACATTCAGAATCTCAACGCCCTTCAAGGGAACTGCAGGATGTTAAATGTTTATAGGCGTGTGTCACAGGTCAGGGTGTTATCACATCAGAACAGCAGCTCAAACTTGACTGGAGAGTGTAAGATTAGTGTCTTCTGTCCACGGTGAGCACACTCTCAGGAGAGGAGGCTGTGATTTTTATGAAAACTCTCAATGCAAAACCCAATATTTAAAAAGGTATTTTCCAGTCAGTTTTTGATCAGTTAACCTCATTGGAGTTTTATCACATGGTCTGAAAAGAACCCAAACCAGTTATCAGATAAAATCCAGCTGAAGAAGATACGAATCCTTTGTTACAACATCAACTGGATGTCTAATGTCTTAAATTAAAGAAAACAAAATCTAAAAATTATAAAATTCCTCAGAGGATTGTATTTTAATGCAAGTTTTGAATATTTTAGTGTCCAAACATTTTTAATAGATGAAAGGAGTAATTAGAGAATCGGAACGTAGTAAATAAAAATTAACTTGTGGGAGGGGAGATAAAAAGTAAACCATTTTTAGTGTTTTAATGATGTCAAGCAGACAAAACAAACTCCTGTTTTACAGACAGAATGAAACTTTGTGGCTTTAGTAGATTTTTTTCAGACAGAAGTAAAATTTCCCTTTCAGCTACCGTCTGTCAATGACATTAACTGTGACTTCCAGGCAAGTGGGTGAGGACTTTAACACTACAGTGACTGGATGTATTTGGATTTTTCTTAGTCCGTTTTACCATCGTTACTAACGCTTCATGTTAGCTGGGGCAAGTCTTGACATTCACAAGCAGAGGCCTATGAACACACACACAAACGCCAACAATTCAAAGCTACATCAAAAATCCTGTACATACCAGCCACGTTGACTTTCTCTGGGTTAACGGCGCTCGGCGTGATTGTCCCAATGCCGTTTGTCAGATTATTCCCCGTGCCGTTGTAAATGTTCTCCACCTTGGACTCGAGCTTGCCAAGCCTTAGCATGATGTTATCCAGCAGCACTGCGAGGGTCTTCTTCAAGTCTGCAGTGAAAGAACAAACATCTTCAGAAGAATGTAGCATTAGCATGCTAATTTGCAGTTTTCATACACATTCAATTTATTGTTTTGAAATATAAGAGTAACAAAACTTGTTTTATTGTTTAAATTACTATTTTCAGTTGTCAGCAACAGTTTTAATTGGGGTTAAATTTGTTTTTTGTTTTTTTAAACTAGAAAAGCTTGAATTTTAAACAAGATGTCTGGGAAAGGGAGACCATGAAACACTTTATATTTGTTTATGAGTTTTGTAAATGTGAGATGCAGCAAAAAATTGTGAACATTTCAGAGTCTCAAAATGTCTTCTGGGGAATTCTTAATTACAGTGTAAGAGCCTAAGGGCCTCGCACTCGCATCACTAGAATTTTGAACATTACAAGACAAATCTAATCAGATTTGCATCTGCATACGTCTTGAACCTTTTCTCAAGTTTGGTTTTGAGTCAAAAAGTTGTGACTGATTGAAGACAATCAGAACTCCACATTTCAACCAAAATACATTATAGCAATCGCAAACAATTTAAGAAATATTGTGACAAGAAAATCTGCACGTTTGCACAGTCTCACACAAATTGTAATTTATTCCCAATTTTGACAGAAGCAAAAATGTCTGGTCCACCAATGGAGTGTAGTCCCAATTTTGTGTTAGGAATTGGACTCTGGTGATGAAGACTTATCGTCTTTTTGATATCAATACTGCAATAAATTACAGACAGAAAGTGCAACTCAATCTATGTGGGGCGTTGTCAGCATCGAGATGACAAAAGAAAACAGAAAATGAAGAAACCGTGGTACTGAAATCGTCACCTAAATAGTATCATGTTTTCCAAATATCTTCCAGTCCTGCTGGAAATTCATGAGAGGGAAAGGACAGTCAGAATGACATGGATAAAATGTTAAAGCCTGGCATTCTCTGGTCCTATTTACTGTGGTATTTTTCCTTGATACTTTAACCTGCAGCATTTTCTCTGACATTTAAACAGAAATGTTAAGTGGCATGCTGATAACAACAGGATGTAATGCTAAACAATGAAGCTACTTTTCCCCATCTGTGATAATCACCACATTTAAATACATTCATTCACATTCTACAGCGCCGATCAGACCAGCTCACGCCTGTCACGTACAAATACTTTTATTACCCACGACACGCCAGTTTCCATCACATCAGATTGGCAAAGATGCAGTGAAGCCTGGCACAGCCCACCAGCCAGGTTTGTCTGACCAGGTTTGGCCAGAGTGTTTTGTCTGATTTGGACCAAAAACAAGAACAAAGACTGTAGCGAGAAACCACATATGAAACTTTGGAAGTTAAGATGTAAGCTTATATACAGGAAACACAGCCTTTTCATTTCTTATATGGTGTTGCGGAGCAGCCTGAAGCAAATAGAACAAGAGAAGAAAAGAAAACTCCAAAAGGTAGTGACCCATGCCTGAAAAAGAGATGGTTTCGGGTGACGTGTCAAAGCAGACACCGTGGATCAGTTTCAGCAGGGGTCATAAAGGAAAGATCATGTCCTTGTCATGACTGACTTCAGGGTGGAGGACCGAGACGGAAACACAAGACGGACCTTTTCTGCTCTGATTAATGTTTATTATGAGAGTAACAAACACACGTTTTGCTAAATTACACTTATCATAAAGAGTAAAGCCAACAAAATGAGCTTTTTCTTAGAAAATTGCATTTAGACAGATTAACTATGGGTTACTTATAGGTATCAAAGGAGGATGACCTGCTTTGCCCTTGAAATGCTTACAAACTGAATCAAAGCAAACGCAGGAAAACAACAAAGAATCCTGCTGTCATGTTCCCTAATCAGGTCTTTGAAATGGATTTTTATGTTATATTGGAGAAGAGTCAGCAGTGCAGGCAGCGTAGAAGGAAACAAAACAGTAGAGGAAAGCACTCCCTGGAAACACTGATTATAGGAAAAGATCTTTAAGGCACTTTTTCTCACAGTAAAACGACTATATAAATGTAAATTCGTTAATTTGATTGATCTTTTCACAGGGACCTTTGAGAACATGTGATCAATTTAAACCCCCTGTAAGAATCCAGCAGCCTGCATCTTCTTTAGGTTTCCTGGGAGTGGATTTAATCTCAGAGAGCCTTACTGTGTTGTGTTGTTTCTTTGGGAATTAGACAACAATCGATTCCAATCTCAGGTTTCTAATGAAGCTTCCTATTGAGCCATACAGGTCTATTAATGGCATGAATAACTTATTGATGGGCCTTCTGGACCTGTGCTAATACAGTATTGTACTCTAATGCAGCTGCATCAGCATTAAATCTTCAAGGCTTGGTTTCTCCCTGCCTTCATTGTGCTTCCTTGGGAAGGAGGTGAACAGGTGGAAACAGCTGGTGAAAACAGCTGAATTAAGTTTTTAGGAAACTGTTTGAAATGTCTTGGTATGCTTTAGGGCTCCTTTCACAGGAGCTAAGGGGCTGAGCCTAACTTCTGAAAAACAAGCCCACACCGTAATGCCATTGCATCTCCAACTAGTCGTTGACAGCAGCAATCCCATGAGCTCTCAAACAGATTCAGGAGCCATGGATGCAGCATTTACAAAATATCACATCTTGTGTGTGAAGACACTACAGCTCTGAGTGGCCGAGTTAACTGCAAGTGTTTCAATACTGAAATCAGAAGAAGCAACAGACCTCTAAAAAAAACAACTCATGGATTTTTATTGGACCTTTTTATTCCTTCATAAAAAGCTCTAAAACTTGGACTGTTTGACAAAATACTGAATTTCTTTACTATAAACACTGAAAATCTTTCAGTTCATCAAAAAATTCAAAGGAAATATTTTTCTTCATACTCAAATGTCTTGTTAGTAGCAATAAAAAATATAAATGAAAACATTTTACTGTCAATGATTTGAAAAAATCGCACTTTTCAACTGAACTTCCTTCCCAGGTTTGTTACATGTTCGTTTGTATACGAGGGTTTTGGCAGGAACGCAGTAACTGAACCTGTAAACGTACAAGGAGTTTGTGAAACCTAAGTTTTTTTACAGAGGAGCTGAAGATGTTTGTGGTGTGCACAACTGACATGATGACACAACACGGCTTGGTCCGAAAATAAACCAAACACAAACAAAACCTCCTGATAGACGAGTATGAAGATGGGAATCATGGCATCATCAATTGCATATGACAACTACTCACCGTAAGCAGTCATAGTTCCCACGTACGGTCCATCCATGACATTTTGGTTCTCCTCAGCCAACGCCTTGATGTACCGCTTGCTAAGGTCCAGGATCTGCTGCCGCAGCACGGCGCTGTTCTCGTGGCTGGCTCGCTGCTGGATGGTGAAATGCAGCAGCATCATGCCCCAGATGAAGCCGAAACTAACCAGGAAGAAGCCAAGTTTCTGAGACGACAGCTTCCACATGAAGGGTGACGCCATGTTGAACTGGAAAAGCTGGAAGAGCCGCCGCAAACCAGATTTGACCAAGGCAAGGTGAGGAAATCGGGACAGCAAATCAGTAAAGCAGGGGCGGCATGGCTCTGTTGGTTAGCGTAGCTGCTACAGATTCCAGAACGTGAGAGCCACGTCTGCCTGCTTCACCGGTCCATTCTCGCCACTCAGTGACATCTCGACGGGCTTCGTTCAGCCCGCTGCATCTTGCTGAAGGAAAGACAAGAAAAAGAGAGAGAGAGATAAGATGTTAGCTGGCCCGGTCAGTTTGCTAAACACAGATAATGAGGGTGTTTTTTCCAATCCAATCCCACATTCACTGAAAGAAACTGAAAGAAAAGCACATAGGAAGACGAAGGAGGAAATTCTGCTCGTGTTTTTTCTCATGATTCACAGCTAAAAATACACACAGATCAAAACCAACACTGAAGTCAAGCTCGGCTGCACAACATTTCAGTTTGACATCTTTCAACTCATTTAAGTAAGATCAGGAAAATGAGGAAGGAGTCGTAAAGGGATGAGATGGAAGGAGCGGCCATTTTTGTGTCAATAAACACAACAACAATAAATATTATTATGAACAATAATTCATCTTCCTCAGTAGCAAATGAGCAGAAACTAGATTTTAATGCTCTTATTTTGCCATTTAATTTATATTTTTTGGACGTGTTTCCCGCCACATAAACAGACTATTTTAGGTGTGCGTTTGTGTGTGTTACAATGTTCTGACAAAGTTCTCATTAAACAAACTTGCAAGAGGTAAAAGGTGAGTCAATAAGCCAAGTGTTGCTGCAAAGCTAATGTTTCATTTATCAGTGATCTTAATTATTAAATAATCTCTTGCACCATTAGTGAAAAAAACATTTTGAAACACAGTGGAATGCTAAGAAGTTCTTGCCTTTTATTGCTAAATAATCCAAAATTAAAAAAAATCTGACTTCTTGTTTCTTTTAAAATTTAGATACAGTCTTTATGGGGTCTTAAATACAAGTAAATACAAGTTCATGTGAATAAAAATACGTTAAACAACACTGTGCCAGAATTTTTTCAAAACAATGATAAAACTAAAATGCAGATGTACTCTGTGTGTGAACGCCACAACATCATAGTTTGTAAAACCACCTTTAGCAGCAAGAACTCTCAGCTATCTTAATTACAACCTCATCACACCATAAAATTCTAGGAGGAATTTTAGCCCACATAAAGTAGTTCCAGTTCACTGAGTTTTCTCTGAGGTCCTACGACAGTAACAATGGGGTTCAGATCTGGCTTTTGGACCGTTTCAACCTTGATTTTCTTTTTTAGTTCTTTTTGGAGACTTGCTTCTGGTGCTGAAGCCATGATATCCAGTTTACAAGACACCTGAAAGTCCCACCTACTCAGATTTTCATTTTGCCCCAGGTTCTGTTTGTGTGTTGTTAACATACGTGTCGATGTGTGTTTGGGATCATTGTACTGTTGCAACTCCAACCGAACTTCAGCTGTCAGACAGACGGCCTCATGTTTGACTGAACACACTTTGGTATAAAGAAGTTCATAATCAGCTCAGTGGCTAAAATCATCAATCCTCCTCCACCGTGCTTTAACATGGCGTTTGTAGTGATTAGCCATTTAATTTTAGATAAATGGGATCAAATACAGTCACTTCAGTTTGGACTTTTTTGTTACTGCTTCAGAACAAAAAACTGCAACAACTTTAACGTTAATAAACATAATTCCATCTAATGATGATGTATTAATCAATTCTTTTTGACCTAATAAATTTGGCTTCTACTGACCCTCTAAAGCAGAATGGTCGCCAATGTTTTGTTCTTTTCCTTCATCTGAGACATTTATCTTCTTCTAACACCTGGTGAGAACTACACAATGTTGTCAAGCTTAAGTTATCAAAACGTACATTTAAACATTCTTAGTGTAGTTTATCCATTTCCCGACAGCAACCAACACAAAGATGCACTAAAACTCTAAAAAAAACACAAGCTTCTCTTCAAACGAACAAATGCTGAAGAGACAAAAATTACCACAACAAGATACTAACGTTTTGGTTGTTTATCAATCAAACAATCTCATGCATGTTGGGGGGTTTTCTCCTGTGTTTTGTTAAGTAGCTGCATATTATAAATAAATATGTCCCTAAATATCTTATACTTCCCTTTTTCTGGGACTGAGGAGCTGTACAAATAAGTGCTTGCGGAATTTATTGTTTTGATACGATTGGCTGATAACAATTTCTTTTTTTTCCTGCCCATGATTTAAAAATGAGGCAGCCCTGCAGCATGTTCGAATCTGTTAAGTAGCTCAACAAGTCATAACTGGCGACCCCTCGGCGATCCGTGCTAAGCTAAACAAACGCCTCATGGCTGCAGGCACAAAGCAGCGATTAAAAAAGGAAAATCTTTCCTGCTTGCAAAAAGAGAGAGAGCGAGAACGAGAGAGAGAGATCTTATATGTTGTCTCATCTGCATTCAGCCACTGGAACTGTGAACGAGGCCAAGAGTGGTGGTGGGGGGGGGGATTTCTGCAGTCTTCTTTATACTCTTTCAAATTAATTCTATCCAGGTCGGGACTATAATCGCCTTCCTGGAATCTAAAAAACTCAACAATTACGTGACATTGTTTTGACACTACCACAGTTTCACTGAGCCTCCATTGTTTACCTGGCATGTTGTGTATGCCCCCCCCCCCCCCATGTTTTGTACAGTATTGTACATGATTACATCAGTGATGTCCTGTAACAAAAAAGAATCATCTTTAAAAGAAACACAACAGGCTCCTTTTATCTTAGACCTGCCTTTTTCAGAAATGGGTCAGAGCTTCCAACAATACTTAAATGTTTCAGCAAGTTGTGATACAACGTTTAGACCCTTGTCTGTCTCTTTGTGCAGTTTATTAAAATAGGGACAAAAGTTAAAACCTAAATGCATGAATCTTATGACAAAGTCTACAAAGCAAAAACAAATCTCTGCAAATTAAGAGATTACGATCTGCTAAAGCAGAGAGTTTGTGAAATTCTGTGTAGGTTCATCCTAAAAAGGAAATTATCGATTACAAATTAGGCATTTTTTCCTTTTAGGCCTCAAAAAAGAACTATTAACAACTAGTTTGAAACAAAGAAAATACAGTTTCAGCTTGAAAGCGTCTAAATTCTGCATATTCTAGGTATAATTTGGTCTCCAAATGCTCTCAAAGTTGTCCCTGTTTCTCAAACTTATGACCTCTTTGACATTAAATTGCAAAGCAAATGAAAACCGTTTGAGGCAGGTTGCAGATGCACAAGATGATTCTGGGGCCATTTTTGAACGAATGTTTGTCCTGCAAACATTTTCGTGACTTGCATGTTGAAAATCGGGAACCAGGAAAACGTTTCGAGACAGTTTGGAATCTTCCTTGCGATTGTTGTTGCCAGTTTCAATCACAGCTACAGATTTTTTAGACTATGCTTAGTTGGACTAAATTGTTTTTTTTTTTTTGACAAAAGTGAAAAAAAAACTTGGTTGTGATTATTTTACAAAAAAACTAATATTTTATCATTGTATTACCCATTCCCAGGAGGTTCTTCACATTTGTGCTGCCGATATCATTAAATATATTTTATTAGCTGTGAATCTCTTTAAAGCGGGTAAGATTGCAAATGCTTTCTAACACAAATGGGCATTTCAAGCATAAATCTTTTTACAAAACCGAGGGCAATTACTTGCCAACTGAGATGACGTAGATGCTAAAACAACTTCAGCCCTTCAGTTGACTCTCAGTGGGATTAGACCCCACAGAGTAGCCAGATCGCCTGAAGCATTCATCTCAAAAAACCAACTAAACTGATCACAAAATATCCCGTCTTTGTCAGGGAGGTTTCCAGTAACAGGCTGTGCCGTCTGATCTTTTGAGATCCCAACAGGAGTGAATACATGCATCGCCCCTCTCAGTTACCTCGATTCAGGATCTTAATTTATCTGGCAGTAATCCAGAGACTATCACCAACAACAGGCTGGTAAAACTCTGTGATGACAGCCAGGTTGGGTTGCACAACACTAAATCTCTTGCAACCAGAGATGATAAGATTACAACCTGTTGAATGGTTGTTTCGTTGGTTACAAAAAGTATCTCAACACAAGAGTCTGCAGGCTAAAGAGGTGGTAAAGGCGAAAACAATAGAGTCATTCAAGCCAGGAACAACCGGTGTGCTCTTATCGGCCTGTAAAAGGGGTTTGTCCTGTTATGGACAAAAGAAATAAAATTTAAACTCACTTGTTCTATTTATAGTGTCAACAACATTGCAGTAGTGTGTGTGGGTGGGGGTGGGGAATTCCTGAAAGAAGATATCATAACTGATGGAAGTAATTTTTTCCCTATAGGCAAAGATTCAACTGAAGCACAGCAGCAGTTGCAACAAGAAATGAAAATAAATCTTATTTATCATATGATCCTATATCTGGACGACGGTTATATGTACAAAACTGCTGGGCATGTTCCCGTGTCATAGAGAATCCATACGCTTATATGCACAGTGCTGACGGATATATGCACAAAACATTTAGATGTATCATATATGCATCTCACTGAATCCTACTATTTTTCACTAGCTGCTTGACCGCACACCTCACACACTGTCGCTGTCATGTGCCTGGAACTAGGCTGCCCTGGCGTTCACGCACGCGTGTCTGGTGCGTCTGCCTGAAGCTGTCAGAGGTTCGCAAAAAATGAATCACTGATTTCGTCAGTGGGAAATAGTATCAAAACATTTGTTCTGCAAGTTTTTAGTGCCCTATCCTAAGTTCTTAATATCCAACATGGAAACCCGTTCTGCTCTGTTACTAACTGTAACAGAATCTGTGCTGTTAACCTGGCGTCTATGCGCACATATCTGGCGCATCTGTTTGTGTCATAGTGGATTCGCTCTACAAGTAAACTCGGTCTGTTTGAGTTTTATTCTCCTAATATATTGTAATTGCGTTATTACATCATTTCCAATTATCTGTTTCAATACTGAACACTGCTACCCGTGTTTACAGTCCAAATGGCCACCGACATAAGTGACCACAATGCTTATATGCACAAAACTGCTGGGCACCGAGGTCGTGCATATAACCATCCACCACTGTATTTACCATGGTACAACCATCTAATGTAACATATACAATGTTAAGGACCTGAACATGTTTTAATGGATTTTTTTATTCTTAATTGTTAGAATTATATCCATCAAGTGATTCAAAAAACAATAGAAAACAGCAAAACAGTAATCAATAATATACTATATATTTTGTTTCTGTAGAATTAGAATTCACAATCAGTTCCAATTAATGGTATTACTGTGTGTCTGGTGGTGAATGAGGGCAGGTGGAGCACTGACACTATTCCGCAGCAATCATGGCTTTCCCGACTGATTTTCCCAGATGGACGAGCTTAATGAAAATGAAACAGGGATTACCAGGGAATAATATTACAGCATCATTGTCAAAATAATAATCTTAGGTTTTAATATCTTTCCTGACCACGTAACCATCACCGTTGTTCTGTTATATACTGAACTGTTAAGACCAGTCCAGATGGCTGAGGGATGGAAAGTCTCCATTCACTTGCTCCACATCTGTGATCAGAGCTGAAAATAACTTCCTTTTAAAAAGTATTTTAGGGGATATTCCAGGGTGGAACAGGCCCCGAGAAGCTTGAGATCACTTCAAGTGCATTACTTTAGGTCTAAAAGAGACAAATAGGCAGCACTGAAATGAAAAAACTTTAAGAGCCTCTTGTAAAACCACAAAAAGTAGAAATATGTCTCAGATATAGTCCCTGCCATTAATTATGGATTACCATCGAAAATGTATCCCTTTACCCTCGAAATATAAATAGATTCTTGATATCCAACACCCAGACAAGCATGGGGCTCTAAGGTGTTTTTATTTTTTTTATATTATAAATTTGTGACATAGACTGGGAAAAAAAACCCCACCAAAATCATGTTGCAGGTCACAGATGCAGCTGGCTTGTTTCTTCACATGTACTGTTCATTTTAAGTCCCATCACAATATATTGGAATTACGTCAGAACTTTGACATGGTCACTTCAAACTCAAATCACTTGAGTCACTTAAATCAATGAATCTGGAAGGTTTTCTTGGTAGACTAACCTGCTAAGGGTCAACGTCTTGTTATTTAACCCATTTTCTCTTGAAAACACCCTGGACAAAGTGATTTCCCTACATTTACCTTTCGAATTTGCTTGAGTAGTTCATTATTTGTTGCAAATTTAGGGATATTTATAACCCTTCCAAATACGATATGATTTCCTGGAGTCTTCTACAAGCAAGTTGGGATAGTAAGATTGAGATAGATCCTGGTTCTACACTCACCGGCCACTTTATTAGGTACACCTGTCCAACTGCTCGTTAACACTTAATTTCTAATCAGCCAATCACATGGCGGCAACTCAGTGCATTTAGGCATGTACACATGGTCAAGACAATCTCCTGCAGTTCAAACCGAGCGTCAGTATGGGGAAGAAAGGTGATTTGAGTGACTTTGAACGTGGCATGGTTGTTGGTGCCAGAATGGCTGGTCTAAGTATTTCAGAAACTGCTGATCTACTGGGATTTTCACGCACAACCATCTCTAGGGTTTACAGAGAATGGTCCGAAAAAGAAAAAATATCCAGTGAGCGGCAGTTCTGTGGGCGGAAATGCCTTGTTGATGCCAGAGGTCAGAGGAGAATGGCCAGAGTGGTTCGAGCTGATAGAAAGGCAACAGTGACTCAAATAACCACTCGTTACAACCAAGGTAGGCAGAAGAGCATCTCTGAACGCACAGTACGTCGAACTTTGAGGCAGATGGGCTACAGCAGCAGAAGACCACGCCGGGTGCCACTCCTTTCAGCTAAGAACAGGAAACTGAGGCTACAATTTGCACAAGCTCATCAAAATTGGACAATAGAAGATTGGAAAAACGTTGCCTGGTCTGATGAGTCTCGATTTCTGCTGCGACATTCGGATGGTAGGGTCAGAATTTGGCGTCAACAACATGAAAGCATGGATCCATCCTGCCTTGTATCAACGGTTCAGGCTGGTGGTGGTGGTGTAATGGTGTGGGGAATATTTTCTTGGCACTCTTTGGGCCCCTTGGTACCAATTGAGCATCGTTACAACGCCACAGCCTACCTGAGTATTGTTGCTGACCATGTCCATCCCTTTATGACCACAATGTACCCAACTTCTGATGGCTACTTTCAGCAGGATAATGCGCCATGTCATAAAGCTGGAATCATCTCGGACTGGTTTCTTGAACATGACAATGAGTTCACTGTACTCAAATGGCCTCCACAGTCACCAGATCTCAATCCAATAGAGCATCTTTGGGATGTGGTGGAACGGGAGATTCGCATCATGTATGTTGTGCAGCCGACAAATCTGCGCCAACTGTGTGATGCCATCATGTCAATATGGACCAAACTCTCTGAGGAATGCTTCCAGCACCTTGTTGAATCTATGCCACGAAGAATTGAGGCAGTTCTGAAGGCAAAAGGGGGTCCAACCCGTTACTAGCATGGTGTACCTAATAAAGTGGCCGGTGAGTGTATATTAAGAACTATACGGAAAATAAATAAAAATAAATAAATTGTCAAGTCTTCAGTTTTCTCTGCTGACAATCCTGAATTTACAATAGACACTAGAAGTCTCAAGTCCATGTGATAATATTCCAGTCCAGTCCTGAAAACTCTCCCGAACAAACACTGTGTTGGTTTTCCTCCTGATGGTCTACAAAAGGCCTGATTCCGATAATACGACCCAGCTCCTATGGAGACTGGTCTGACTATGCATCTTAATGGACTTCTCACATAAGCCCCACGTCTTAATTATTTATTAAGCCCTCTAGAGAAACAGGCTGTCCTGTAGCTTCGCCACCTTTCTGCTGTAAATTCAGCTTGTAACCAGATATCAGCAACTCAAACACAATCGGATACAGGCTCTATCATCCCCAAAAGCATGACATGTAACCACAATGTATGATTTTTTTTTTACTGAATTAAGAGCTGCTTCAGTTGAAAAACAAAATGCAACACTACAAAGTATTTGCAAAGTTACAAAATGTACTGGTTCATATATTTCCCCAGGAAACCAGACACCCCATCAATAGTTCAAGATTCTTTTTAAATAAACAGAGATGATGCTGATATACATCTTTAGATGCTGCTAAACAAGATATCTCACATTTGATTGACTTTTGGATGCACTACCAAAGAAAAACTAGAACTACAGTTGTGAAAAAATATTTTTTGCCCAATGGAGTAAAGACAAAACTTTTCTTGCTAAGTTCAATCAATAAAGATACCTGACAGAATCAAAATACATCAAACGAAACATCTTCATAGCAAAAGCTGGAAGCTGGTCTACTTGTTGTATCTGGGCTAATGAATTACATGTATTTAGTTTTAATAAAACTTTTGTAGGAAACTGTTAGATTTCCCTTTTTTTTCAACATAATATGAATCTCAATTGAACACCAATTCAAACTCTACCGCACTAAATTTCCTTCTTTTTTAAATACAGTGTTTTAGTTAAACCTTTGAAGGTGTAATATATGACCTCAGGATGCTGCAGTAAACAGACAAACTGAAAGTTTGACTGAAAAAGAGCTTGATGAGCGTCATAACAACCAAACTATCTCGAAGCAAGAAGCTGTTTACTGTTATATTAAAGAATTCTCTTTTTTGAGTTTGAGATTGGAGTTTCTACCAACTGAAAAAGTATGATTAAACTAACGTTACATGACAGCTGGAGTAAATTCATCCAACAACCTTTAAGCTCAGCTTCCTGTCATGCTGCATTCACTGTACCTGGGAAACAAGAACAGGAAACTCATTGTGTTACTTTTTCCTCTTTTTCTTATCAGCTGTTATATAAATTATTCCAGGAAGACGTACAAATAATGGGTGTTGATTCAATCAAACAATGTAATCAACAAAAAAAAAGTTATTTTTACAATTATTTTGTCACACTGCACTTTGGAAACATGCTTTTATTTTGTCCTGCTTTCCATGCATAAAAAGATAATTATCAATAACTGCTGTGTGGTGGCTCAGAAATCAGAATATTCAGACTGATGGTAGTGAGATTAACTGTGGAAAGATGACCGAACCAAGTCCCAGAATGCCTGAGAGGAGTGACTCCTTACAAGAGGAACTGCTTCAGCACTTTTGGAGCAGAGACAAACAAAGTGCTTTTCAAATCACACCGTCATCATAAAAACAGGATCTCTTCTTCACTCCTGTTTATTTTTACAGTCTCTAAACTGCAAAGTGAGAAAAACAGGGTGATTTGAGGTAATTTTGATTAAAAAATAATGATTATCTTTCAGAATAAGAGCAAATGACCTGCCTTATTAAGTGATTCATGATGAAGTTCTACACAGACTTGTCTTTGTTTGATTTGTGACCTTGTGTCTGGAGAAATTAAACTAACTGAGAGGTATTTTGCTCTTATTCTCTTTGCGGAAAGTCAGACCTTTTTTCCTTTGTTGCCGATGTTAATGACATTCAAACAGGAGGACGAGCTTAAAGCACTCCAAAGCCACTAGCATCCTTAGACCGGCGCTGACAAGTTCAACTTGCTAGAACATGACGAGAAACATGAAGGCCAACCGGAACACGACCGGCATGCTGAAAACATGCTCACTGACAAATGTGAATAGGAAACAGATGAGCCGCTGAAGCTAGCCACAACAACACCCACCTTCCTTTATCTTTTCATCAGAATTTACAATCTCTTTTCAACAAACACACAAGAGCACTGAAGTGGTAAAAGAATGGAAGCAGCACTTTACATTACTTTTCTATAAGAAAAGTGTTTCAGGACAGAGCTGTTATGCAACAATATAAACATGCAGAGGCCAGAGAGGCTTTTTTTTATAAACCTCTGGACTTTGGGCTTAACTCATAACAGTTTGACTGAAAGAAGCCAAGTCTTCATTCAGGTCTTTAGCTTTAATCCAAATCAGAAGTCTATAATGACTTTTAAGGCCTCGAGGAAAGCAGAACAACAGTGACAAGTTCTGAAACCACACGAGCATTTGTAGCAACAGTAAATGTGTTTTATGCTGGCCGTCAAGTTGAACTAGATTCCTCTGAATGACTCAGGTTTATGTTAGAGAGAAGTATTATTCTCCTGAAAATGGAGACAGGAAAATTATGACAAATAATACGTTAGAGCAAGAAAAGATAATAACTGGTAAAGAACTTGAAACAGCATCCAGAGTCTGAAATAAAATCCTTCTGACTTTCCAATAGCAAAATCATCTTCATTCAATAAAATATATAATGTTAACAATAATGAGTCAATAACGTCTCGAGACGGAATCAAACCACCTTTTAATCGATTTAACTCAAAAGTTTTGTTGAATTAAGCAAAGATGTGGAAAACTGATAAAAGAGGCAAAGCAATACTGTTTATCAGAAGGAAGCTGTTTTACACCCAGTAAGTCTGACAGATATTAATACAGATATACAAGGACGATTCTGTGACCACAGCTAAATGCCAGAACATTTGCTGAACAAGAAAAACCAAAATAACCCATAGACTATTGGAAATTGCTTTGCATGATGGGAAATCTTCTTGCAGTTTCACTGTCGGTTTAACAGAATTTACCAACACAGAATCAATTGGATTTGAGGGAATGATGGTTTAGAAAAAAAAAAAAAAAGAGAGACATTTTGGGGGGGGGGTTAAGATCAGCAGACCGACAGAGGACAGGTGTGTCTGTGTGCTGAAAGAACAGGAGACCCTTTTTTGAAATCATAGAAAAAATTCCACTATCCTGCACTATCCATCACCACAGTTCACTACCATCCCACCACCACTACCCCAACGCCCGCCTCCATGTTCAAACCCTCCACTGCCTCTCTGCTGGCTTTTAACCAGAGCCCACTAGTGCAGTCCACCACCACCCCCAACACACACACCAACACTCTTCAATGGTTTCATGCCAGTGAAACATGCCACCAAAGCAAAGCTTCTTTTCCCCTGGATTTATAATCCCAAAGGCACTGGCAAAAAAAAAGCAGCTGAAAGAGCTCTTTATAGAGCTGGGGGTGCGGTCAGAGGCTCACCTATGGATCGGATGCACTAAAGACCCACAGAAATCCCAAACAACAAAGACATTAAAGAAACCCACATGAATATTTGAAACCATCATGATTATAATACAAGATGCAACCCTTCAAATCAAATTATTATGTCATAACCTGATTACAACAGGAAACACAAGGTGCAGACCGTCAATTACTGGACTAAACTGGAGAGTTAAGTGCATCTGCAAGGAGCTAGAGAAGCAAATTACCCAGAGTGCTTAGTATGGCTTTACAACCACGTTATTTCAATAATTAGGTTTAACAGGTTTTGCCCTTTTTCAGAAGCAAGACAATTGTGATCTTTGATGGACACGTGACTTTGGTTACGTAATTATCTAAAGTCATAATTGCTCAAAGCACTGCCTCGCTGTTTTAAAGCAGAACTAAGTAAGTTTTTTCACCTCAATAAATGTTTTCTAGAGTCCCTGTGGGGGTAAACAAGGACTTGGCGGGGTGATTCGTGGGTCCCTCCCCTCCCTCCGGGGTCTGTGTCCTGAAAGCAGCACTTGCTACTTTCAGTGGATCGGACCCGACTAATCTCGCGAGAACAAACCTGCTTTACGGCACTCACACTCACGTACATAAATACAAGCATGAAGCCCTTGCCGTTGTTAGCAACGCCACCCTTAGGAGCGCAAAGATGACAATAATACTCACCTGTCGAGACATTTTCTTGGTTTTGTTTTTCTTTCTTCTTGCAAAAGCGTTCTCTGCGCGTTGTTGTTGGGGGGGCGGCGGTGGGGGGGGGGTCTGCGGCGGCGGAGGAACGTTACGACAGTGAGCTTTCACAGGGGACCAGTAGGGGGAGAGCGAGAGCAAAACTTACTTAGTTCTGCTTTAAAGACAGATCCATTTTAAAACACTTTTCTTGTGGCAGTATTTCAGGTCAAAAGAGGTTTCCTATCAAACAAAAATGTGTCATTTTTGCTTTGATAAAATACTATAACAAAGATATTATTGATTATATTTAAGAAAACTTGGGCACAATAAGAATGGCAGCATAAAGAGAGACCTGTATCAGTTTAACTAAATGACAGACTGGAGCAAGAGGGCTGAGTTAGCACCAGGACTTTTACATCCAGGTCCTGTACCCCTCCAGAATCAGGAAAAGAGCCGGCACCATCAGCAGGGACATTCTCACCCAGGATCTCACCTCTTCTCTCCCCTCAGGATGGCGTTACAGATCACTACACGCCAAAACCACAAGACACAAGACCAGTTTCTTCCTCGAGGTGTCACCATGTGGAACAAACACGTTAAACACCTTAATAAAGAAATAACTTACTCTCTCATGGAAATAAATTATATTTCATCTGTATAAACAGGTTTTAAACATCCATTAGACATTAACGATGGACTGTGCTGCTTGTGTATCTCTGATGTCTGTGTCTAAAAAAGTCTACTTATCTTCAAATATGTCAATAAGTACAAGAAGAATTGTAATTTGGAGTATGGAGCTGGTGAATTTCAGCTACTCTGACAGATTTTTGGGAGTAAACTATAAAACAAACTATGAGCTGTGAATTATCTAATTAGGATTTGAAACCGAAAGTTGAATCAGGTGAAGTGTCGATTGATTTATTACCTCGGAAGAAACAGCTGAGAATATCTTAGTATTTGCAGAGTGTAAATAAAGAGGAGTCATTTGCACAGCTTGTGACATTAAAACGCAACATTTGAACTACCGTCTGGATGCGTCGTCCCTGATTTAAGTCCAAACACGTGAAATATTCAATGTTCAAAGTTCCCGACACACACGAGGAAGTGTGACGCTGTCGGCGGAGAGAAAGGTCGTGTGTCACGGACACAGCGACATGTTTAACCCCCCAGTCTCCACCTTACTGCTGAAAATACGACCAGCCGCTTTTGAAACGACAGTTACGATTAAAATCATTTCAAAATATTGACATGAAGCGTGTGTGAAACCAACATCTCGACTGAGAGAATCTCAGCTGCCTCTAATAACTCAACAACCTGTTCGAGGCGTGTTACCCGAAACAAAAACGTATATTTTGTGTGTATATTCGAGTTTATTTAGTCTTACTGTAGTGTCTTCATAAGCTAGCTGAGACTGTGTCTCGTGACAATGGGACCCCCAGCTGCAGCGACTAAACGGCTGTAAAATCCATCAGCTAGCATGAACACAAGCTATCTGCCGGTTGCTTCTTTAACCACCGTTTTATTTATCGCGTTACCTTAATTGAGCAAAAAATAAATAAAAAACATCACCGCAATGACAAGTCGCCCACTCCCGAACACACACACATATATATATGTAAAAACACTGCGCCTTCAGCCTCGTTTTCTGTATCACGGAGAACAAAACGTGTCGTTCCGGTGACACGAACCGGGCCTACCTTTGCAAACGACTCGCCTGGTGGTCCGTCAGTGGTGTTAAAAAGCAGTATAAAGTCTCTCAAGTCCAGTCAAGAACCAATGCGGAGCCGGATTGAAGCTTGCGTTCCAGGCAGGCTCCGGCGTCTGTGTTCGCTCAGCCCACAACCAGAATCACACGGTTAGGGACCGTGTGCATGTTCACATCCCACTCAAAAACGTACACACATGCCATAAAATACACTGACATCATCATGTTGTTGAAGAACACATGCACATATAAAAAGCCCTCTTTCACATGAAGTCATGTTATAAAAAATATAAATTTCCAATCCAAATATTGTTTTTTAAATCATATTTTTGCAATGTCTCAGATTTTAAAGTACTCATTGCACATACAATGTAAAGAAATGAGGCATGACTCAAGACTTTTGCTCAATACATCATTAAACAATAAACATTTTTCACAAAAGACTTGGTGTTTAGATAACTTCATTCTTACCCCACTCCTTAACGTCTGAAAATATCACATTTGAGGTCGATCAAAATGATTAAAGTTCATACTAACCATGACGTCCTTTGATTTCCACCTATTGTAGATCTGCACAGTGAATTTGAACAAGTAAAACGAGTAAAAATGTGATCAAATGGTAATGACAGACCCCAAAAAAAATTAAAAGACAAAAAATATGGACGATCCCTAACTGAGTTCTTGCAATTAAAACCAAATCCTTAGAGTTTACTGCCCCCTGCTGGCTGGCAGACAAAACTCACTTCACCAGCTTGCAGCAGAGGGTCTCTGAATTTAACCCGTGCCCAATTCTAGACAGCGAATTTACAGAGAAGCAGTAACAGTGACTTCAACAAGTGAAAATAAAAAATAAGGAACAGAACTCAAATATTGACTTTATAATGTAATATATAGTGTAATATGTTGGTGTTCAGATTGTCTTTAAAGGAAATAAAACATAATTTGTTATTTTTATCAAGTAGAATACATCCAAAATTAAAGTACTAAAAACATTTGGACACATTTACTCCTGCAGAGGTTTGTCTTAACTCCTATCCCACTTGTAGAGTTGACAGACCACACAGGGCGAAGACATTGAAAAAAGTAATCTTTACTCCAACTCCTCTATTAAGATCGGACTTTGGTACTTGTAAGTTGTACTGGTCCCAAAATTGTCAGTGGATATATCAGAAAAGGAGTTTTACACATACACACGTTTGTTTTATTATCCTTATGGGGACCGTCCATTGACTTCCATTGATTTTAGTAACTAGATTTATACCTAACCCAAACCCTTTTACTAACCTTAACCATTACTGATCTATAACTAACCCTAAGACTAACTAAAACTCTATTCACACCATACCTATAAACCTAACCCCTAACCCTAAAAAGGGGAGTCCCCCTTATGGGGACCAGGCTTCGGTCCCCACAAAAACCCCCGGACCCCAGAAAGATAGTAAATGTCAGGAAACTGGTCCTCAGGAGGTCAGAAAAACAAGCAAGAGGATTTCATATCATCAGTCTTGGAGATATTCAGGAACCACTGCAGTTTGGTTGAAGTGGAAGATGCCATCTTACATCTACTTCAACAAACCCACTATCATCTGGATAAAGCAGGCAGCACTGTGAGGATCGTGTTCTTTGATTTCTCCAGTGTATTTAATACAATTCAGCCTGTGACACTCCACAATCACCTGGATTAAGGACTACCTCACAAACTGACCACAGTTTGTGAAACTGAAGAGTTGTTTGTCTGAGCAGGTGATCAACAGCACAGGAGCACCACAAGGGACTGTACTCTCACCATTCCTTTTCATTCTGTACATCTCAAACTTTCAGTAAGAGGCTACGTGTCGAAGTATCCTTGGGCAAGATACTGAACCCCTCAACTGCCCCCTGGGCGCTGTTCAATATGGCTGCCCTCTGCTCCTCACCTTATGGTGGATGGGTCAAATGCAGAGCCAAATTTCCCCGCTAGGGATTAACTTAGGAAATAAAATAAATAAAAATTGAAAAAATGACTCTGCAGTTGTTGGTTGGATCAGAGATGGACAAGAGACTGAGTCCAGAGAACTGGTGGAATAACTGTATCCTGGTGTGGGAACAATCATCTCATCTTGAATGTGAACAAGACAAAGGAGATGATTGTGGATTTTAGGAAGAGCAGCAACATGCCAAAACCCATTTCCATCATGGGAGAAGAAGTGGAGGTGGTGGAGGAGTATAAATACCTGGTGTTCACCTGGACAACAGACTGAACTGGGGACACAACTGTGATGATGTTTTTAGGAAGGGAAAGAGCAGACTGGACTTCCTCTGGAGATCTTTGATTTAAAAAAAAAGATTATAAAAACACAAGCCCAGTCTGAGAAAATAGGTTTATTATCCAAACAAGGAAAATAATATATACAGTGAGTGGTTCATGGTTCTAATCATCAGGAATATATAAATATAATTTTTAATCAGTTACAGACAATTTTTTAAAAATCATTTCTAGCTAACACAGATTGTATTCAATCATAGTATAAATTAGATATTTTTATTTATCATATCATCATTGTGAACGGTCCAAAAAGAGCAGGAGAAAATACTTGTTAGTTGATGCCATCAGTTGACAGTAATAGTAACTCCAGCGGTTGAAGGGTTAAAAATCTAAATTAGAAAACACGAAGAATTTAACAAATCCAGAGGGTGTTTGTTTTACCTAAAATGTTTTATACTAAGTTGAATCTACCTTTCCGTCTATTTGTATATACTTTTTTGTTGACTCGATTTTAGGATGTGTATGTTCATGTGAGGTTAATGTCACTGAAGAGTGTCAGGATCTCTGCTGCTGGTGGGTGTGGTGGTTGGTTGTCTGCACTAATTGTTTTGCAGGGCGTGGCAGCAGCTCATCAGAGGATTCAGGTGTGGATCATTACCCAGCTCAGGAGAGCTGGGTACTTAAGCAGAGGAGGAACCACAGACAGACGCCAGTTTGTTCCACTAACTTCCGTGGTAACAGAGTGGCCAGAGATATTAAGTGACAGATTGAATTGTTAGTTGTAACTAACCTGCCTTCTCCTCCCTTACTCTCAGCCCCGTGTCCTGGAGCGTTCCTCCAGTTACCGGCGCCTCGACGTGGACAGCTCACTACCGTTCTACCGGACTGACTCTCCACGGTTCTCACGCTCGAGTTGCGGTATACGCAACTGGATCTTTCCCTGGCTTCCTGTCTGTCTCTGGTCCCCTCTGGATCCACACCTCACCGGTCACCGCGCTGCTGTCACCCCTGTCCCAGTATCGACTGTGCAGACAGCCCCTGGAGCCGGACGCACTAAACCAACGTTCGGACAGCCTGGATCATCACCCCCTGCGGCAGCACCTACGGATCCCTCCTCACGACAGCACGGCTTCTCGTCACCGTGAGTTTATTGAGCACGATCCCCGCACACCGCAGCTGGTATCTCCACCTGTCACTAACGTCTCTCTCCCTCTCACAACCAGGACCGTTCCTGTCCCGCACCAGTTCCCGTCCTGGCACAATTCCATATGTACAGTTATTGTTGTTATCACGTTTGGAGCACTGTACATAAATAAACACTGTAAACCGATCTCAGTCTTGTGTATGTTTGGAGTTGGGTCGACTTTGGAGCTCAGAACAAACCCCGCCTGGTAGTATACCATGACAAAGAGGATATTTACAAGTTCTGTTTTACTACATAAAATGAAACACTCATACTAAACTAAACTAAACTAAACTTTGGCTGAAGTACATTTTTAATTTGTTTTGGGTGTTTTAACAATGACGCCTCACAATGTAGGAACAGAATTTTTCCAGAATATGCAACAAACTGTTTTAAAATTATATTTCTGTCTGTTTTTACATAATTACTGTATTGTAAAATACATGTGTAGAGATAATTCTGTGAGCATTAGATGACAACATGTTGCAAATTATGTCGTAAGAAAGAACTGAAATAGCCTCTTGCTAGCTAGGGCTAAGAGTTAGCTTCTGATTTCAACTTGGTAATATTAAATCTGGATTTGCTTTCAATCAGAAATTAGCTTGGCATATTATCAGTTGTTATCATGTTGTTATTTGAGATAGATAAATACACAGTTAACTTAATTTGTTGCACTGCTTCACATACAACAACAAAAGACAATTGTGTATAGATTAGCTCAGGCCTGAATAGCTGCAGCTGCTGTTCCCTGCTTTTACTCACCATTAAAAAAAGTAGAAATCAAACTATTTTAAGGTGTAACTTATAGAATAACATAATTATAACTGATAAACCCCTTTAAACTGCCAATACTTGTCTCCAGATTTTAAGTCTATTTAGCACATTAGTGGTAAAAACAGGACATTATATGTAAAGACTTTTCGCCATACTTTCAAAAAGTGATTTGCTACAAGTCAAAAGAGATCCCCCCCCAAAAGTTACAGGTGTAGCGTTTGTTGGTATGGTCTTCTCATTTTCCCAGCCTCTTGGCCACGTCTTTGTAAGCAAGTTCGATTTCCACATCTGCTGCACACGTGTTAATGAACTCATCTTGGTTTGAGGCATTCGTAAGGTAACGCCATACCCCTCTGAATTCAGATGGGATGTCATAGTTTCTGTATTTTTTTGCAACCACCTGCCACAAAAACAACCAACATTTTGTGTCACTTGTCTTGAGCCAGATGAAACAAATGAAAAAACACCACAGAGATGTAGGGTTACCTTGACCACATGAAGTTTGGGTAGAAGGTTGCAGTCAGCCAGCGTCAATTTATCCCCATCCAGGAATTTACGAGTGGATTCACCCTCACCGCTGTGGTGTCCTGCCTGAACTTCCTCAGGGAGAGGACGCTTCAAGAACTCATCCAACTTAGCAAGAGCTTTGTTTAGGCTCTTTTCCAATGCTGAAATACATGCAGTGTATTTACAGATCAAAACAGCTGATGTTAGTCCTCAGAACACCTTTCAAGATCTTAAAAGCTATCAGTGAATACAACATTCCCACCTCGATTGTTTTCCGGCCTTGTGTTTTTGACATATGCGGAGAACTTGGCAAATATGTCATTTCCTGCTATGTTGGATTCACGGTTCTTTGCTGCAAGTCTGGGATACCTGAAAGGTAAAATGTTGTGAGTCAGTATATAAACCAGCCACATGTTAAGTCCTTTTTATTCATGTGTTGGTGTGAGTAAGGCCTACTTTGGTGGAGCGAGCATCTCTTCCAGGTACTCCTCTATTTTGTTGACATCAGTTAGGACATTCCCCTGGAAGGTGAGGAATGGAGGATGTGTCCCGGGGGCCAGGTTGTGAAGATCAGCTGGTTTTCTGGTTAGAAAATCATAGTTGACAAATAAAGTATGGAATATCACTGTTCCTATAATTTCTATGTTCTTAAATATACCAAAGCCTTTTGGAGCAACCTTTCCTAAACCCCCAAAATTTGTTTGGTTAAAACTTTAAATTTTTTTGTACATTAACCCTTTAACCAGCAGATGACTTTAGATTCAGAAAACCCCAATCAAGATTTTATGGCTTAAATTTTCAACTGCAGAAGAAAATGGTGAGGACCTGTTAAAGGGGTTATGACATCAAAATGCACTTTTTGGAGTTTTTTGGAGTATATCATGATGTGTTGTGCACTGATGAGGCCGTGTGAACATCCAAAGCGAGTATCAAAGTTCCCGTTTGTGGGCGGTCCGCTTTGTTTCATATTTAAAAAACGGTTGAATCGGAAAGCACCATTTTTTCCTACGTGGCATTTCATCTTACGTATTTCATAGCGTCCAATAAAAGTGCACAGTGAAGTAAACAGTCCAACCCCCCACCCCCAGCCCATACACCGGTAGCTGCGTTGCGCTAGCTTGTGCTGCTGCACTTGAGAAGAGATGGCTACGCAAACGGGGACCTGTTGTGTCCAAGGAGGCTCAACCCATGCTGGAAGTTTCCACTCACTCCCGAAGGATGAAAAAACAAGAGAAGAGTGGCTGAAGTTCATTTATGGAGAAGTGCCACGCAGTTATAACCTCAATTTGAAAATATGTTCAGCTCACTTCACGGAGGACTGCTTCCATAACTTGGGTGAATTCAAGTTGGGATTTTCAAAGAAACTGATTTTAATTAAAAATTCTTTACCAACCCTGAAGGAGGCGACCACATCGTCAATACCTGTAAGTTTATTTATTTAATAAAATGCTGCCTTGCCTGATAAACGTTTGTTCGTGGTCTGAAGAGTCCATGATGCTAGCATGTGATAGCCGCTCTAGCAACAATGTCCTTGAGCAACAGGTTTATCATACCATATTGTGAATCTATTTTCATTGATAGCATCTGACAGCACTGTTTATTCGCTCATGTGATTAGTTGAGTTCTATGTGTTCACCCCTCCGTCTTCCTCAGAAGACGTTTCAGGCTCGAACATATACGGTTGTAAACGTCCACTCGCCATGTTACTGGACTGTTGACGGAGCCGAGAAGAAAGGCTTGCTGCGGGCAATGGTTGTAGCCAATCAGAGCGAAGTCAGCCAGGGAGACCCACATATCATTAATGAAAGGAACCGTGTTGCTGAGAAGAGGATTCTGACCTGCCCGTACACCCCCGCCCTGTTAGTTTTTTAATCAAATTCTTTTGTGAGTTGACATATGCAGGCATATCTACTACATGAAATAGCTTTACGCCAGTTTAAACAGTGATGTCATCACACCTTTAAGACTGGATTCCAGTCTATAGATTTAATACAAGGGGCTGAAGTGAACTCCCTCCACAGAGTGGCTGGACTCCCTTTCAGAAACAAGGTGAGGAGATCAGCTACACAAAAACAGCTCAGATTTGTTCCTTCTTTACAAGGGGGTCAGCTGAGGTAGTTTGGTTCATCTGGTAAGGATGCTTCTAGAAAACTGAAGGTTTTCATATCATGTCCCACTGGCAGGGAGCCTCAGGGCAGACCCAGGAGTTGCTTGAGAGATTATATCTCAAAGTTGACCTTGGAATATCGTGGAGTTCCTGTAAATGAGCTGGAAGAGGTAGCTGGGGAGAGGGAGGACCGAGGGCCTCTTCTTAAGCTGCTGCCCTAAATATGATCGCTTATAAGTGGTAGAAAAGGAATAGATGAATTTTAAAACAGTCTAATAATGTCACAGAAACCTTAAGCATCTCAGTTTAAAGGTACCCACAGTTTGGTATGGATTTACGTAGAAAACGTACATTCTTTTAAAGTGACAACCTGACCCAACCACAGATGGATCAAAGCCAATAGTCTATTTGAGGCATGCATGAGGAAAACAAGCTTGTCAAACATAGATGGATAATGTGTCTGCAGCCATGACCTAACACCACTAGTAGTACTGGTATTACTGCTGATCTTTATACTGTGTTTACTTTTCAGTCTAAGTGTCAAATGATTTCCTTCACATCCTATTTGAATGTCCACCAGAGGTCCAAACAATAATCTTCTATTTGTGCAGTTTATTTTTTAGTTTAGGTGATGCTGAAGAAAAACTGGACTGAAGTTTGAAAGGTCTCCTATTTTAGTTTAACCTGTAAAGAATTTGCTCAAGGAAGCATGTGCACTCGTTCTTCTGACACCTGTTCCTTTTGTGTGTGACCAAAGCACAGCTCCATATGTTGCCATCTAATTGTCTAACACAAACTTGTGCAATATATATTGATATTATTACCTCTTTAGGTCAACAGTGGTCACATTAAAGACTACTCCTTTCAGCCAAAGGATCATAAAGAGGCGCTGGGAGAAGGGACAGTTTCCAATGCTCTCGCCATCACTCCCAGCCTGTAAACACAAACACACACAAACACTGACTAGAAATAGTAACAGGCTAATTATAAAACTGTTTATAATTCCATAGATTAAAATGTATCTGACATGTGATTGATATGTGTTATTTTACTACTTCATATCAATCAATATTATATTTGTGCCATGCGGACACTTTGCCCATATTTATTGAATATTGCTGCACAATTTTCAGGAAAACTGATTTGCCGGAAGTGACGAAAACGATTGGGAGATGTAAATAAAGCGATTAAAAAATATCAAAAAATGAAATGATTTCTATGGCAGAAGATCAAGAATCAGATGAAGAATCGTTTCTGAGTGTTTGTCTCTTTCTGAAGGAGAAATCGACTCAAGAGAAGAGATGAGGTGAAGAGGGACTGGTTTTGATGTGTTTGAGCTAAAATCAGTTCCACAAACTTCAAGTTCTGACAATCAAACACAGTCAGTCTCGGTGTCATTATGGATGCAAATCAATGTTACAGATAAACAGCCAGATTAAAGCAGAAGAAGGAGCGAAAGAAAGAAAAGAGACCAAAATCCAAAGAAAAATCTGTCAGTTTCCTCTGCTTTTAAAACTGAGACTCTCCTGAAGCTCATAAAACCCTTCATATTTGCCTTATAAATGTCAAACAACACAAATTTGTATCATGATTCATAAAATAAACTTATAATGATCATAAATGTTTTATTGAAACCTGACAGAAGCACTTTATAGACACAGTAACATATTTGACAAACAGATTTATCAAAAGAGATTTTGACATGCGTGAAGATCTACTGTTTTCCTTCATTTCACAAACATTAAGATTTGTAAAATCTTGTGTCAGCAATGGGACAAAATTTGGGGGAACTAAAGTAGGTGTTAAAACGCTGAATCAAAGGTTTTGCTAGAAGCTTCCAGAGTTCACATCCAGTGAAACATGTTTGTTTGTAGACGTGTGCAAAGCTGCAACAGGACACTGTTATGAGACACCGAGTCCTACATGAATAATCCACACTGCTTCCATTAGTCGCTTCACTGCCCATTTGAACCCCTGGTTCTGACACGCCGAAACGTGTTCGAGCTATAGAACAACTTTCTATTTAGACATATTTGTTTGTCAGTTCAAGAAAACACTCTCACTTTGCCTAACGCAGTTTTCCCACTCACATAGTTTTACCTCATTTCAAGAAATTGGCACCTGATTTATGAAACACCCGATGATTTCTGTTTGGAACAGAAAATAAATCCTATGTGATGCAATTTAGATAAAATAAATAAAAGCTAACTTTTATAGCTGTCAGTATAGTATTGAAAGAACTTTTTGGGAACTTTGTGGGAAATCGGTTAAACAAGAACTGCCAGTGGAATAATTTCATACAGACATTTAAAATAAAAGGTGTTAAAAGTTGCAAAAACATTATCAAACACAGTATTTTCCTAAAAAGGCTGTTTAGCTATTTATTTCTGACCAGATTAAAATAATACTTCCTGCACATTTCTTTTCTGCCAGGAAGGAAATAAATACCAATAATAAGGGAAATAAATACACAAAAACATTTTGTTTGTTGGGTCTCGGCTACATTAAACTTGTCAGCAAAGATGAATTTATAAGAAAGCATTATTTTTATTATCACATATAAAATGTATTTGTACAAATGTAAACTGTTCTGCTTTGTAAACAAAGGCGCGTGCTATGAAAGCCTCTATCGTCAGAATTAAACATCATCATAACTACAAAAATCAGACTGACATAATTTCAAAGACAAGCTCAGACTATTTAAAGCTGCTGCTCTCAATACTGAAAAGACCCCAGCAATAATTCAGTGGGGGCCAGAGAAAGAGAGAGATTGTCGATGCACGTGGGTATCAGGTTAACACATGGAAAAATCTGCACTCAACAACAACAACAAGACGTGCACGCTCTTAAAGAAGCCACACAGCTGGTAATAAAACATTGTTAAATTTGACTTTTCCTTTCCAGAAATGACAACAATTCCAGGATGTATGTAAGGGTTGGATTTAGATACTGGATTTAGAAAGCAAGCAAGACTTTAGGTAAAAAGTCAGACATGGTTGTATGAGGACACTAAAATACATACTTCTAAAAACCCACCTTGACAAATAGTTCAATATCAGGGTCCTTGTCTTCCTCTGTTGCAGCATCCGTCATGGTCAAACCCCCCCACTTTGCTTCAGTGTGGGTTCTGTAACCAGTCTAGATGAGAGTTTTATGCTCTTTGGCTCATACGTGGAAGTGAGCCGTCTCAGTTTTCAGCTGGTTCTACACCAGGTCCATTAGGGTTAGGCGGCTCCGTCCCACAGCAGCTCAGCTGAGGACAAATGCCAGGGTGTGTGACAAGGATAGGGGGGGGGCATGTGAAGGGTTCAACTTGTACCCTAGGACTTGATTGACAAAAAAGTACCACCCCCTGTGGAAATGTCACTCAGATTCTGCCCTTCTCACTTCCTACTGCTTTGACTCAGTTTTTATCTTTAACATATTTAAATATTGATCAAATTCTGGAGGGGAAAAAATTGTGTTTTAGAGAGAATTAAGTTCTAAAAACTAGCGTGTTGGTATGCACGTGTCATGTTATGGTCAGACTTGATATGGTAAATTGTCTGAAGTGGGTTGATTGTGTTGCTGATAAGCAAAACCTTCACAGGAGTTTAACTATTTAAATCCCAGTTCACAAACTAATAATGTATTTTATCTTTATTTCTTTTTACTGACCTCTTTATTTACTAATAATACACATATTTTACATTGTATGTAATACTAAGAATATCAGACATCACAGGGAAGAAGATGTGCTAAAATTGGATCCAGAAGGTTTTTGAGGAAAGTACAAATCCTGTCAAAGAGGTGGAGCCCTTAGATGTATAACATATAACATATAAATAATATATAATAATATATATATATATATAA
The DNA here is from genome assembly GCA_006937955.1 of Pachypanchax playfairii. Lineage (NCBI taxonomy): Eukaryota > Metazoa > Chordata > Actinopteri > Cyprinodontiformes > Aplocheilidae > Pachypanchax > Pachypanchax playfairii. The sequence continues at coordinate 2,191,441 of SSNP01000054.1, forward strand.
TATATAAATATAACAGATCTGGAATTAAAGCACTCAAACCATCTTAAACTACCTTAAAATCCAGAATCGTAAGCTTTAGTTTTGAAGCATATTTAATCCCTTCTTGCTATTTGGAATAAGTCATAAACTTAAAAAAAGAAGAAAAAACAACAACAACTAATAGTCCATAAAATAAATTTTACAAATAAAAGCAATCAAAAAATTTGAATATTAAAATTAGACTTGAAAAACAACTGTATAAAAAATTGTTTATGAAGAACATCAAGTCTCCGTTGAACATGTTAAAGTGTAATCTATTCAGTATAAAAACCCAGGGTGGAACGTTCTACAGGTCTATCAGTAAAACTGATAAAACTGAAAATATTCCTCATTAAAGAAACATTTAAATTATTAATCAATCTGCCAAGTCAATAGCTATAAATGTTAATGAGTTGTTGTGATATTTATATCCTTTGTTACATATGAAACACAAAGTCCACACCTCAAATGCTCAGATATGTACATCTAACTCTGATGTACTGATTGTAAGACTTTTGAAAAGTATGTCTATTATTTATCTTTAGATAACAGGTACAATATCTGACATGCAGTGACCGCCTCCATCCAGGTGGTTAGGATCCAGAAGTCGCTGCGAAAGGTAAAAATCTACAGAGTAGAAAACGTGTTAAGATGGTTATTTTTAGCTATACTCACTTTCTAAAGCCAAACAGTTGGATGCTGACTAAGCTAGACAAAATGCTTCTTCTTTGCTGAGCCAATCAGAGCCCAGGATACTAAACCTCGTGCCAATATCCACCGTGTATGAAATCCACTTGGCAAACCAACTGAGGAAGCATGTACCAGAAATAAAAAGACTCATTGTCCATTATCTATATTTAAATATCCCTAAAGCCATGAAAGCAGAAAATAGTGAGGGATTACTGTACTCTTTAAAAAAATTGTACTGTTAAACAAACAAACAAACAAAGTAGAATGCTACAAGGTGAAATCTGATATTAAAGCCCTCCAAATCTGAAAAACTTTTTAAAAAATTCCATTTACAATGATCAGAAAAATGAAGCCTTTTATTTCTCTAAAACTTTAGTTTCAGAACGAGCTGTCACTCCTTTTGTCACAACACGCTGACAGCAGCAGTAAATTATGTAGAGCTCCTTTAAACAGACTCACCGTTAATGTTTTTCAAACTCTTTCACACTAACGTCATAGCCATACTGCCGTTATAAGGACAGCGTATCTTTAAACCCTCATAATAAAACACTCTAAATAATTTCTCAACATGAACCATTCTGCTTATATCCATCAACACTTATTAAATTCTGCTCAATCAACTCGATTTAGGTGTAATTTTCACTATCTTATCCACCAAGCGATTGCAAATCCATGTTCTGAGCTAATCTTATCTAATTCTACTCTCAAGTTAAACCCGTTCCATCAGAATGTACGAAATCTTTGAGCTCCCAGCTGTAAACTGTTTCCACTTCAGTGCCTTTTGAACTGTAGTACTACTGCAGTTTACTGTATTTGTGTCAAAGTATGAAGTTTATTGTCTCTGCAAACTCAACTGGAACTGGACTTTAGAGTGGAATTTGCAGGATATCTAATAAATTTGCTCAGTGTTTGGTGCAGCATTAACTGAACAGATAGATAAGTTGCTTACAAGGTCATGTGACCGTGACCCCAAAACCTTGTCCCGCTCTGAGTCAGAACATTCCTGTTCGGCTCAACTAAACTTATATTTAGAAAGAGAGTAGTCACCCCCCCCACCCCCACCCCCATATCACACACACTTGAACACAGAAGTGAATTTACTTGATGACACAACAATCAAACACCAAAGTCGCTTGAAGTCCAGCCAGGATAGGATTGTAATCTGAGATTTAAGATTATGTTAGATTAATTATTTCTGAAATTTCTGTCTGCAGCGTGGCATTTGTTTGTCTGTGTATCTGTGTGGGCCTTTATTTTTCATTCGTTCGTCCTTTTTCTATCATAAAATCACTTGAATGGAACCTGAAATATGGAGAGATTCAAGGTAAAAATCCCTCTAGACTAGCAAAAAACAAGAGTTTGTCTCATATCTACTTTATTTTTGTTGGAACTTTTTGGAAGGTAAAACTCCATGCATTTCAGAAAAAGAGCATAATCCTGATAGTTAAACACGGAGGTGTGAGTGTGATGGTCTGGGACTGCTGCTTCAGAAGCAACTCACTGTAATCGATGAAATTCTAATCTCTGAGAGAAAATGCTAAAGGAAATTGTTCACCAATAAGTTATACTCTGGAGTTAGAAGGACAGTGATATGAAACACAGCTGTAACTCCTCTATAGCTCAAATAAAAATACAAAAAATCTAAATCTATATGAATCTAAATTAATTCATCTAAAAGAAAATTTATAGATTGAATTTTTTGCCATTAAAGGTGAAACAACCAGTTTTATAGGTTTAGCAGACACATTGGTTTGGATCATTTTTCCACAAATTAATTAAATCATCATTTAACCATCATTAAAGAAGAAAAAGGGGTGCAAATACTTTTTCAAAACACTGTAACAATCAATTTCTTCCTTACCCTAGTATAAAGAGTGATCAGAGGTCCATCATTCTCAGCCAGGCTTTGCTCCCTCTCAGAGGCTGATGATGATGAGGATGAAGATCTGCGTGCTGAGTGTTCATTCTCCACATTCACCTCTGGAGTCTCTATATCCCAATTAAGCTCCATCGTGCTCTCCATTGTCATTATCTTCTCTTCTTCTTGCTGTTTTTCTTCTCTCATCTCCTCACTTGAATATTCCTGCAGCTCCTCCTCCATCTTTACCTCCTCAGCATGTGAAGAAGATGAGGAGGATGAAGAAGAGGATGAACTGCTTCGCCTCTCTGTGTTGGGAGGTTGATCTGGATGCAGTGAAAGTGTAGCAGGTATTTCTTCTCCAGTAGTTGTGATATTCTCGTATTCTGCCTCCAGATGTTGGGGCTCCTCGTACTGCTTCTCATGAACCAACTCCACCAGCGGCTGATTCTGGTAGACGTGGTCTGGTTGTTCATACTCGTTCTCTCCTTTTTCTGCTGTTTCGTACACAGGTTCCTCAAGGGGATCCATAGTGGGAGAAGATGTGAGGCAGAGTGTGTGAGTCAAGGTGCAGAGCGGAGTGACTGTAATGCCAAGAGAGTCTATCTTATCAAAGAGTACCACGGGACTTTGGTCAGGCTGAAAGGAAGACACTAACCCATAGTTACATAATGACTAAAACATTACAGGTTTGGAGAAGGTTGAGGAGCAAACCAGAGGAGGAAGGAAATGCTGAAGGTGTCCAGGTAGTGAGTGGACATGGCAGAGTTTATTTCCAGGTAGCTTGGTTTGTTTCCAGCAGATGAACTTAACACAGAGGCGTTGAGGAGTTTCAGGACATTGAAGGTAAGTCAAGGATTTACTTCACAGGTAGTTTCATTCATAACACTGGGACACCACAGCCATTCACTGAAGGGACTTCAGTGGTTTGATGTTGCCTGTTGATGTCGAGCTGCACTGACTGATTGCAGGTGTGATGTGCAGTAGACTCGGGTCCAGGACCAGCGATGGACGTGGTTAGGGTTATTTTATGTCATTCTTTTCCTCCCTTTCTCAGGACATGTAGACCTCACTGTGCACTTCCTCTTCTCGCCTCCAGATGGCACTTTAAGTCAGTTTCATCTGCAACAAACAATCAACTGCACTACAGTGTTAGTTCTCTCACTGCAAAGTAACTTCTAATTTATTTATTTGCATATATATCAGATTAACTTGGGCAAATACAGCATAAGCAGCTGTTTGTTCCTTTGGGGGGTAGACTTTGTTAGACTTAAAAAATAAATAAAAGTCCTTTTTTTTAGCTCAGAATGAAAGAAATGTCTTAGAGACACATGGCTGCAGCATAATTAGTGCAGATTTCAGTATTAAAATAAAGTGTTGACCAAAGTTAAGTACATGAAGCTGATTTTTTTGTTTGTTTTAAACAGACAGAAATCTGATTTTACTTTTAAAAAAGAAAATAACCTTTTAATCAACAAGGACTCTTCAAGAAAATGACACGTTCTAAGCTTTATTAGATTGTGACCTAAATATTGATCTGACATCAGAGACACATTCATTTACACATTCACTGAAGAGATAATTCAGATCTTTAGAAGTGGAGTTCTGAGGAAAAGTTTAAATCTTCCCTGTTGTTCATAATGCTTTGAATGACCTCAGTTTGGAGAAACAGAGATTAGGTTTGACAGGATTGACAGGTAATAATAGATTATCCAAGATGTCTAAGATTAAAAACGACTGCCATGTTGAAACAACTCCAGTCTGATATATATTAGAAAAGTCCATGTGAATGTCATTTATACCAGGAATGCTCCAATTTCCATTTGCAAAGAATCAGTGAATTTTAGTTGAAACTGAAAATGACAGAAAGTTACTGATGGAACACATGAACCACAGCTTTGGAGATATATCTATCGTTTCAATGGCAGTAATCGACTTTGAACTTGGCCGCACTGAGACTGGCCTTTAGCTCATCCATTAGATCTGAATTAAGTTCTGGTTCACCAAACTGAGGCTGATCAAAGGGCAGGTCAAACCGCATCATTCTTCCACTGAATCTGGCTTCAAAAGAAATTAACTATTGTTTTAATTTTTAGAACATTTAAAATGAACAGAAAATAAATAAAAAAGGAGACACCTTTCTGAAAAAGATTGATATTTCTTTACCAGTGAGTCTGTTCTGGTTTATTACTCTTTAAAGCAGCAGCAGTTTTACAACAAAATTAGGAAATTTTTCAAAATAAAGATTATTTTAAAACCCGTTTCTGATTTGTTTTTTCTCAGATCGTTGTTCTCATTTTGTTTTTCTCCTGAACCAGAAGCATTTTAATTGAAATGGTGATCTGCATCGATCGTTATCTTGGTAAATTTATTCTCATTCAACAAACGGATGTTTTATCCCTAAACCGTGTGAGTAGAATGAACTAATTCACATTTGATGGTAATATGTGAGCCCTGTATTTGCCTCTGACCTTTAAAAAGCCTCTCAGGTCAAACTGATGTTTGAGCAGAAGGAAAATAAAACGTTGGGAGACGATGAGGAGGGGGTGGAGTTTCTTTTCTTCGCCATGCCCAAGGCTGTTCATTATCAACAAGAATGATGGTAATCATTGAAGTGATCTAGTTTTAACAAATGTGGCCAATTTGGGGAATGAAAGCTTCTCTGTTCATCACTTCATGGCCTCGTTTTCTTTAGCCCACTTTGTGGCCCACTTCCAATTGATTATAGGCTGATAGTCTGTTTCCCACATTGTTTAGAAATGTATCTTCTACTTCATTTACTTGTAGATTCTTTTAAAAAAAACACAGTATCTGGAGAGCGGTGAGATATCGCAGATTCATTCAAACTTTTCTTCCAATTTGGTGACCTTTCTTGAGAATTGAGCGCCCTACATTACAACCCTGTAGCCTAGTTTTGGTCAGTATCATGAGGTTTTCCCAGAGAAAATCATTTAATGACAATGCTTCAGAATGAAGACGAGCCTGGAGCTGATAAACTGACTGATAGACTCACACTAATAATATCTGATATACCCATCAGTTTGTTACATTTACAGACTTAAAAAAGTTTGAGAAGTCTTGGACTTTCTTAAAAAAGCCCATTTTTAGGGGCGATGAGTGTTAGCAAATAAATTCATCATAAAAAGAAAAGGCTTTTTACTGACTGTCAAGTTGATTCTAGCAGAATGTTACTCATTGCCAGAGAAGCTTTTAACTCAGTGTTACAACTATGTCAGCAGACAGCAAATTTCTCTGTAACATTAATTACTGAAATTATTATCCCTGTAAATGGTTGCTCATCAAAAAAAAAAAAAAATAATAACACGGTTACAGCTTCCTTTACTTTTAAATTACTTTTAAAAGTTACAGTTGAGTTAAGTGGCATTATATTTCTGCCACCACAAGGGGCGCTGCAGCATTGCAGCTCTTCACTAAGAGCACAAAAGTTTTTAAGTGACTTCGAGTCTGAGTGATCAAAACTGAAACTTTCATACCTTATAAAAGATGCTTATTTCTAAGTGACGTCAAGGATTAAATACATTTCTTTGATAAATAGTAAATGCATGAACTTGTACTGACGACTCAACCATTCTCACATTTTTGTTCAGATACAGCTGCCCATACACACTGACAGAGGTTAAGATGCCAGACACAAGAACCATCGAACTCTCTGACCATCTTGCCCAAGGGTAAAACAGAAAGGCAATCGACAGAATGGGGATTCGAACTGGTGACCTGGTACAGTTGGGGTTTGTTGCTTTCATGGCACCTCCTTCACCCTCTCAGTGCAGACTGAAATTACAAATTTTACTCCATTATAAGTGGGCTCAGAATCTGAATGTGATATTTCTGAGGCTTTTTGTTTGAACAACCAACAAATCTTGAAGTATGTGCCACCATCAATAACTGTATTATTTCATTTGTCTTTTGTGGACTATGTTTAAAAACTATATTTCCTGACTTTTGTCTTAAATGCAGGATTTCTATAAACATTTTCCCCTAAAATCAATTAAAATCCACATTAAGAATAAGAACAATAAGAACTTTTTCACTTCTAACCAACATCATGACCTTTTCCTCCGGAATGTTATGAGTAAATCTGATTGTCTGTTGAATGAATGGACCAGCAGGTAAAAATAGGAAGACCTATTTTCCTTTCAGCGTGGTGGCGCCGCCTCCACTCTGTGCGTAAAGACGCACTAAGAGCTGATTATCCCTGCAGGATCCTTCGCTCGGAGCTGCAGCTCTGCCTTTCATCCATGGCAAAAGGGAGGCGGTGGCATCAGCTGAGCTTGTTTTGCCCCGAACCGTTTATGTAAAACAACAAACACCCCTTGTAGAACCGTCCAACCCGACCCGCAGACTAAAAGTTGGCCATCGAGGTGGAATGTTGCGTCTCTCCTGGAGTCAGAGATTGTAAATGGGATTTGTTTCTGCCGCGCGGCACCTGAGGACACTTGGACATTGAAGCGTCTGGAGGCTGAATGGACACCATGTCTCCACAACAGCAACAGGACAGCCAGCACCGAGGCGGTGGGCAGCAGGACAACAAGCGGGTAAGACCGTCAGATCTGATCAGGTCCGATGTTTCGGGCTCTCTGTGCGCACCTGGTCCTAGTGGCTTTCTTTGGCACAAGAACGCACATGGATGAGCGAGAGCTTGTGAAGGGGTGAGAGTTTAACACAGTCACCGAAGTGCCACAATAAAACTAAATAAGTTTATAAAAGTAGCATAAACGTTGGGAATTTTATAAACACCGAACTGTTTATTTTGAGCCTGGAAATGGTCCAATTCCAGTAAAAGACAAAGACATAAAACATGTTGTTAAAAAAAAATCTTTAAAAAATAAGATAAAATAAAATAACTGGCTTTATTTGAGTAACATAAACAACCTAAAATGTTATCTAGAGCTGTTAAACAGCATCACACTCTCTACCAATTACAACTCCTTTATAACTATTTCTTACCGATTCCAACACTTAACTGAATTATAACCTTTTGTTAGGAATTACAGTGTAATTTTTTTATTATTATTATATTATTATTTTTATGTTTTATTATAACTATTTTAGCACCAACATTAACTGTTGTTCTAACCATCCTCTTACATATAACCAACAATAATTCCTTCATTAACAACAGAAATCAGCTTTTGGATACTAAAAATTTGGGCATATATTTGATTATTTAGACAAAGACTGAAATTCAGTGGTAGGTGTGTAGTTTCATTGATTCTTGTTGAAAATGAACAAAAAATGTGACTTTTTTGATTTGAGAAATCATAAGACTGCTTTATTTTAATTCTGACAGATTTTGTACATTATTTATTTGATAAATGCAATCAGGCCTTTTCCATTAGTATCATGACAGAACCGTTTCCAACAACCTAAATGTGCAAATATAGAATTCTAAAAAGAATCTTTATTTAATGACAGTAAATTATTGAATTAAATCTACTGACGGGTTTTTTATTGCTTTTATCCAGTGTTGTAATTCATGGGTTTCTGTCACCAACTGGTTGTTTTTATAACAAACATCATGACAAGATCAGTTTATGATATAGGAAGACATCTACCCAGAGTATTTTTTCTTTTAAACATCAAGATATATTAGGTAAACTACAAATTAGCAAAGAGCTAACGTACAGGTGAGACTGCAGTCTGTGTTGTTACTGTTAGTTTATCTGTTACTAAGTTAAGTTCTAGATTGATTTTGATGACATTTCCTGTAAAGGTCAGAGATGGTCCAATGAAGAAGTGATTAGATTTCTGGGTGATCTGAATCACCATCTGGATCCAGGAATGTTCTTAATGATTCTTCATCATTGTGAGATCCAGCTGGTTGTAACAGATCTGCATGTAACTCCACAATAAATGGTCAAAATGCTTGTTTACAAAAATACAGGGTGAGTTCCCAAAATGGTTTACAGAATTGATCTGGATTTTTTACAAAATTTTAGATAATTCTGACCCAGAAAAGAAAAAAAATAGGGAACCTTCAGATTTTTGATCCCTATAAGAACACATAATGGTTTAAACCTGCAACAAAGACCAAAAGATAGTCGAAACACTGGAATCAGAAGTCTGTAACAGATTTAATGTTCCATCAAAAACTCTGGAGCTCAATCCAGAAGGAAACCACCAATATATACTGAACTAATAATGAATTAATGTCAATCTAATTGTTAAATGTGTTTTCATGGTCAATGAATCTGATGATGTCAATACAACAAAGGTGAGACTCTTATTTTTGGTGTAATTCCCAGTATTCAGAGAACTGAGGTGCTGAATGGAGGTCTGAGCTCCACGAGGGATTTTCTAGTTTTTGTCTGGAATTGAGAATTTTGTCAGCTAGTTGACATCTATCCATGAAAGATAACACTGTAATGCTGCGGCTCAAGTATAAGGAATGTTTCACCACCGTGTGACTGAGCTAAATCAATAATATTACATTGTGAAATGTCAAAAATGTGTGGACGTCCATGTTGGTGGAGGAAGACTGATGTATGAACATGTCCGGTGGTGATACAGATGTTTTCTGTTTTGCAGTGTGAATCCTTGAATTGCATCACATTTGCAAAAGAAAAAGATCCATCTCAAGATTACTTGCAGTAACTGAATTCTTTAGATATAAAAAAGATCCTTTAGCATTTGTCTTGATTTAGCGTGAATAGTTAATGGTTTTAATTAAAAAAACAAACACACATTAAAACCTTCACACTAACATTATCGTTAACAAATTATCTTGGAATTGGGTTTTAGCCAAAGTAACCTCATGTCTAAGTGATAACTTGGACAAAAAGTTCATCTCAAACTAAGAATTCTAGTATTTTTTGAAATTAGAGAAAAAAAAGAAAAAGTAAAAGAATCTTAACTTTGTAGTGTCTTATTCTGTTTTCAGTTTAGTTTCAATTTAAAAGAACTTTTTATAAAACTGTATGTGTACAAAGAAAAATATGTTAGAATGTATGATTAAATATTGAATATTTAACAGTCATATGAAGAAATACTTTTATCTGAAGGGGTTTTAAAACAAGTTTTTTAGGGCTAAAAGCAAAACACCTATTTTTTTTCCAAGTTTTCACACATCCTACCTTTCATTACCCCAAAGAATCCAAAAATTCCTTGAGATTAGGAATCCAAACCCTTCTTGCCTAAACTCTATGAAAACCCAACAAACTTGGATTACGTCAATCTTCTTAGGAGGTCGTCTAAAAAAACTAAACACTGAACACAGTAGCTTTAGGTAACCGTCACCAACTGGGTTAATCTGACATACAATGAAAAAAGAAGTTATGTAATTGTTGTTTGTTACTCTGCCTAATCCCACAAATCCTGCAATAAGATTAAATGAAATGTATTAATCCCTGAGGGGACAGCGAGATAACAGGGTGATGTAAATGAATTAAATATCAATGTGGCTGCAAACAGCAGCAGCGTAGGAGAAATTCATCAACAGGATGGATGAGCAAGCGTTTTCTGCATCACAGGAGATGAATAAAACCATTTCTGGTCAAATCGTGTTTGTATTTTTTTATTCCTCTTCTTTACTTTTGTTTTCAGAGGATGAAGTTTCAGAGTTACCGTCGTCAGTCTGCACCATCGATGGTCATCACCAAGGCTCTCACCAGGTCCAAGACTCTGTCCAGGTACTCACTCAGAACAAATCCTGTCCAATCACAGCTGTAAGTTTAGTTAATAGACAAAAAGTTGCTTCTGATTAGTGAATCATTCACTTCTTCATTCAAATTTCTGGCACAGATGGTGCTTCTGTTTTTGACAAAAAGTCAGCTATATGTGTCAACAGCAGGTAGATAATGATCACATGACTTATCACAATTCCAAATATCAGATCCTCTTGTCATCAAACCTTCAGGTCCAGATTCTGCTGACGGCTAGGTGGAGACACATAATTAAGAGAAAAACAAGCACATTTCACTTGGAATCACACGGAAATAAATTTGATACAAGTTCCAGAATATTTTCTAGATATTTTTGTGAGCCCAGTGAGATCCAGGCTTCAGTGTGCTGGAGTTGCTTTTTGCTCTGTTTCGGTCACAGTTTAGTCTCTACCACAATCACCCGACCGGTCTGTACGGTGATCACCGTATCCGGTTTGTATTAAAATCATGACAAAGAACTTAGCGAGCAGCAACTCGTGCTTTTAGTTTGCCAAGGAGTAAAAAACATCAAAATGTGAAACTAAATCGTTTCTCATTGTTATTGATTTGTTTGTTTATTAAGTATCAGAGATGTCTTCAAGCTTTTCATCAGCTGTTTAAAGGGAACAAACAGACTATTGGCTGGTTTTGTATTGTGTGCACCACACTGAACATGGACCAGAGAAAGCAAGGGCCAAAACCATTCAAGCTGAACTCCAAGGACCAGATACGTCAGGTCTTGAATCATAATGGGCTCCATGAAAGAAGACCCAGGAGGGTGTATTGATGGAAAAAAAAATTAAATTTAACCTGTTGATGAGCCCTGAAGTTCCTAAGAGTACAACATTTGAGATGAAAACAAGCTTTTTTTGTTTGTTTTAAAAACAGCTAATTTCTCCACATCTGTAGTGTATAAAGGGTGTTATATCCTACTTAAATACAAAGTCCTCTAGATGTGCTTGACTTGAGCCTTGCAGGCCCTCATCGCCGAAGCTTCTCCCTCACTTGCACTTACTCACACAACTGGAGCAACCCCGAACAAAGTGTTAGATCCACTCTAATAGATAATCCTCCTGTTGACCAACTAATCAAAGGATCAAGCATCTATTAATAGTCTCTGCCTTTGAATATACAGACCTGGGAAAGTGAAGAATAAGTAGCCTCATTAAAGAGCTCCTCTAAAGGAAACGCCACGCTGATGAATCCTGAATTAAATGCAATACGTCATGTTTCATTAATATATGACATATTTATTAATAATGTACATCTTTTTCTGTACAGATTCAGACTGAGTAGGTATATATATTCTTATGTTTATTCAGCATCCAGTTGGTCACCATATAGGCTACTTTAAATTATCTCTACAAATGGTGTATTGATCATACAGAACAAGTTGAAGATATTAAAGCTTTTATTTGTAAAGAAGATCAGAGAATTTCTAATACTGGAGTTTATCAGAGTCATATTTATCGGTCATGTTCGAGCACACGCGATCATCTGAAAGGGCGATCTGAAAAGAATAGTAAAAAGACCGGAGACATTATCCAGTGAGGTTTGACATCACCTGCATGAGACCACCACTTTCCACCATAAAAGTTAACTTCAAATGTTTACAGCAATGTTCAGACATTTTTAGTGTGAAGTTCTGCTTTTTTAAACCATGATGTGAAGTTTTATAGCACAGAACAGGAAGAAACGGCAGGATATAAACACAGTCAGTGTTCACTGTGACCTGAAAGGACCCTATTTCCAGTGGAAGCAAAGGGTTTTCGGGGAAATTTGGTTTCCTGATGTCTCGTTGCATCAGGGTGAATTTTTCCTTGTTTCTCTCTCAGAGAGAGCTTCCTGGTTCCCGTATGTCCAGAGACGTGTTCGTTAGTCCAGTCCCTTCTGACCGGATCTGACCGGTTCTTCCTCCTTCATGGACACGCTCAGTTGAAGACGGGCATGCAGACCCAGGACAGACACCTCTTCCTGTTCACAGACATTCTGGTGACCGCCAAAGCAAAGTAAACGCAACCATGTGTTTGTTTTTGTATAAAAAATAAAATAAAACTGATTGATTAAAACGAGTGTGTTGTCAGGTCAGCAAACCACTTCAAACAGAAACTCCAGGTGAGTGTGTGCGAGATGTGGACGGCGGGTTGTATGGACGAGGTGTGTGAAGGAAGTACAAACCCAGAGAGGAGCTTCGTCATGGGCTGGCCCACCTGGAACTGTGTCGCTATGTTTAGGTAACACACGAATATTACATAATCATGGTGGTTTGAGCTTATTGTGAAAACACAGATTTTACGTTTGATCGACCACATAAACAGAAAAACTTGACCAGCGATTTTTATCATTTTGGGTTGTAAATCAGTTTTAAAAGCTCTTTAAACTCATTTAGATTGACATTTATTTTCCTGTTGGGGTCTTTATTCAAAGGAGCAGAAAACAGAATGACAGCTCCTTTGATGTGATGCCAAACTATAAAGAACGCTGCAGGATTCTGGTTGTTTCTGGTCCAGGATTTAAAATAAGTTCCCGTCCCCTAAAATCTGACTGCACTGCAAGGAGCGATCGAATCAAAATGTCACAAGGGTTTGTGATTCGGCACTAATAATTTTGTCCAATCAAAGTTCAGCTTAACCACATTTCAGCTACAAGTCAGAAAACTAGCAGGATTATCAGCGAGAGCTAAAGATTAGATATTTATGAGTGAAACAGAATGTTGCAGATGCAGACTGACATAAGTTAAAATAGATTTTCAGGCACGGATTGGTCACACGAGTAACATTCTCTCTTTCCTTTCACGTTTTCTGATCGCTATGGTAATGTTATAACATGCCTTCAAAATAAGAGACATCACAAAAAGCCAATTGGAGACAGTGACACCCGAAGTGTGCTTCCTGCTTCAGTCTAAACTACTCTGTAATTTGTTTTTCATCACTGCAGAAAATCCATCATCAGATGTGATCTTTAACCATTTTTGCAGGACAAAAAAGGAAATTCATCTCTGATGGTCTTATCGTCGCGACAAATCCATATTTTATTTAGGACACCAGGTGCTGTCTGTTAAATACAGCTTGCTTTTCTTGGAAGTCGTAAGCTCTTTTCAGGGACATTTGGTTTTTACTTATTTTGCTGGCTTGTAAAATTTGTAACGAATCACATGAACAACTCAAGTGTCTTGAGATGCATCAAGAGTCAGAGATGGATGTAAAATCTTTCAAAATAAAAGACCGTTTAGACTCAAGGTAATATATAAAACAATAATAATAATAATAAAAAGAGTTAATCATTCTTTTTGAGCAGCCCGGTACTGAACGACTCATGGATCAGTCCACAGCTCGGGGGTTGGAGAACCCAGCATTTTAACCAATTGTAAAGAGGATTGAGAGACAGATTTACTAAAGCAAACAAACTGAAGCTCAGTGTCGAGTGAAGTCAACAAGTCGTTTTTAAAAGTTTCATAAATTTTGAAAATATTAAATCATTTTAGTAGGTTTTGGTAAGAAAAAAAAATCTAAAAAACTTGTGATTATTGCTTAATTTTAAGCTAAACTCCATTTTTATTTTAGTTCAACAGAACAGAAGGAGCGATGGCTCTCCCTTCTCAAGAGGTAAACTACCTGCATGGATCAACAACAAGTCGTTACAACGACCTGCAACATCCCACAAACGAAGCTTCTTCTTCTGCTTTTTTGTTTCTGCAGTCGGATAAAAGAAGAGAAGGAGAAAGAAGAGCCTAAAACCATTCCACTGAGAGTGTACGGGAAAGGAATCAACACCTTCGCTGTTGTGAGTTTATCTTTACGATCTTGTTTTTAATGTCCCGCTTAAACTTTAATTTAATATTCTTTCATCATTTGTGACTTTGTTTAGTGCAAGACGCTCCCAGTCAGCAATTCAGATTCAACCAACGAGGTGATCCGACTGGCCCTGCAGCAGTTTGGCATTATAGTGAGTAAGAAGCAGGACAGTAGGCTACAGCTGGTTTGATCGGCTCAGGTCAAACAAGTGCACAGAAATGAACCGAGTTGTGTTTTCTCAGAAGTTTAGCAGTCAAGTGGCTCAAAAAACGCCTTTGTTGTTTAAACTTTCTCTTTGTTCTGCTTGCTGTGACATTTATGAGTTGTTTTCTGACTCTGGATCTCTTTTCCACTCAGGGAAATGTCAAAGACTTCCAGTTGTGGGTCGTCTCCAAGAGGGACAACACCCCCTATCCTCTCATTGGTGAGGATGTTTGCCTCAAACTGCTGCCTCCTAATTTTAGGTTTTTGCTATTTTTGTCTTTAAGAAGCTGTATAATTCACTTTGTTTCAGTTTGGGGTCAGTCAGAGGGTGTTTTTTTACAGACACACTGGTTCCATTCAGTGGAGACTGTGTGACAGAGCGCTGGGGGGAGTCGTCACAATGTTCTGTTAATGTTCCGGAGCAGCTTCACTGACTGAAGAGCCTGTGCTGTTTCCTCTCTCAGGTCATGAGTTTCCCTTCAGCATCCAGATGAATCATGTGAGACACTCCGCATGTCAATCAGGGGGAGGCCGCACCGCCTCCTCCACACCTGCCGAGCGACAGATGCAGGTGTACAGGGAGTGTCAGTTCATCCTCAAGCCTCGACCCATCGAACCACCACAGCAGCACGTGCCTGCAGGTGAATCGAGTTTTTATTGGTTTTGTTAAAACCAACAACATCTAGAAGAATTGATTTCCCCGTTTCTCCTCAGATTACTCTCAGAAACCTTTCAAAAGGAGGCGCTCGCTCATCAGCTGGGCTTTCTGGCGAGGCTCCTCGTCTCACCTGAACGAGCTGACGCTCGCTGGAGCCGTTCGTGGCTGTTTGTTTGGTCAGAATCTCAGCGCCGTGTGCTCAGAGGACACGCTGCCAAAACCCGTCATGGTGAGCGATTGTGACGTTCAACACAGCTGCACACTTCCTGCCTGAGTTGTTTTACAAACGACCAGTTTTAGTCTTTTCTGTAAATTTTAACTGGACCCTTAGAACACTGATTCCTAAAAGTTTGTTTT
The DNA here is from genome assembly GCA_006937955.1 of Pachypanchax playfairii. NCBI lineage: Eukaryota > Metazoa > Chordata > Actinopteri > Cyprinodontiformes > Aplocheilidae > Pachypanchax > Pachypanchax playfairii. The sequence goes on from SSNP01000054.1 coordinate 2,206,681, forward strand.
TTAAAGACCTTTTTATTTATTTTATTTTGAATCATTCACAGGACATGCTGTTGTTTCTGTATCACGAGGGCTCCTGGACGCGGGGGATCTTCCGTCGGCCGGCGGGGGCTCGGGCCGTCAGGGAGCTGAGGGAATCGCTGGACTCTGGAGAGCTTCAGCTCCCCTTCACACGAGACCACGTCTTCATCATAGCAGGAGTCTTTAAGGTACAGAGTGCATGTCATACACACCGAGTTCTGTTTGGATCATGTGTTCACCTGCTTCACTTTCTTGACCCACATCTGTAAGCACAGAATTAATGAGCTCATCAGCTACATTAGCAGGACGAGCTGTTCATGCAGGCTTTTAAATGTAATCTGGATTATCATCGTTTATCATCTGGAGGGATTAGAGCTTCTCTGCACGAGTGACTAATGTGTGTCACATCTTTACAATACAACACTTTGTTTTGATTATTCACCCTCTTCAAAGCTGTTAACAAAATCTGATGTTTTCTGACTGATACGTCACGCCGCCAAGACCCGAAACTTGAACTTGATGTGACAAAACTTGTATTTTGAAATCATAAAATAATTGTATGCAATAAAAGTTTAAGTTATAGAAAATATTTTAAAGATTTGACCAAGGAATGTTAGAACTGTCAAAACTCTCCAGGTTTCCCCAAACGAACTCCTCTTACTCCAACAATATTTGCACTTCTTTTTTGGTAATTGCAGTTTAAATGTTTAAACGTTGGTGCTTTCATCCTCCGTCACTCATTGTGTCTTTGACTTCAACAGGATTGATGGTTTTCTCTAAAATCCTCCCAGAATGCAAAGTGCATGCAGCCAAACTCCCGTTAATTTCCCTGGTATTCGGGTTTAGAGTTTAGTCAGAACTAAGCTCTCACACATGTAAACTATAAACATGTAAATATATTCACACGTATGAAGACCAGATGCTTCAGCAGCTATTGGTTTATTAATTCCATTCAGTTTGTAGTTTTTGCAAAGCGACTGTCTGAGGTTGACTTTTTGATGGAGAGACAACAGATGCGCTGTTACCATGGTGACCTGAACAAGCCACTGGCAGCAGCTTAAACTTTTCTTTTGAACTTATTTCTCTGCGGAATTTAGGCTGATTAAAAATGTTACTCATTACCAGAATTTCTGGGAAAAATGTTAAATTTTTGCTTTCCTTTTGCAGGATTTCCTGCGCAGCATCCCAAGCAGCTTGTTGGGTTGCGAGCTGTACGAGGAATGGATGGATGTGTTGGAGGAAGAGGAGGAGGAGGAGGAACAGGTGCAAGATGTAAAGAGGTGACTTGTTTTCCAGAAAGGGTGGGATTCAGATATACAATTTGAAGTTTTAACAAATAACATATATATATATATTTGCCGTGCTGCGGCTTCCTGCAGGATGATTTGTCGGCTGGCAAAACAGAACAGCCTGCTGCTCCGTTACCTGCTGGCGCTGCTGCACGGCATCCAGAGCAACGCTCACGAGAACCAGATGACCAGTTTTAACTTATCTGTCTGCATCGCTCCCAGTTTGCTCTGGCCTCCCGGAGCGCCAAGCAGCCCCGAGTTGGAGGGAGAAGGAACTAAAAAGGTAAACTTATTAAAAAACAATAATAAATGTAACTAAACTGTAACTTTTTATTGTATTTTTCACCAAATTCTAGCTCTTGGTGAAAGATGTTTCCAGTAACTTCAGTGTTAAGCGCTCAAAAGGCACTTTTTTTATTTTAATTTACCAGCTAATAACATGAAATGTGACCCAGATGTCCGAGTCAGCTGCTTCTGTTATGATAACTGTGTAGATGGAGAAAAATGATCATGGTATTTGGAAATGTAGAGACAAAGATAAACAAATGACAAGCAGGTCAGTAACTCGTTTAGCGTTGAGTCGCTAAACTGCATTTTTAAATCCGGACAAGCTTTTTTTTCCTGGTTGGAATTTCAACTCTTTAAGAAGCTAAACGATTCATTTTTAGACCAGTTTGACCTGTTCTTGACCCGGATTTCTAAAAGTCAAACTCCAGAATAAAAAAAGTACAGAAAGTTTTCAGCTTAACTTCTAATAGCTGCTTAAAAGTGACGCTTCAGTGTTCAAGGCTGCGTATGAAGTCTGAGTAGAAACGATTCTGTCTTTAATATCTGCATCTCTTGAACTCGTGTGCTGCAGGTTTGTGAGTTGGTGAGGTTCATGATCGAACACTGTTCCCAGATTCTTGGTGACGACCCTTCCACCCTGTTTGGAGGGCCTCCACGGAAACTCGACAGCGACAAGACGGGATCAGGTACATCAGTGTTTCAAGTTCTGCAGCTGTTTGAGTTTCAAAAATTCACATCAGTTTCATGTCTCCATCATCAGAGTCCTGGGTTTACCCTCAGACCGATTCATCCTACGACAGCTTAGATAACGAGTTGGACGACAGCAGTGGTGGGTCGCCGGGCTTCTGCAGCAGGAGACGACGTCCCCGACCCAAACCAATGCAAAGCAGCCTGGACTCCATCCTCACCTTCAGTGACTATGACCACGACACCGATCCCGAGTTACTCCACTCAAACCCCGAAGGCCTGCACGGCATCAGGTTAAACCGAGCGGAAAGACGTGGGAGACTGGAGACATCGGGGGAGGATGTTTCCTCCACCCTGGACTCACTGTCACTAGAAGGGACACAAACACAGCGGCGTCGCTCAGAGCCGGCGATCGCGTACACCGCCAGGTTCTGTCCGTACATTTCTGGCAGCACAGATGGACTAGCTGCTGAGGACGAAGATGCTGAAGAAGAGAGGCTGAGGAGAAACACACATACTCGAGGTCGGATTCGGAGACGGATCGACAGCAGGTCGTTGGGTTTGGGGGCCAGTTCCTCGAGTCTGTCATCTACTCCCACTTCTCCCACACGCACCCGCTCCTCCATCGACTCCCTTAGTGCCGAACAAACTGGGACCACCGAGACGGATCCAACCCCTATCCCCCCTCCGCTCCCATTCGGTTCTGCTCTGACCTCTGGAGAACATGCAAACAGGGGGGGTCTTCCTAAAGACCCTGTCCACTGGGGGGTGTTAAAGGGTTGCATTGGCCTGCACCCAAACTCCTGGCTGAAGAAAGACCGGAGGCTCTCGCTGACCCAACAAGAGGGTCTGGACACAGAAGAGGACAACAAGATGGGGGTGAGTGGAAACCCTTCCCCCAAAATACAGAAACATCCTATTCAACCTACTTACATTCATCAGTTAAGAAAAAAATAATTGAGAAATTCGGCACATGCTCAGTTTGGATCTAATTTCGAGATCTGACTAGAGCAGAATCTTAATGAACAGATGACGGTGGTCATGAAATTTACAACACTGCCCTCCAGTGGCTAAACTTAATATTACATCCTTGATAAACCATAAAGGCCACGAGTTTAACCTTTGACCCTTTAACCACCAATTTTCTCACAAATCAACCTTCAGTGTTTCAGTTTGTTTCTTATTCTAATATTTTGTGTGTAACTGAACATAAATGTTCAAATCAAAGATCTACGTCACAAAAAATAATTTCTGTACCTACAAAATAGGTAAATACACAAATCAACTGAAGCTAGATCATTAATCCTAATTATTTTCCAATCAGTTCATGAAAGTTACTTTTTTTTTTTTTAAAGTTTCATGAAATAATTGTTAAAACATTTTTACTCCATATGCTGAGCTGCACATCTGCCTTAATGTTGTTTGTACAAATAAGGTTAAAAATCTACCTCCCTCCTAATTTTCCATCGTTTGATATGGAACAGAAACATTCTATTAAATATCCATTAAAAATATTTAGTTTTGATCATAACTATATATTTTTAAACTAAACAAATCTTTTAACTTCCATATATTGTTTATAATAAACAAGCTGTTAGTGTGTTTTCCAGAATTTACTTTATGCTAAATTCTTTTAGCTTTTGTAACACCACATATTAGTATTAGTTGTGTATGAATTACTTCAAATCTCTTTAAAATAAGACAAATATGAAACAATAATTAACGTGTGCCGATTGTTCTAAAACATTTATTTAAACCTGAAATAGTTTTTGTTTGACATATTTCATGTGTCGTTTAAGCTACAAGGAATTTGACTTTATATACCTTTTTAATTGAAATGAGTTTAATCTATAGAATTAATGTAGTCATTTATCTGTTCCCAAAAATTCTATAACTTTTAACTTTAATGGTGTTGGTTCTTCTTACAAACCCTGTTTTCTAAATACATTAGTATAATCTACAAAGAAAATAAACTGTAATATTTGTCACACTTTAAATATGTTTTAAATAAACACATTTCTGAAAATTTCAACTGAAACTTAACTTATTAGTCAGTGTCTTACCTGCTGTCAACATTGAGATCTCAGTTTCAAGAGTCAAGAAGTCTTTAAAATACCTCAAATCTTGAAAAGAGTCAGAGGAGAAATGTTTTTGGATGGATTTTTATGATTAAATTGTTTCGTCCTAACAGGGAAGGACCACCTGTAAACTGTCCACAGCTGTGAAACCTGAGAGGGGAGGAGCTAAATTGATCTCCAGCCAATCTAAACCCAGAACCTCCCGCAGAGGCTCCAAGGATGCAGGAGAGAGTCGACTTTCTGAACCAGACCCCTCGCTTCACCGATCTGCAGGGAGCTTTCGCCTCTCCAAATCGACCTGGACCTGTTCCTCAGAGCCTCCGCCAACAGTTCAGATCATTAACCCTGACGGTGACATCATCGGACGCCGTGCGGCAGCTAGCATGGTGACTGAGGAGAAGCAGCCATCATCGTCATTATTTTACAAGCACAGCGGGCCGTCGCTGTCCCTGTTTAGGCGAAACAAGACACACTCTGTGGAGGAGTGCAATGACCGGCTCAGTCAGCGTCGGGGGTCCGAACCGGGGCGGCAGGTCATGGATCGAGCCTCCACTTTCACCCGGGCGAGGCTGCCCAGCGACCCGGGGACAAAGGTGTCCGATTCAAAGGGTGGGATGACGACAGAGGCCCATTTCTGTCTCTCCCCTTGCACCACCAAGGTAGTGAGTGACTACTTTTCATCTCCCCAGAGCAGCCAGCAGGTGGCACTCGCCGTGGTGGAGGGTCGCAGGGAGTGGCTGAAGAGGTGCAGCGATCTCAAAGCAGAGTCGGATTTGGAGCAGCTTCTGTTTGCTGAGGAATCTTACGTCTGACGGTTACCAAGCAACTGAAAATAGACCCTACAACCTTTGTTGCTATTTATTTAACAGTCAAAGCTGCTTCTTTTAGTAAACAGTAGGTTAAACCCTCTTCAACAGACTTTGGGGTCATCTTGAAGTGGCGTTCCATCAATTAGTTACCAATAGTAAGAACCCTACTAACCGGTGACGTCACTTAACTTGAGCAGAGTATTTCAGGAATGTTAAAAGAGCTCATGCTCTGAAAACATCGAATTTTCCCAAGAGTTTGTGCAGTTTCCTCAAGCGAACAACAGAGGTTTCATCACGTTGCAGTTTTCTAGATCTACCTGGTGATGCAGGAGATCATGTTCCCTACATTAAAGATGGACGTTTGTGCTTTTCCAGCTGAAGATAATGAGTTGCAGCTGATCAGGCAGAAGGATACAAGGGGACAGTAGCGCTTTATAGATAAGTAATTTAAACATGCAAATTCAAAATGAGTGAAAAGTCCCTTTCTTACCCCCCCCCATTTAATTTGTCTGCAAAGGCTTCGAGCATATCCAGGTGTGTTTTAAGACAGAAAATATTAAGTTTTAGTGTTTGTAATGCTGATGGCCTTTAAAATGACATGATGTTAAAGATAAGCCATCGCTGTAACTGCTTCTAATGGACAGAAGACCATCTTTACATTGTGTCGGAAACGCTGAGATTCAAAACTAATTGCTGCCAATTATTTAAAGAACCTGGTGTTGCCTTCTTTTCTAAACATGTAGTAAGAACATGTTTCTACTGGCTGAGCTGAACTCTGTAGCTTGGTAATGAGGAAATGTGTGTGCTGGATTGTTTCTATGCTGTAATGATGCTTCTTGAAAATAAATCTTATACCAACGTCTCGTTTCTTTGCCCTTTAAGTGGCGCATGAAAAACTTGCCAAATCTTACCTGTTGATGCCAAACAGCTTATTCTGCTGTTTACTCGCTCTGTGTCATTTATCAGATGAACGTATCACTCCTCCATATGTTCCTGTTGCCGGCGCTAACGGGCTTCCAGCTCCAGCTGTGGTACAGATCCCATGTAGATCAGTCACATGTGGAGCGGGCTGGTGCAGCAGGGTCCACGCCAGCAGCTCCAGGTTCTAACAGCTGTTTGACATTGTCAGTAAAGATTTGGCAAGTTCATCATGGGCACAAACTAGGGACTCAACGCTGCAGCTCAAGTTCAAAGAAACATTTTCTTTACATTTAAAATGGAAAGATTTACTGTCAAAGAAGCAACTGACAACTAAGAGACGAGTCATGTTCACAACACAGACTGTAAATAACCACAAACGATATGATGACGGCATAATATCTCTTTTCAGGTGCTGCCATCTTGGTTTTATGGAGTATGAGAGTCCCGTCTACTGCACACTGTACTGGTGCATCAACTTACAGCTACGTCAAATAAAAATGACTTTTAAACATTCATCAACAAGAACTAATTAAAATAAACAATGTGGCAGCATCCGTTAATGAGACGATACATCAAGAAGAGACGCTCCATCGGACTTTACAGTCTGTGGCTGAGTCAAGCTGATCTGTCTGTAATTTCCTTTTAAAGTGATGATGATAGTGTCAATAATCCAGATGTGTGCAGACGTGCGCTCACACATTCATCACATTCTAACCCTAAAATATCTGTTTTGTATTTGATGCCTACTGAAGTTTTTATTGCCTCTCGCTCGCTCACTGCATATAGTCCAGATTTATAATGTACAAAAAAATGTTGTGTTCAAGTTTAACATACCAGCTAACAGTTCAACGTGTTAGAAAGGTCGTTTATTTCATAGTTTTTTCCTGTTTACACAGAGCTGTATTCTGTTATGTACAATTATATTGTGAAATAATTAGAGGGGGGGAATTAAAAGATGAAAAGAAATTGGTAGACATCAGGTTCAGAAGGATCTTTAAAGGGTTGAAACGTGGATTAAAATTAAAAGACTGGATTATACATTTTCAGCTTCTTCTACAAAGCAATTATAGCTCATAAATACTTGTCTTATACTAGAGTGACTTGGTCCAGTAAACCGTTACAGATTCTATTTTATTCTAGAAAAATTGTTTACATATATATGTATGTATATATATATATATATATATATATATAAAAATAGTCAAAGTTTCTGTGGCAGCCCACGACGCTCGGCAGATTTCCACAGATCGCGCACACACCTGATACCCTCCTATTTCACATCGTTAAGCTGCAGTTAGGACGAGCCGTCTTTGCTTTGCCGGATGTCGGTAACACTCTCTGGAACTCTAGCCACCATCCCATCCAGAGACTTCGTCAGGCAGATCTGGCAACCCAAACGAGATCTGAAGAAGGGAGAAACATCCATCATACTGGGGCTTTACTTCTAAATGAACATGACGCTGTGTCCTTACGTCTCAGTCAGGCCGTAGGCCAAGTCCAACATGTCCATCTCCTCGTCAGTCACCGGGCCGAGCTTCTTGTACACGTCCTCGTCAAAAATCAGGTGGCACGTGGAGCATGCCAGAGTTCCCTCGCACGCTCCTGCAACAAACACAAATAAAGTGTTAGAAACCTCTTAGAGTAACCTCAGCAAAAAGAGTATGTGAATGTTTACAAACCGAAGCCATCGAAATCCAGGTCTTCGTTAATGACGAGATCTAGCAGGGAGTCTCCAGGTGAGCCCTTCACTGTGATCTTCTCCCCGTCTCGGTTGATGAAGTGGACCGTCACCTTGTTGTCTGACCTGGAACAGATATACAAATCTAACTTAGATGCACCATTACTGATAATCTGTCACCACTTTGGTTTTACACCTTTATCAGAACTTACTGCCATCTAGTGGACTGAAGTGATTCTTCCATCAGCTGAACCAAATGAATGATAAAACTGGCCCAGTTTATGGATTTTTAGCCAAACCACATTTAAGCACTCAAAGCTATTATTTTCTCTTTGGTCTGTGACCACACCACAGCGCTACTTCAACATGCATAAAAGCCCAAAGAATAAAAAATTTAACAACTGAACAATAAGTCAGTTTCTTTCTAACATGAATATTCTGGACAGTAATGTGAAACATTTTGTTTCACTTCAGATCTGATTAACTTGATTGTTGACTTCTGTACAGCTCTAACCTCAAAGTTCTCTTCCAAAAAACTATGATTTACTAAATCCAGTTTTTTTTTTTGCATACAGAATATGAAGCACTTCAATCTTTCACAAATGAGCTTAAGATGTTTGACAGTTACAGCGAGTTTTTTCAGAAAAATAATAAATTTGTTAGAGGTAGAGCTCCTAAAAACATATCAAATCTCATGTTACACTGTTTTTTTTACTGCACCAAGTTAAATCACTTGCTCTCAGTCACTGGAAAATTTCAAATAAAAAGCTCAAGGTTTTTGGACACTTAAAAAACTTACAAAAATAAAAAATAAATAAATAAAAATCTTATTAGGCAACTTATATTTCTTTCCTCAAAAATAATTTCAAGTTAAATCAAATTTGCCATTTTTTAAAAAGCCACTATAAGCCAAATTCCTTGGAAGGGAATCCAACAAGCCTAGAAAAAAAAAAAAACATTCAGTGCACTTCTATAAAACCAAATACACAAAAACCAACTCTTGTCTTCCAAAATAATTCTCCTTGAGTTTGAAAGACAAAGTAATTATGAAGATAAGAAAAATATGTAAGTTGATAACTGTGCTGCTTAAAATCCCACCTCACGTGCAGCAACCTTCCCTCACAGCGTCAATGTGGGCCATTTGAGGTCAGACAGCTTTCGCAAAGACGGACTGTAAAATGGTCCCAATTAGTTTAACTGCATTAAAATACAAGTAAGCACCGGGATCAGGCTGAAGCAAAGTCTCTTGTCCAAAGACGTCTCGACATGTGGACTGAGGTGTTGTTTTTCAGTTAATCCTATTTCATCTCAAAACATAATGATCGCCAAAGGCAGAAATGTCTCCATGTTAAAATTTATATTTAACAAAAAACAGCTTTTGCCAATAAATAATCAAACTTCTTGACAGCTATGGATCATGAGTTGATTTCAGGTAACTGTCCAACTTTTTCAGGGTTTTATTCATTGCATCCAATAAATTGACAAAATGTCACATTCCTGGTTCAGCTGCCAAAAATATGCCTCAGGGCATGAAAGTTTAAGATAAAAGATAATCAGTGACCAGAAGTTACGCTTTTTAGAAAGGCGGAACATTTTACACCTCTAAAAAGCACAACGTTACCAGAAAAATATGAATTTCAGAATAAAAAGGAGCAGGAAATCCCATTTTGGACTTCTTGTCACAGTTTTCTTAACAACTTTGCACTGAGGATTCAGTACAAAATCCTCATGATGAGCCTTGATCATTCAAAACATGCCTACAGGACAGAACACCCACTAATCTTACACAAAGCTCTGTCAATGTTGCTTAACTAAATAAATCACAAACCATTATTTTCTTACAACTATTTATATCATCACAAGGCAGGGTCAATCCCAAAATTTAATTACATAAGAAGACACCATCCTTGTTAGGTGATCCCATTTGTAAATTACGCTGATGTCCTTAGAAACCCAGCAAAATCCCTAAAGTTACAAACTGAACTCAGAGAAAACTGAGAACCGTGACTAATTTACAAAGAGTCTTTTCTTATGAATTATTCCTAAAGTTGGCTAATTTTTTCCCCTCATGCACCACTTGACTTTAGCGGACAACATCAAAGTGGGTCAGTGGGTTGAAGGACGGCTCAGCAAAAAAAAAAGTTGTTTGGCCTCGAAAGGTTCAGCTGTGACTGTATCCTTCACCTGAACAGAACTCAAATCACTTCAGCCTTGGCTCAATGTTTTCTAAGAACATTATCAACTACAAAACAGAAAAAGTAACAATATATACGTGATAAGCAAATGTGTTTACATTGTAAAGAACAGTGCATTAACCTTTTAACCGCCAAAGTGGCAGAAAACTGGACCAGCAGCTGTGTCCTCCACAAAAATATATACAAATAACAGGCCTTTAAATGTAACATTGATATTTTTACTTGCCTCCAGTTGACAGTGATGTTTATCTCCTATTTTAAAATGTATGATCAGTCACACATAAAACATTACAGGAAGAAATAAAACGCTGCAACAATGACGGTTAATTTGATGAGAAAACTCTGGCGGTTAAAGGGTTGAAGAGGCACGAGGAACATTTCCTCACTCTGCTCGGTCGCGTGCTAATAACAAGGGTCATATTAAAATTAATCTTTCACTGAAGTGACAAACTACCAAATTAAACCAGCTCTACTTCCTGTAGTAGTGTGATATTATTTCCGGGGGAAAACAACATACCTGAGAGGTTCCGTGCCGCTGGTAAAACTTCTTCCACCCGTCTGCCAGCAGCCTCCCAAAGACGTTACTGTCCTCTTCAGCGAATATTCTCGTAAAGCAACTTGAGCTAGTCGTCTTACAGCTGTTGCTAAAGACATTTTAAGTCGGAACAAAAGATTCGGGGAAGAAAGTGAAAAGTTCAGACTTGCACAGCTCTCTCAAAGTTGTGTCCGACAACCGAATGGCAGCCTGAAACTGTGCGACTTAGCACGACTAGCTAGCTGGTTTTAGCTGAGAAAAGTCACTTTGTCACTGTCGTCTTCATTGCGTAACGAGTAACACAGGCAGCCGCTTGTTGTCTCTGACTTCGAATCAATAACTGATTAAAGAATGGGCCGGCAGCGACTGGTTAGTTGCAAAAAACACCAAATAAGCAAATGCTCTCAGAAGTAATCACACTGGCTGCCCAGAACAATGTAATCAATCTGCAGCGGCAAGCGGTCATTACTGCAGATTCACTGTGAAACAAGATAAAATAAGGCGGGACTTCATTTTGCAACGTCAAAATAAAAGATTGACAATTAATATCCTTACGCTTTCTTGGAAGAGACTTGAATGAGTGTAAAATAATTAAAGCCTTCGTTTAATTTCTCCTTCTAATCTAACATGAAATAATTCGTTTTTTAATTAACCAAGAAAGAGTATATCAATATTTCTCTTATTTTGAAAGCCAAATCTACTTCCTGTCAAGTGCTTAGCACATTTTTGTCAGTTTGATCCTGCCAACGAAAAACACCCCCAACCTGTTCACGTGCGTGAGTAACTTTCCCAATCAGAGCGTGCGAGACCTTTTACGTCCTCACGTAAATACGCTCGTTATCAATTATCGAGTCAGAGTTTGAATTTTGTTTTTAGGTCACAGGACTGGACCTATGTGGCCGTGTCATTTAAAAAGTGTTGCTCAATGAAAGCCTGATCATTCTTGCCGTCATCTGTCCTGCCAAAACACAAAACACGCGTCAGAAATCAACCTTGAACTTTTATCAACTCGTTGAGTTCACATCAAGAGTGTGTTCATTTATCCTTGACTATTCTGTAAAAAAATGGCTCATTTGTTTTGGAATTCCATCAGAAGGTTGTTAATCCACAAACAGTAGATGGAGCTAGAGATGTAAGCATATTTCAGTCATCTAATCTTAAACAACAACCAAACTTAAACAATTTCATAAAGTAAATACTATGTCTGTGTTTCTGCATTAAAGTTGTTAAGATGCAGGTTAAAATAATCTGTAGGGTAGGTATAATCTCCAAACAACCTTTACTGGCCTCTTGGGTCAAGCTCAGCTGTTGGAATTTCACTCTCCAACCCCGTTCACAAATATTGATTGAGCTTTCCTCAATTAAACTGAGTGCCGTTCACCTTTACCGTGTTTTGAAGACCTAGAAAAAAGGGTGTGTACAGTATGAATGGGTGAAAAGGAAAATGTGACTTTTTCCTTTCATTTTTTTACACGTTTGATGTATCAGTGTCAAAGGTCAGCATTCCTTTACCTGTACTCACTGTACACAAGCATTAAACCTTTATCAGGTTGCAACTTGAAGACAAAGTTCAATAAATATCAGTGTATAAGAGGTTTGGATTAATCAGTAATCTTATCAGGTCGGGATTTATGGTCATGGTCAGGACTTATTAATGAGGAACCTTTCCTTTCTGAGCTGCTCGGAGTTCAACACTGCAGCCACAGGTAAGCAACAGATGTACACCTTAAAATACTATCAATGAGCTGGTTAATGAGTGATAATATACATTTGTTGAGCATAAAAGACAAGACAGGCTGAGAAAGATGAGATATCAGGCTTAAACAGCTGCTTCTGTTTAACTTGCAGGATGTTTAAGATTGTGCTGTTGTTCCTGACACTGTCAGGTAAGTTTATCATCTTTCACTGCAGCTCATATCAAGTGTAGGAACAATAACTATGACCAATTCAAGCATTTGATTTATGCTTTTAGAATTAGTGGATGGTCTAATTTGCATTTTAGCTTTAAAAAATAACAGATTTTCATTTATATGGTATTTTGGGTCAGAACAGAGTAAATTTAAATTCTCTTTTCCTCATCAGGATGAATGTCTCAAATCAGTATAAATACATAAATGCTGTTTAAATGCTCTGAACTTGGTTTTGTTTAGAAAGTTAATTTTCTTTCTTCTTAGATAATTTTTGCCAAAATAAAAGTTTGTTGTTGTGATGTAGTTCTTTATTCCATGTTCAAACATGAATAACTGTAAAGAAAGTTTATTTTTTTCACTTTTTCCTAATTTATTTCTGCTTGGTGGTTTGTTACTATAGCAACAATGTTAATGTTTGTGGTAAACAGTAATGTAATCAAGGCAATTATCTTTTATTGCTGTACAGAAAACTGACTTTGGACACTAGTAATTAAAGACAAGCTGTTAATCATTGAAATAAATAACTAAATATTTTAGCATTGTTCAGTTTGCAGAAGATCTGATTTACTCGGAGAAAAGGTGGCTCTAAATTTAAAAACAAACAAAAACAAAAAAGCAAATAAATACATCCAGAAAACTATTTTTGAAAAAATATTAAATAAGTGTAACTATGAAAATAAAAATGTTTAAAAAAAAAAAATAAATAAATTAAAAAAAAACAAAGAGTAAAAACATGTTCAAAATATTCAGAATTTAAAAGAACAAATAAAGGAAACAACAAAAATTGTGATGAAAATATAAAAGTGGGAGAAAATGCAGTTTTAGAAATTACAATATTTCTAATTACAGTATAGATTTCATCTTTTAATTTCTGTCTGAACTAAAATTTGCCTTTTTATTTTAAGATATTTGCATTAAAAAATGTCCAGATTCCCAATAGAACACCTGATCGATGAGCTTTATCTGTAACCCAAAATGCACAAATAGTATCACTTAGATTACCGGACAGAGATATTTTGTAAATTTTTTTGTATCATATTGCCCCTCAAAGCTGCTTTAAAACGCCATCATTTTGATTCCATACCATCCTAAACTGCCTTTTGAAGAAGACTAAAACACAGTTTGTGTAACTGATCTAAGTTCATAAAAGTTCTTTTAAATCTGACTATAATCCTAATCACAGGCATCCAAGCTCTTCCAATCGCAGCCCGAAGACAGCAGGCTTCTTCAACTTACCAGCTCCCTGATGGGTTGTTAAGGGATGTCGAAGACTTTCACATCCATCATCCTGTTTCTGATGGCTTAAAACAAGGTATGAAGCCTGGTAAGAGAATCTTAGTTAACCTGAACACCAAGGGTGAAGGAACTAACTGAGTCAATGGACAGAATGGCTGAATAGAAAAGAAACTCATCAACACTGTCATCACCGTCCATATGAAATGTTAAATCTATTGTCATATTATTGTAATGCACTACTCTGTCTATAGATACTGGAGCTTTCTAGAAGAGCCAACTTTAGTCATCTGGTGGTGTAACTTCTTTGAATACAAGCTACACATTTTGTTTAATCAGAACAATTAGCATTATTACAAAAATATTTTAGAGACATTTGTAAATTACAATTCAGTACAGAGTATATATATATAAATACAACCCTTCTAAACCAATTGTTTCTTGCTTTTTAGTTCCTGCTGATGTCCCGGCCCAGAAGAATGGTGAAGGGTGGGTTCGTGTAGAACCCTCTACTCATCATCTCCCTGAAAGTTTTAGGCAGGGAACAGAGCCGAAAATGACTATCCCATCTGGTTTTAGGCAGGGAACAGAGCCGAAAATGACTATCCCATCTGGTTTTAGGCAGGGAACAGAGCCAAAAATGACTATCCCATCTGGTTTTAGGCAGGGAACAGAGCCAAAAATGACTATCCCATCTGGTTTTAGGCAGGGAACAGAGCCGAAAATGACTATCCCATCTGGTTTTAGGCAGGGAACAGAGCCAAAAATGGGGATTCCAATTGGTTTCAGACAAGGAACTGAGCCAAAAATGGGGATTCCAATTGGTTTCAGACAGGGAACAGAACCAGAAATGTCTCTCCTAGAGGATTTCAGAGAGGGATCTAAATCAGAAATGTTGATCCCAGGTAGTTTCAGAGAGGGTCCTAGACCAGAAATGTTGATCCCAGGTAGTTTCAGAGAGGGTCCTAGACCAGAAATGTTGATCCCAGGTAGCTTCAGAGAGGGACCTAGACCAGAAATGTTGATCCCAGGTGGTTTCAGGCAGGGAACGGAACCAGAAATGGTGATCCCAATTAGTTTCAGACAGGGAACTGAGCCCAAAATGACCATTCCATCTGGTTTAAGACAGGGAACTGAGCCCAAAATGACCATTCCATCTGGTTTTAGACAGGGAACTGAGCCCAAAATGACCATTCCATCTGGTTTTAGACAGGGAACTGAGCCCAAAATGACCATTCCATCTGGTTTTAGACAGGGAACTGAGCCAAAAATGGGGATTCCAATTGGTTTTAGGCAGGGAACTGAGCCCAAAATGACCATTCCATCTGGTTTTAGACAGGGAACTGAGCCAAAAATGGGGATTCCAATTGGTTTTAGGCAGGGAACTGAGCCCAAAATGGGGATTCCAATTGGTTTCAGACAAGGAACTGAGCCATCTTCTGCCCAAGTCTATCGACAGCCATCGGGTTGTAAGGGGGAAATCATCGTTGATAGATGCTATGAGTACAATCCCAGACTGCTGCCCTTCAAAGACGCCCAGGTTAGAACCTCTGTTTTATACAGCAACACACAGTTCTGCATGATCCCTTTCATGACACCCCTCTTGTTTTACTGTTTTAAACTTTGAATTTTTATGGTTCTTTTTATCTTGCTACTCCACAGGCTCTGTGTAAAAATCTTGCACCAAATGCTAACCTAGCATCTATAACAAGTGGCGATCTGCATTCCCATCTGGTTTCTCTGGTGACTAAGGGGGGCCAGAACACCCCTGTGTTGACATGGTTGGGGGCCACAATCAAGGCAAGTAATTTATTAATATTCACCCACTATTGTGAAAACAACGGAGGCCAGTAGTAACGGAAACTTCCACCAGGCTCCATTTTCATATTTTTCAAGAAGTGATTTAAGGAAAACTAAAATAACTTTCAATTCAAGGGCTAAGTGATATAACGCAAGCAGACTGGTCATGTCAGGAGACCAAGGGGACTGTCATCAGATATGCTATCAACAAGACAGATTATATTATTCTTACCTTGGATAAAACATTGACCTTCAAACTCTTACGTGACACACATTTCTTTCTTGTTACCAGAAAATACCAGAATAAATAAAGAAAAAATAAATAAAAGAAAGTCAGTTTAACATCCTTATTAAAAGATGTGATTGGTTTTACTTTCCATACTTGTATTCATTTAATTCCTATTATTGTTTCTTTATACAAATGTTTTACAAAACTGTTAGTTGCACTGACTAAAACCATCTTCGATTATGTAACGGTGACTTAAACGAGGGTTGGTTCTTAATATTTTCTCTGTGCTCCACAACTCAGAACCAGCAGACGTCATGGGTTGACGGGTCGGAGTGGAGTTACACCGACTGGATGCCGGGTCATCCCAACGTTCATACTGACAAATCAGTCTGTGTGGAAATGTTCAAGATAGGTATGAAACACACGTAGAACATACAGTCATCAGTCTGTACCTGAAATGAAGAAACTGCAGCACATAAATTAAAAACTAGAACACTACTGATGAAATTTAGAAGTGTGACTGACGATGCAGCTACATCCTGAAATTACAACACGTTTTTCCACTTGGGTGTTTCCAAAATGTGGGAGTGGCCACAAAAAGCAAACTTTATGACAAGCAAACAAAAAAAATGTTTTTTTGGCTATGGCCTTGCTTGATCTCTTACCTTCTGATTACCTAATCGTCATCGCCACAGGACATATTGCTGTAATCACCCCACCGTCTTACACAAGTGTTCAAGACTAACTTTGCTCTGAATTAAAGATTTATGACTCACACATTGCACCACTGAAAGTTGTTGTTTCCATTGTTTTAAATAACTTCTTCCTTTACTCACTTTCTCAGGTGAGAGCTGGTGGACCGCTGCTGACTGTGAACTAAAGCGAGCGTCCATCTGCTCGTATCCCGTCACTGCATAAAAACCAGAGAGACAAGACATAAGATGTGTCCACTTAACATGAAGACTATTTTTGGGGGGGTGGGTTAGACTACCTACCACATTGTTTCCTTAAATAAAACATGGCATATCATATATGTGTGCGCTCATTCTTCCCTTCCATGTGTCTCCGTCTTGGTGAAATAGCACAGTAGAAGTGCGACTTGTATTAATTTAGAACAAGACTTTAATGATCATTTCCCACGTGTGTATACAAAGCAGTTTGTACAGATTAAAGAGCAAAGTTAAAACTATCTGTTTACAATTTAAGTACCTGGAAAGTGCAAATGAAAAAAAAAACAATAAAATAAAAATCATGCTGTACATTATATACTATATTCATAAATAATCACAGATAGACACACATTCATTTTTGGTGACAGTCACAGAGGATGCAGCTAACACACACACACTCAAAAGTACGTTTGGATTTTTAGTTAAAGTTCCATATTCTTGGTTCCTGATGTGGAATGCTGCTTTTGGTTGACTGATTGGCTTCATTACTGACAGAAGTGGAGTTTAATGTTGAGATAAAGGCACTCCGTTTGTTGCAACTCAAACAGTGGTCATTTGTCTCGAGGACAAATCTGGATAATATAGAGGGAAAAAAACTGAGCACCTTTTACGGAAATCTTCTCCAGGAGGAAGCAGACTGGTCTTTGTGCTCCAGCATGCTGTGACATTTAAATAAAACCTAAACATAATAATTGACGAAGGAAGAACGAGACACACACACTCTTACACGCAAAAACACACACACACAGGTGCAAAAATAGCAAACTCACCCACAGCTGCTTCATACTGCTGAACAAAGAACTCGCACAAATCTCCTACGCAACTTAAACAAGGTGTACAAACCTCAGAAAATCAGTCACAATGTGCAGAAAAATGAGATCCAAAGATATCGGTGGATTGATCTGGGGGGGAAGACTGGAACTAGGCTGAGAGAGTTACACAGGACGGAAAACGTAGAAAAGAATCTACAGGCACACGATAAAGTATTGCTACTAACACTGACATCTCATGAAGCCCTTGAGGATTTTGTCTCCCTCCTTCTTTTACTAAGTGTTTGAACAGTCAGAATCTGATGAAATATGCCAAGCTAAAGTCTTCAATAGACAATATGTAAAAAAAAAAAAAGTATAAATAAAAAACAAATTCAAGTAACTCAATAAAAACATTCAGTGAAGCACAGAAGTTCAGTTTTCTGCACATTTTATCGTCAGATGGAAGCTTGTTGTGTTCGAGACTGTAGTGTTTTGCTAATCGTTGAGTGTTGCTAAACAATATGAACATGTTTAAAGGGAACAGAAAATGCAGAATATTGCATGTAAAGATGTCTGGGACTGATTTATCAGAAAACTCAGCACATAAACACAATAATAAAAAATATAAAAAGCTTAGACACGCTTGTATCGGTATATTAAAACACTTACAAAAGGCAAAGTTTGGTCTTGCGAGTCACTTTGAACTGAAATTTTAAAAGAACGAATCATCCGTTTTGAAGCGTGTTTCTGTGTAAGAAGTTAGAGATAATATTTAAACACATCTGCTGCAGACGATACTCTGAAAGGCAAAAGTTCGAGGAAATCGTTCACGTCTGACCGGAATGACTTAAACATGTATGTTATGTGTTAATTAACCAAAGAATTCCACAAACACTTAACAGCTGAAATGCCAATGATGATGGTGAGATTTTTAATTTGTGTTTTGCATGAAGTCCCTTCACTGAGGAGACGGGCGGCGTATTAAGATGGCAGCAACGCACTTCAAACATATACTTTGTTTCTTTAAACTGAGGCTGTTTGTGAAGTTTTCTGCAACAAGGAAGTTAATAATGATTTAGAACTTTTACACAGAAACACATTTCAAAAAGGCTGAAATACTCTTTAAGATGAGGATGTACATACACACTTACATAGAGGGACAGATGATGGACAGGGCTGTTGAATGAGGGATAAAGGGGTGAAGCGGTGGGATTTTGGAGAGGCTGGAGCGAGTCCTGCGATGGAACCACAGCGCCAGCGCCGTACGTTCAATCCAGAAAACACAAAAATGTCATGTGAAGGTCAGAGCTACCGCCTCCAAAATCACTTCAACTAAAGATTAAAACTGTAGAAAAAAATAATAATTGAGGAAGGAACTAGGGATTGACAGGTTGGGTGAAAGGACTGGGAGGTGGAGGAGGGCGGGGTTAGCAGTCGCCGTTCTGGGTGTTGTATTCTGTCTCCGTTGAGATCTGAGTCAGTTTTTTACTGGAGCCCCACAGTTTCCGTGCGATCTGGCTGGAACGCATCTGGGAAAGGCCGAGGAAGAGCAAGGAGGAAGAGGAGGGAGAAAGGGAGGGAGGAGTGAAGGAAGAAAAGTCAAAAGAAACAAAAAGGAGGAGGGATATGATTGATGAGTGATTGGAGTGACTGACATGTGAGACAACAGAAAAAAAAAAACAATCCAACTTTCACTTTCAGTTGATGTCAGATGAAGAGCAGGAAGTTGCAGGAATTCAACATTTATACTGTCACACCAATTTACAGGAACAAATAAAATCTATTTTGGCACTAGATTATTATTAGTTGGGTGTTATGGCTTGAGTTTGCAAGAGCGTTAATTTGGGTTAGATTTGGTTTACATCATCAAGCACGAAACTCAAGTCAAACACTTCACAGGAAAGGAAAAGGGATGAAGTCACAGTTTTGTTCCTAAGTAATCTGATTGGCTCAGACGTCCGTGAAGCGTGTCTGTGGTGATTTTTAACGAGGTCAAACGACTGACTGTGGGGTGATACTCGTCCCTGAGAAGGAGTGGTGGCTAATACGTGCAAGTGTTAAGGTAATCTACAGCCGTGAAAGGGAAGAGAAAGCAGAGTGTTAGGGTTTCTGTGCGCTGGGGGCGGGGCTGAACAGCAGCTGGTCCCGCTGATGGAGCAGACGCGTTGGCGAGCGAGCTCGGAGCGGGGCCAGCAGAGGGGAGGACATGAGAGACGATCCCTCAAGGCTCTGAGCGATGTAGTTCCTCAGCAAGTTCTTTACCTCCGCCGGCTTGCCCACGCCCACAATGATCAGCTTGCCGTCGTCCAGGCCAACCAGCACGTGGCTCTGCTCCTTGGTGACTGATACGCACCGCACAGGCACCCGCATGGCCATGGGCTCGCCGCACATGGACAGGCTGCAAGACAGGTCAAACAAGGTCAAGGTTCACATCTGTAACACTGCAACACCTGGAAAAATTGCTGCGATCAAGGTTTTTCAAAGGTTGATGCTGATTTTCAGTCTTTTAATATTTTTAGTCTTTAATAGATTTTAGTCTTTTATTTTCAATAAGTCTTTTACATGTAGCTACAAACAAGTTTACAGATTGACACATTTCAGTATTTTATCTCTTTAAAATATCCTTTTTATATACAATTACTGCAGTCTGTAACTATACCGGTAGCCCTCTTGTCACTTGAGGGATCGAGACATTTATGTCCATGTTAACAGACAAAATTCAGCATTTTACAACTTTTAATATTCAGATTTGTCGATTTTTTTTCTTGTTTCATAGAAATCACAGGGTTGTGCTAATGTGATGTCTCTGATGGAAGTTTACCTGTAGAGATCCCGGATGGACAGGTATCCCTGCTCGCTCCCAGTGACCACATATTCCCCTGAAACGCACACATCTGTCACCTGCTCCTTCAGAGGTTCACTGCACAGGTGCTTCCCGTTTACAGAGTAAAGGTGGAGAGTGTTTTTATCCTGGAAAACAAGCAGATGAAAATGTATCAGTCTTTTGGATCTCCTTGTTTATGTGTGTGAGTGTTTACCTTTAGTGTTGCTTTGCCCTCCAGGCAGGTGTGGACCAGCAGATGACCCTCCCAGGACACAGCTAGGTGGAGGATGGACAGTGGAAGGGAGCTGTCGCACGGTGGTCGCAAGCAGCGCATGTACTGACCCCGACGTACTGTGTGGATGATCACCGTACCATCCTGGAGCGAATTACACACACAAAAAAAGAGATGTTAAAAGATTATTTACAATATTGCAACCACATCCTGAAGATTAGGTGAATTCAAGCTTGCTCTTACTCGAGATCCAGAAATAGCCATATCGAGCTCCGTGCTGATAGCCACGCTGATCACCTCATCTGTGTGTCCATACAACACCTGCACTGGTTTGGGGGACAAGCCCACAGGAGCTCCGCCCTGTTTAAAAAGAGGAAACAAAACTAAATCCAGTGCTTTCACCCAAATACATCAAGCTGTAATAACATCAGTCTGCTGTTCTAACCTGCTGTAGGACCTGCCACACCATACAGGTCGTGTCTCTGGAGCCAGAGATTAGATGGATCCCACAGTGATCTGTTGCTAAGCAGGTCACAATGTCTGAAAATAATAATACACAGACATATTCAAGCTCTGGTCTAAATGAGGAGCTTCATCTGTATTTTTTTTGTGTTTACCCATATGTCGGATGTGGAGTCCCACAGTCTTGCCCTTAACCAATGAGGTGACCCGAAGGCTGTTGTCCCAGTGTCCACCGCTAAAGAGCAACTTCCCGTCATGGGAGACTACAAACAACCCAGCAGCTACGTCCACGCCGGGGGCGAAGGGTCCTGACAGGAAACGCTGGGTTCTAGGAGAAGATGACCAAGGAAAACGAGACAGAAAAAGAGAAACACAGAGCTTTGTATAATTTAAAAAATGATTCCTCTGTGCAGCTCCTGATTTTTATGTTGGCAAGATCAGAAACATAAATGTCACGATATTTAATAACATCTCAATCTGAGTCTCTAAAGGCATCATCATCCTCACTTGGTGTTGGACACTGTGGGGTCCTTGATGAAGGTGAAGTAGTTGGAGATGTTCTTGTTGTAAGGCAGCCACCCGTGTGTCCCCAACAGGCAGTTCTGACTCACAGTTAACTGGGGACAACATAAAGACCGTTCCATGTGATCATCACTTTCATTTTATTCATTAGAGGAAACCAAAAACCCTCAAAGAAGGAAAGAAGTGGCACCAAAGCTCACCATGGTGTCGGGACTCCCCTGGGTGATAAAAGAACGAGACTGATTCTTCGGCACGACGGCTTTGACCAGTGGCACGTTGTCACTGATGCCCTGTAGCGAGGGGGACAAGGACCGTGTTCATGAGATTTCATGAGATTAACCCCGACAACCGGTTCGGTTGAATAGGGTCAATAAAAGGTCAAGATTAAAAACCTCAACGAAGAAGGACTTGAGGTCGCCGAGGTGTTCGAACATGTTTAGAGAACAAGAGTCCAGCTGAGACTTCCTCTTCTCCACTTCCTCCTGAGACAGACGCACCAGATGAGGCTCCTGAATGTAAACATACACAGTCTAAATCAGCACGTATGTCAAAGATCATGACGTCATGTGTGCATCAGATATCACTGCTGCACCTTGAGTAACTGGCACGGCGTCTGACCGAAGTTGCTGATCATTCCTTCAAGAGCTTTACGCTCCTTTTCATCAGTGATGGCGTCCAGGTCCACGGCTCCTGCGAACACAGCAGACTTGAACAAAATGCACGTACACGCTGTGAAAAGTAAACCCGAATGTGCAGCTTAGTCTGGTGGAGGGCAAAATGTCTCTGGGTTGTGACGCATCGCACAACAATGAAATTAATGAGCCACACGACCTGCTTGTGATCTGAACTGGGTGATTTTTCAAAGGGCTTAATTACAGATCAGTCAACCTGAAGCTCAAAAATGTAATTTTTTCACTGGTCCTTGAACACATTATATACAAGCGGCCATTAAAATTTTTGAGATTTTTGCCAGCCTGTGAATTGGCGCTTAGTGATTAAAATTAACAGACCTTTCAAGTAGAAGTTTTAACTGAGTTGCTTTTGTTTTAATATGTCTAACGAGTTTCAAAAAGAACAATGTTATGATGATGGAGCTGAAGTGGATACATTGACGAGGCACAACAAAACAAATAATTTATCAATCTGTAACTGTTAACCTTTTTTTTTAAATTCTTTTTGACATCACTGATCTGCTTATTTAAAAAAACAGATCTTTTAGATTTCTACCTCACTGATTTTTTACGGCAAGTAATTTATTATGAATAGTGTGATTTTAATTAGAAGTAACTATTTAGTTTTCTGTTGATTGTAGTTCTTCAAGAGCAATCAGAATCAGCCAAAATCTGGTTTCAGCAAGAAACTAGTGGACTGGACATCAGGGCATCTCCGTAAACATAATTGTTCATTTAGGACTGACATTTGAGCTTCTTTTATAATATTTAAACAATTACAGTTTAAGTTTTATGATTTTAGAGCAGAATGATGTCATTTCACCAACTTCTGAGCTGTTTCAACTTTTCAGCAATTTTTTTCAGAGATTCTCCAGGATAAATCAGAAACCACAAAGCAACATGTCAGAGTGATGACTGCTGCTGATGCATCACCTTCGTATGTGCAGTAGTAAAAGACATTGAGAGCCTCCACGGCAGCAGGGCCTCTCTGTTTGTAACCAAAGATCAGATCGATCCACTCGTGGAGGTGCGCTGAGACGTACTCAGACTCCTGGAAGTCAAAACATATACAGATGATGGTAAAGAGAGCTTTTATTTAATTTCAATCTTGTTCTTTGTATCAAACAGTACTGGAACTTAAACTGAGCCTCACCAGAGCTTTGCGATGCTTGTAGATGAAGTCCTCCGGGGACTTGGCCCATTTAGGGAGAACAACATCGTGCACCCTCTCCTTAGAGATCTGCAGGCGGCCCAGATCGAAGCCTGAAGAGACAAAAAGGGAAGACAAGGAAATGATCAGATAGAGAGAAAACAGGAAGCAGAAGAAAGAGAGAAGAGACAAAAGAATGAAAAGAAGATCGACACACAACATTTTTAAGTAGAGGTGGACCAGTTTCAGTTTTCTAAGGCCCATTTCAGTTGTTATAAATCAGGGCAGCTGATGACCGATGCAGATTTTATTTTAACTGTCTGGGCCTTCATTCCATAAATCACATGTTTCTACCCAATGGGAGTCATTTAACACTTATGTCTAGTATGAGGGTTGAGAAACTTACATGATCATGGAGGAGAAAAGAAAGTGGAATCTGTCTCTGTTTGCTGTTTTAGAGGAAAGACACTGTCTAAAACAGGGGTGCCCAAAGTGGGGCCCGCGGGCCAAAGTTGGCCCGCCGTGCTTTTTAATTTGGCCCGCCACTGATCATCTATAAATAGAAATTATACCGTACCAGAATTTTTTTTCAAAATTTATCTGACTCAATCCCTTGTAAAGCACTCAGTGCGCATACAATTCATGTGTGGTGGCCCAAGTAATATATATCAGACATACAGTCCTCACTCATGGTGCTTAGATTACGTTTGAAATATCACAAGATTAAAATTGAAATCCAAGCAACTATGAGGGTAATGTAACATATATCTGTGCACATTTGTATATTTCCACACTTAAAAAGATCATAAATAGTGAAAATTTAACAATTTGCAAAAAGTACCATGAGCCTTTGCTGCCGCCAGACCAGATCAAACCAGTTTGTGGCGGGTGACCACCGGGCTAACTATCAACATGGAGCTGCATCGTCAGTGGCACACAGAAAAAAGACATTTTAAAAAATGCTGGGAGGAAGAATATTTTTTCACCGAGGTAAATGCTAAAGCGGTCTGCCTTATTTGTAACCAGTCTGTTGCTGTAGTGAAGGAGTATAATATTCGCCATTATGAGACGAAGCACGCAGCATTTTCGCGATTCAAAGGGGATGCTCGAAAGAACAAGACCGGGGAGCTGCTGGCTAAACTTAGTAGGCAACAAAGGACTCTTACACAGCCCTCGACAGCCCAGGATAGCGCGACACGGGCCAGCTTTGAGATTTCGGCGCTAATTGCCCGGACTGGGAGATCATTTTCAACTGGTGACTTTGTTAAGGAGTGTCTGTCCATAGCTGCAACAACCATGTGTCCGTCTCAGGCAAAAACTTTCTCCCAGATCAGCCTCTCACGAAATACTGTGACACGTCGAATTGAAGAAATGTCTCGAGATGTTAAGGAGCAATTTAAAGCAAAGGCTGCTGGATTTGCCGCCTTTTCTTTGGCGTGTGATGAGAGCACGGACATTTCAGACTCTGCACAACTTTTGGTTTTCATACGTGGTGTAAATGAAAACATGGAAATAACTCAGGAGCCTGCTGGATTTGAGACATTGCGCAGCACAACAAAA